>CAEMYA010000408.1:106402-145885 GCA_903131615.1 Diplodus sargus | reverse complement strand
CACACACACACACACACACACACTCTTGGCACACACTCATCTGCTGGCCTCTGTGCTGCTGATGGTGAAAAGGGAGATTCCCAAAGCGCAGAGTGAAATTAGAAGGAGAAATACGGTAATGTCACAGGAATGTTTCATGAGGCCCGAGAGAGGCGGTGCTGACTCAGTGTGTACGTTCCCCAGAAGTCCAGTGAAGCTCAAAGATGACGGAGTCGCTCCACAACCGACAACAAACAAAGGCATGAAAGTTAAACCTGGAAGCTGAATTGATAAATCATCTGAAGTGAGAGTTACAAGGTGTTGAACCGTTTTGATTCCACTCGAACCCCGTCAGATAGGATCCATTTGGACAGTGTCGGATGTTTGGTGATTCACCGGCGCTGATGTCATGGCGGGTCCATGAGAACCGGCCTTGATTACTTGGGACTGTCTTCCTGCCAGTTCTCAGAGATAAAAGGAAATCTCGTCCACAGATCTGTGAGCACCGCCCGTCTCCGAGGTGCCGGGCCGACCCACACAGCTGGCACACACTCAGCTCTGCACCGGACAGAGCTCCTGGCAGAACCATGAAAGGAAACCTTCTGGTACTTTTCCAGTCTGGGTGGTTGAGATCCGGTCCAATCAGCATTTAAAAACAATCACCGAAACCGTCATCCTGTCACTGAAACCAAAATCCTCATTCTTAAAGCAGTTACCATCAATACTTCCACTTTATTAAAGCTCAGCCGCTGAGGTGACACTTCTCAAGCTTTGGGTCAGTTATTATGATATTATGTAACTCACGCTCGTTCTGTTGAGCACCAGAAGTTTCACCTTGTTTCCCCAGAGACCTGCCCAGGAAACCAAACTCTGAGGGAGAGTGAACTGTCTGTGCGCTCGTCGGACCAGCCGGTATCAGCAGCAGCTCAGCAGATGAAGCTGCACGCCGACTCGTCCTGCGAGTAGACCGAAGATTAGAAACTGAGCGCTGGATTGATGATGGTGCACATTTAGTCCAACAAGAATTAAAAAATAAAAATGTTTTCAAGCTTCCAGGTTGATGTTCTGGTTCTGAAGCCCACTGAATATACTCTATACTTCCTGCTCTGGACTTTACTTTGAGTTGAAGTCTTATTTTCTCAGCTTGAAGAAAGTTTTACAAATATATGACAAGCGATCAAAAACTCATGATAGATGAGCTGAGAGGTTTCCTGTCAACAGACGACTCTTTTATATCGGCCACATTTTGGGTAAAATGTTTTTTTGGGGGGATGTTTTGCGTCAGAACCTTGCGTGGCCACAGGGGGCAGCCAGGCTGTGCAGCGCCACCGTGTCCAGATTTAAACAGTAAATTCACTCTAAATAAACTTAATTCCAGGTCGGATCTAAACAAAACTCTTCACTCTGACCACAGAAACACAACCACATCCCGCTCTGCCGTCCTCACCTGTGCACACTGAAGACTCGCCATCGTCCTTGAGATAGTTCACTGCATCCCCAGCTGCCGGACACTTTCTCTTCCTTTTCCTGTTATCCCCCCAGAACAGTCAGGTTGGAGTTTCACCTCCCGACACGGGAACATCCTGAAACTGTCAAAATGTAGAAAGAGGGGATTTTTGGGTTGAATCAGCAGCCATGTGCACGAACACTTACACACTCAGGAAACCCTCAATTATACTTATTTTAAGGCAAATGATATCACTGTTACTGTAATCTGTCCTCCCAGTCTTGAATATATTATTTAATCTCTTTCATCACAGCAATCTGGGAAACCTGGACAGAAACTCTCAACCCCACTGGAGGTCCTGAACTTCAGGTTGAACAGCAAAGGAGGAAGTCAGGCGACATCTCTGCACGGAGAGAAGAGGAGGTCCTGATGGATGCTCGGGCCAAAAAGCCACCAGACTTTCATCCAGTGAAAGTGAAAGTCGTGGAGAGTTATTTGAACTGACTGAAGCAGTTATGTCAGGTCACATTCATCACATAACTGAGGATACGTACGTGATGTACAGGGACGATTTCCTGAACCTAACCATCTGGGTTTGTTGCTCTAAGCTAACCGAACCTCCAGCGTGCGATGAAGGTCCAGTGTGCTTGTTGGTGTAACAGTCATGTTGTTTTGTGAACTATGTTTTAAGTCCTTTTGGGAGTCAGTGACATGAACCTACTCAGTCGCTGGTTCCTATTTTGGTGTTTGAGCAGAAGGAGGCTCGCTGTGCTCTGATATAAGTGCTTGTTTCTCTAAAAATCAACCATATTTATATAAAGACTCTGGTTCCACCTGTAAAGCTGCTGGACTTGAGTCAAAGAGCTCAACCAGAGCCTGAAGAGGTCATTGTGTGAAAGCTGACAGAGCGTAACAGACCAGACTCTCACATTTGATGTATGGAAAGTTCTTCCTTTCTCCTCTGAGCTCTGAGGGAATCGAGCGCTCAAAAGTCCAAACAACACACGTCTCAAACCAAAGTCCACAGTCGGCCTCTCTCACTGTTCTCTACAGGATAAACAACACTTCTCCTCCTGAGATCTACTGTAGCAGCTACAGCGTGAGCCTGAAACACTGCTGTGTTGTGCTCACACACTGACCCTTCAGAAGTCAGAGCTGAACCCGCCGGTGTGTTCAGGGCACCATTCATTCAGCGCTATTCCTGTTTTTCCTTTCCATGAAGTCTCGGCTGTGCGCTCTCCTCTCGTCCTGTTGGCCGCTGCTCCCTGTATGCTGTCAGAACTGTGGGCGTCGAGCGCGGCTGGGTGGACGTATGAATGCCGGGCTTTGTATGCGGGCATGTGTGGGCTGCGATCACCTCTAGTCTTACCGTTTAGGTGGAGGCGTGAGAGGGGAAAGAAACACAGGGTTCGCCTTCCTCGTGGTGCATAAAAACCTCACTTTTAATGTGGAATTTGAACATTTGCTCAAAACTGAGGAGGGTTTTGTTGAGCTCAGTCGCATCAAAGTGCCGGCAGGAGCTGGGAAAGTTGTAGCTGAAATTAAAAAATGTGTTGTTGCAATTGGAGGTCGAGGCAGGAGAGTTACATTTCACTGAGCGAAGCCTTGAGACTCTGTTTTCTAGGGGAAATTTACAGGAAGGGAGGCGGAGGAGGAGACGTGTGTCAGGTCTGCGAGGGCCAATACTCAACTTTGCTAGTAATCGTCGGCGTGCATATTCAGGTGGCTGGATCTGTTTCAGCTCAACGGCCCTCCTGGGCCAGTTTTTAAGTGAGGGTGGACTCCCACGTGCCTCGCCAGACCAATACAGGCCAGTGGGGACAAAGAGCGCCTTTTAGGAAACAGAAATTCCAAGTAGCGGGAATCCGAAGTGAAACAGAGGTAACGCTGTGTTTGCTTTGGATGAGGTTTCACTGTTACACTGCTGCTGCTGCAGGCGACGGGCGGAGAAGGTTTGTAAGATGGTCGACTCCCACAAACACGCACAAACACAAAGTGTGTTTTCTTTCCCTTTGCTCTCTGTTTTCCTCTCACACACACAAACAAACTCTTCAGTATTTAATTTTAAAACATGATTATTCAGGATTAACTCACTAACGTCTCTGTAAAATCATTATCTAAGCGGTGTAATCACACAGTGATGATCTCATGTCATTATCTTGTTTATCTTTTTATATATCTTTGTTTTCTTTCTCACCTCACCATGTTAACTGTCAATACTTTGCCATATTCTTCTAATTATCCAATAGGGGCCACTGTTGTTGCTGCTTGGAACATAAAACGTACGACTTCCTGTGGGGAATTCTTCCCGACACCAGAACAACAGCGTCCATGTTTTCATGAGCTGGATGGAGGTGGAAACAGCAGCTGCGTAAAATGAGTTAGTGACAGAGAGTAAAATATTGACAGGTCGCAGGTTATTGATTATTGCTTAATAATTAGAATTAGCACTCAGCAGAGCGCTTCTCTCCGCCCAGTCGCTCGCCAAGTCACGCCACAAAATAACCCTAACCTGACTTGAAATGGAAAAAATTCCCCTTCATCTGGATCCGCACCAAAATGGGACCCATCCTCCATCCAGGTTTTGTTGAAATCTGTTCTGCATTTTTTGAGTAATCCTGCTGACAAACAGACAAACAAACCGTCCGGCCGACTGACCGACCAAGAAACCAACCAAACAAACAACCAGTGATGAAAACTTTTCCTCCCTGCAGATGTAATAATTATAATTCTGTATGTCTTCAGCTCGGGGAAACATCTGCAGGACAGATTATCTGACTGAAGCACAAACAAGACGTCTCTGCCACTGATGAAGAGTAAAAGCTAAACTGGGCAACATGATGAAAAATCTTATCTCCTTTTTTCTTGTTTCTTCTGACTTTCCATTTCCATTTATCAGCGCCGCCAACAAAGCACAAATAATCCTTTTTGAGTGGAAGATGGTGTAAAAGTCAGAACTGGCTGTAGCTGTTGTTCTGAGTTCAGACTCCTGTTTTCTGAGGAGCACAGAAGTGAAAGTTCAAACGCCGGGCCGCTGCACTGAAAATGCACCTTAATGGACAAAATAACTGAGCACAGATAACAAAAGCAACAAGAGTAAAAGCTCACGGGTTGTTTTTTTTGTTCCCGTGGGAGAGCGGCGCCGCGACAAAGCAGCCGCGGCTCGATGCGTGCAGTTGCTGCGGACACATGGTGAACATTACGCAGCGTGCCGAACGCTCATAAATGGAGAAATTGTGCAAAATCTGTTGTTTGTAATTCACGTATTCACGCACTGTGTGAGCTGCAGCGCCGGACTCGTGGTTTTTTTTAAAACGCAGGCTTAAAACGTTGCAGATGGGCGCTGGATTGATGGACTTTCTGACAGGTTTAGTTTCTAGCTTCTCCTGTGCAGGCCTCCCCCGTCCTCAGACTCTGTGAGAAAATGAGTTTTATAGCTCAGCGAGCGAGCACAGCAAATTAAACAAAACTTGTTAAGGTTATTTTACTGAATATAAAAAGTGGTGCTGCTCGAGTTAAGCAGCGGTTTCTGCTTTTACTGGACTCTGAGTGCATCTGTAGGATATACGGTTCTGCAGAAGCTCTCGCGTTGCATCACATCTGTATGTGAATGACTGTGAATATATAAGTGTGTGTGGCAGCGGCCTCGGTGCTCGAACCCCCTGCGGTTCCTAATTCATACTACCTAACATCCCCGTAAACATCCTGCTGCAGCTCCCTCGTGGTTTGTTTATGAGCTCAGCCTCTTCAAACAAAAGCCCACACAGGAGGCCGGCCTCGCCTCGGACGAAGACGGCAGGATTCACATCACATCATTCACACAGCGGGCGACACTGGCAGCCATTAAGCAGCGAGCAAAGTGCAGCAGAATAAAAGGAACAAAAGAGTGTCGTAAAATACAGAAAACAAAAAAAACGCCAAAGTAAAAGGAAGAAAAACAAAACAGCAGTGAGTAGAAATAAAGCTTTTCTGTTTCAAATATGCCTGATTATCTCTTTAATGGAAGGATGTGGCAGTTGGAGTTAATTGGTAGCTTAAATCCTGCTTCTCTTTTCTATTTGCACTGCATGACTTCCCTCATCATCACCTCCCGGCTCCACCAGGACGATTTGATAAGATTTGCAGCAGCCTTACGAATCAACGATGATGTAAATATACATTTTAGCCGACAAATCAGTTCAGTCCTCCTCCTCCCGAGAGATAATACCATCATCGCCCTCGCCACGACTCTACGAATGCAGCTTTTCTTAGACAAACATCCGCGGTGATAAGAACGAGAGGTAATGACTTCAATGATAGGGAAATTGTTTCCTTTTGGACCCGCCCGGCATCGCTGGGACACCAGAGTCAACCGTGCAGAACAGATGGAAAGGTCCGGGTATTTATTTCCACATGTGATAGTGATGAGACGTTATCTCGGGAAAATAAACGGAGGCCGGCCTGTGTTAGTGTTCCGGGGTCCCAGATCTGACAGGCTTTTAGAGTGAGCGTACCATAATAAACCTTTACTTTAGTTTTTTTGGTTTCAAAGGCTGGAACAATAATTTACAACCTGGTTAAAAGCAACACGTTGATAGTGTTGAACATCCAGATGAGTGTGTGTGATGTCACAGGGGAAGCTCGTAGTGAAAAACACACGGCTGTGGTTTATTCAGCAGGTTTAGCTGTCGGTGGTAACTCTCACCCTGCTGGAAGAACCAGCATAGACCAGCACCAAAACACAATGCTGGTCTTGCTGGTGACCCAGATAGTCTGTGGCGACGTTCGACTGCTAGAATATTGAGGGACAGTCAAGAGAAACTGTGAACTAAGTTAAGCCTCATAAAACCAACTACATACCTTATAGCAGACTGAACACCAGTATCTGTTTGTTCATGTTTTCACTGCAGCACTAGCTCAGTTAGCATTAGCATTGTTGTCGTACAGAGCCTGTTTCGGTAGACGCTTTGTAAGTTTGATTAGCATCCAGCGAGATCGTTACCAAGCTGTAACAGTGACCTTCTGCGTGCTGAGGCAGCGACCTCAGCTGATCATAGTCTTTCTGTAACTGTGCAGCGAGCCGTGGAGAAGTTTACAGTGTTTAAAAAGTACTTGTGGTGATATTCAGGGTAAAAATACAGGCTAACTGGCAGCTAACAACCCCAGCAGAGTGGAACGGTTCAGGAGTGTGAAAATTATGTTTTTTTGGACATTAAATCGTATAAATCTTATCCAAACTTGAAAATGAGCGTGATGTTGTGTGTTTCCTTTGAGCCCATCAGTGATATTGGTGAGTTTTAACAGCCGTCATGTCTCCTGTTGGGTGAAAATAAGTTCCTACGTATCTACAAACATGAAGCAAAACAACTGATTCAGTCGACTTGACGATAGATGTTTGTATGTAGTTTGTGACTACGAGATGATCGGTGAGGTTTGGAATGATGCACGACCACTCAGAGTCAGACGACTGAGAGGTTTTCCCCTTCTTGTGTCAGCAGCTTAAAAGCCTCGTGCTTCTCTGACGAGCTGATGGAAACTCAGAGCTAAAAATAAATCAGAAACGATCCCTAATTAATGCGTCAGTGTTGCTCTGAATCTGGCCTGTGTTTGAATCCGATGGTCAGCTGTTTGCTGGCAGGTTCGTCCGGCTCTCAGCTTTATGAGGTGATAATATGTCAGTGTTGTGTTTGCAACGAAACTTTACCTTGTACTTCAAAACGTCTCCGTAAGTGTTATCAGACGAGAGAGCAGTCGCAGTTTCAGTGGGAGAGTAGTTTTATTGCTCTGGATTGCCAGAAAATGTCGGACCACCAATACAAGAAAGGAAGCGTAGCATTCATCATCCTGATCGTGTGGGAACACCTTGATCCTGGTCCAAGAACGCAGCGCAGGATGTGGATCGTTACTGTGGGTCGAGGTCGAGCTGCCGACCCAACAACACGAGGAGAACCGGTCCAGGTTCTAACAGCAGAGGTTAATGAACTCAGATTGAATGTATTTACATTACCTTTACTGGAATGTGAAGGAGCCTTTCTTAATTACTCCCTATGAAACTTCAGCCTCTGACTCGTCATAGTGAACTCGGATTATTGGCAACGAAGGCATTTAAAACCGGCTCCCTGCAGCCGCGTCTGACTTTAATATTTGCTTATCTTTGTCCCACGAGGCTTTACAGTGAAGTCACTTTTTCTTGGAGGCCTATAAAAGAGTTGGAGATACGAGTCTGGAAAGGCATGAAGGTACGGTGTGTGTGTTGAGGACTACTGGACGTTTGCTGCACACACACACACTGTCTCGTAGGTCCATGTGGTATCAGAAGAATGAAATCCGTCGGTGAG
Source organism: Diplodus sargus (assembly GCA_903131615.1). Classification (NCBI taxonomy): domain Eukaryota; kingdom Metazoa; phylum Chordata; class Actinopteri; order Spariformes; family Sparidae; genus Diplodus; species Diplodus sargus. The sequence goes on along the minus strand of CAEMYA010000408.1, from coordinate 138,142 downwards.
TCCACAGCAACTCGGCTGTGTTCTGACAGAGCTGCACCTCCCCCGAGGCTCCGGGCTCCTCTGTGCAGCCGAGCATGCTGAGGCATTTTAAAGGTTCCTCCAAAGTGCGAAATAACAACTGGGGGTCTCCCATAATAGTTAAAGCAAACACAACACCCTGACCTGCACAAATGTGAAATGCAGGCCAAGCCTCAAAGAATGTCAACATGGCAGCCGCAAGGCATCGGAAACATGCGCCGCTCAAACACCACACACACTGAAGATGTAGATAACAGGGAGCAGAGGAAGCAGCGGAGCAGATAGAGGAGGAACGGGGTACAATGGGGACAATGGAAGGGGAAAGAATTCAAGGTTCTCAGTGAAGACGGCATTCAGACGTACAGACGTCTGCTGCCACACATCACGTATGTTGCTACAGCAGAAAGCCTTGTTGTTTGTTTGGTTGTATGTCCTAATCCAGCCTATTTATAACAGAAACAGTTACAGCCCCCCCGCAGGAATGTTAATCTTCCCGAGGACTTTGGTCAAGAGTCCAGCGGCCCCGCCATCCAGCGCCACAGAGCCCGGCGGGTCGATCCCAGAACACCCCGAGCATCCCACACGCAAGTTGTCTCTTTAAGGAAGACGCGATTCATCTCAAACCGCAGAGAAGGAAAAGAAAATGCTGTCCAGTTGAATTCTTTCACTCTCAGAAAGCGGCCTCACAGCGAAACCACAGAAACCGGCGAGGGAGCCAGAGATTCCAGTGAATTGAGGCAAACTGTGGTGAGGCGAAAGCAGAAGAAAGTCATCAGCGAGTTCTTTCGCCCTGCAGCAGAGAAAACAACAGTTAACAGCACGTAAAGTGAAAGAAATGGCCTGTCACAGTGAAATCCCCCCGGACACCAGCTCCTGGATGTTATCACGGCTCGGGGACCAGAACACAGGTCGAGCTGCGTGGAAACCTCGAGTAAACATGCAGCGCTTTCAGAATAAAAGCAACGGTTAGATGAACAGTGAGACCTCGATCCAACAACTTTTCAACGAGCCTCCATCATCTGTCCAATACTTCAAATACCTGCAAAAGTCACCTAACGACATCCCCTGACAATCAGCCTCACCTGTACTTTAGTTACCTTAAAGGAACAGTTCGCCCCCACGCTGATGGAAAGTCGGATGGCGTTTCGTAGCCCACAATGCATTATGTTGCAGCGTTCTCCTAAGCAGCTGCAGTAGCAGGTCTAACTTCAGACTGGGTGTGCGCTATATGTTAGCTTAGCATCTACAGTGAAGATTTCTGCTAAAAGGATTCAGAGAGTTTCGTGTTCCTGCTCATTTCTCCAGCTGAGCGTTTTGTGAAAGGTGATTTCCACGACTCTTATTATAGCCGCTGTCGTGTTCCTCTTTCACGGTAAGAGGGAACTGAATATCAGTAAGCAGAGAAGATTATTTAAAAAGTCCTCCACATGCTGTTCTTCCCTTCAACACACTCCTCAGAAGTGAAATGAGCTTGAGTTTGATTGACAGGTGCAGCAGATAAGATCACCTGACCATCACAACAGAACTGTCAAATAACAAGTGGTATTAACTTCCACATCGGATTCTAGAAACTCATTTATCTTGGCAACCTTTAGCTTCAGAGGAGGAAGTAATTTCAGAGAGGAATTTGGCTGAAGTGTAGCAGGGTGTGACCGTCTGTGCGCGTCTGTCCAGATGAAGATTTATCCGGAGCGACGGGGGAATTTGAGGAATAATTGGCGTGTTTTTATGAGATTGTGCCGTCCGTCTTCACAGCCTTCAACCTTTTCTTTCAACTCGCGCCCCCCATTAGAGCTCTCTCTGTCTCTGGTTTGTGTCTCGGGTCACGTGGGTTCTGAGGCCTCTCGTCTTGTTCCCGGTCTTATCGCTCGCGCTGCAGCCCGGCAGCTCCTCCTCGCAGCAGCTCATTTGAAAGTTGAGGCCTGAAGCTGCAGCTAATGAGCCGTGAGCTTTTTTTTGGACAGAGTACAGTAGAGGCCTCCCATCACCAACCAGAGGTCACCACCTCCCAATCTGCCTAATACGCTCCAACATTTGTTTGGCAAGTATTTTAATACTCTGTTTTTGCACGGGCCCAAAAGGTTCAGAGGTTCTTTGTGCTGGGAATCTGTTTTACAAGAGTCGTAGTGACTTTTACGTGTCAGCTATGATGACGTCCAGTGATGGTCGACAGATAAAGTGCATTAAAACCACCAACTGAACAAATGTGCAGTTTATTTGATGCATGTCTTGTGCTGGCAGCGTCGGCTGCCACGTTAGCAGGTATCTGCTTTACATCAGAGTATAAGTAGAGTCTGTATGTGAAGGTCTCGTCCTCCTCTGAACGCCTGGCTCGCCTCTCAGAAGGGAGTCGCAGAGTCTTTACGGAGAGCTGATCTCATTAGCAGGACGACGGGAGGACTGCTGAGCTCGGGCATTCCTCCGTGGCAGCATCAGAGGAGATGAACGGCGTTCACTGGGCAAAAAAATAATGTATTAATAACCTGGAAGAACCAGACAAAGTCCAGGAAAATAGAGTAACTCCCACAGAGGTTTCACATCATGAGGGGGGAAATAAAGTGCTGCCCCTCCACAGATCTACTGTCTGCTCGGAGTTTGGCAGATGTGGTTTAAAGATGCAGTTTGTAATTTCTACTGTGCTCGATTAAAAACAAAACAGAAGACACAAGTGACGTGGATCTACGTGACTCTGGACGAGGTGACTGTGTCTGATGAGCTCTCGCTTTAATGCAGACATGCTACATAATATATATCTGATATAAAACGCAGCACTGCCCTGAAAGTTCACTTTGATTTCTGTATCTGTGGACGGAGAACTGCTGAGATTGCATCAGTCTATTTTGGACTTGCTGGCGTGTGTGCTAAATGTGGACACAGATTATGAGAGGAAAGAGGTGGAAGGGGAAGTGAAGTGCAAAGTTAATCGTGGCGAGGAGTCAAACCGTCTCTTGGCTGCAGGAGCGCAGCAGCGGCATCAATCACACCTCGACAACAGCCTCCTTATCCAGCGGATAAGGAGCTGCTGCTACGTGCTGCGTGGCTGTCGCTGCTGCGAGACGTCACAACTCTTCTCAGGTCGGAATCTGTTAGATGATCACAAGGAAACAGGCCAGACAGACTGATCGCCTTCACACTGGCTGTGATTACTGTGATTAACACGCTGCTGCTCCTTCAGGCACTGAAAGAGGTTCTAGTTTTCTCTGTGTTATTAACCGAGGACGAAGGACGAACTCTGGCAGCAGTCAGGAAAATGAATAATTTGATAAATACAATGAAACAATTAAATGAAGGAAGTTTCTGTGATTGTAGAGAAAAAATGCTGAGACTGAAAGTTGAAGATCTTTGTTTTACTTTTGAAGTGATGATTTAGCTTCTGTTTGCTAACGTAAGCTAACTTCCTTACGGCTGATACTGTCTCACAACGTTTTAGGTCAGTCAAGTTGCCGAATGTTGGAATCTGACTGCATCATATTCATGTCACAGGTCATCGTGGAGGCGGGACAGGAAGTTGTCAATCATGGCTTCTGAAGCGAGCTTACACGGCTAACAGCTAACACGCAGATTACCCCCCCGGGTCGCTGTAGAGCCTCCGCTGTCTCTCGCCAATGTTTTCCACCTTCCTCCTCCCACGTTAACATTTATATGCATCAGAGCACGTTGTCATCCTACTGGTCAACACCAAGGAACACGTCAGAGGAGATGTCAAGCAAGGACTGCTGGACTTTTATTCTGGAGCGTCCCAGTCGGGTTACACTACATCTTCATCGACTGAATACTCCTGCGATTAATTGCTGCTAAATAAAAACCAAAAACGTTGTGAAGGTGTTTGTTTTGTCCGCTCTGGGCTTCTGTAGAAACGTGGTGATGATGCACCTGTCATGATTCTGGCTGTGCGTCTGTGGTTTCCTGTTTTATTTTGAAGTTTTATCCTCATGTGTCACTTTTCATTTCCTCCCACTGTTTGATGTCCACCTGTGTCTTGTCTGATCAGGTGTGTGTGAGTGTGTGTGTGTGTGTGTGTGTGTGTGTGTGTGTGTGTGTGTGCTTCCACGTGTCTTTCCTCTTTTTTTGTCCCTTGTGTTTTCATTGATTTGTACATTTCTTGGTTTTTGGATTCTTTGTTTTCAGCCTTTTGGATATTAAAGCTCCCTCTTGGTTCTTTTGTCCCGTCTCAGCTTTTGGGTCCGACTGCACAACAACCAGCTCCCACAAGTCAACAGCACATAAAATGGTAATTCAAACAAAACATCTACAATTCTATAATAACTGGTGAACTCCATCCTGATCCTCATCAAGATAATCAAGCTGCAAAACAGCCATCGGCTGAAAACAAACTTTTATTGTAGTTGTGCTAAAAACAGGCAAATATTGTCATCCAGTCATCTTCAGAGGAAACAGGAAGAGCTGGAGACTGTGACGGTGTCCGTTTGCACGTCGTGTCGTCTTTACGGATTTTGTTTTGACTCTCTTGTCACAACTTTCCTCACTTTCCTGTGATAAGCGCCACCATGAGGAGCCATGAGGAAGTGACGCTGGAGTCAGATTGGAGAGGAAATCTGTTTCATATCGATATTCACATCATCAGAGGATGTTCAGTCCCTGATCTGGTGTCAGACACACCAGGACGGGTCACATGAGACATGAAATCTCCCCACAAATAAAAAACATTAAAATGTTTTTGAAAACTGTCATTATGAGAAACGACTGCTGCAGAGAACACATGTATGAGTGGACAGCTGTGGAAAAGAGAAATATCTGCCTCAAATATGAAAATATGTGGACTGAACACAGAACCGGATCAGAATAAGTCCCACCTGTTGTTGAACTTTAATATTTGGGAGCTTTAAAGCTTTTCTGGAGTTTCTTTTGGACCGTCTGCTTCTGTTATTCTGCTCTTAAAGTCACTTTGGGAAGGTCGAAATGAGCTCACAGTGCCAGAGAGGCAGTCAGAGCTGAATGGTTCTGGAATAAGGAGAAAAAGAGGAGGAGGAGGGGAGGAAGAGGAGGAGGAGGGGAGGTAGAGGAGGAGGAGGAGGTAGAGGAGGAGGGGAGGGGAGGAAGAGNNGGAGGTAGAGGAGGGAGGAGGAGGAGGAAGAGGGGAGGGGAGGGGGGGAGGTAGAGGAGGAGGAGGCAGCTGAGCGGGCAGGAGGCTGCTGGAGCTCTGACAGGAAACTTTCCTCTCCACTCGGGTCTTCAGCACTCAGACTTCACTTTACCATCTGAAATGCACTTGACTGGACCGCGGAGGTTCTGACCCAGTCTCCCGGTCATGGCTCTCCATCTTCACCCGCCGACAGCTCGTCACTGAAGACAACAACACTTTTTCTTTTTTCGAGGATAAACTTTGGAATAAATGACATTTTAACGCACCGGCCGTGAGGATGGAGACGCTGTTTTACCTGCTCGCCTTCACGCTGGCCCGGCTCAGTTCGGGTCTCGGGTACTCGGAGTCCAGCATCCAGGCGGGCCAGAGAGCAGCCAGCAGACACAGGTACGTGTTCTTCATGTGGTCACCTGCGGTTCGGTCCGTGTTACGGAACCAGAGCAGAGCTGCAGAACTGTAGTTCAAAACCTGCTTTGGAAAACTGTGGATTTAAGATGTATGATACCTGCTGCTGCCATGTGGTTCTCCAAGTGAGGTCCGCGGACCCCCAGAGGTCCCTGAGAGGGTTCTGGAGGGTCCCATTGAAAAAAAGGGGGAATATGTAATTTTTACTCAAATGCCATTAATGAGTCACAGATGATGACTGCTGATGAACAGTGAAATGAAGGTCCAGGCTCTAACTTGTTTCAGTTTATGGTTTGTAAAGCTCAGCTTTAGAGGGTTTTATTGATCATTCCTGATGGTTCTGTAGAGTTCTAATGATTCTGGTATCAGAAATACAGCCAATACTGCTGAACTGCAGGTGTCTATCAGCGAGTGTGTAAGTCTGTCCTTTAGAAACGGGCCCTGCTGCTTCCCAGTTAGCTTTGTTAGCTCCGCTTAACGTTTCACACCAGAAATCGATTCTTCTTCAGTGCTCTCCAACACAGGAAGTTGCTCCATGCCGCCCCCTGGACACTACGGTTTTTAGAAGAAGAAGAAGAAGAAGAAGTTGATTCCCGGCGGAGCTAACAGAGCTAACGGGGAGGTACCAGGGTCCAATTTCTCAATTAAAACTCGCAACGTGTTCAGTGTGTAATTTAGAGACGCATCATGTGAACGAGCACGATGAAACTGCTGGTATCCAACACTCAGTAAATACAACTGTAACATGTATGTCTACAGACGCTGGCGGTCTAAATAATGACTTCATTAATCACTTTATCACTTCATCTTGGCCCTCATGTCTTTGGCTTTAATTTCAATAACAACAAAAATGCTTCTATTTGGGTCAAAATCTGATAAAATACTGCCAGTAATATCATAATTTCCTCAGTGCACCTGAGTATCCGTTGCAGGAGGAAACTTGCTGTAAATTCTTATTTCTAGTGTAAATATCTTCTCGGTTGTTGGTGTCTCAGCACCGGCCCTCCATGAACGGGGGCTGAATGGTACGTGGGAAGGGTTGCGATGAATCAGGGGGCCCAGAGCCGGAGAGGGCTTACTGGGATTACAGATATTTACTGTTTCAGTGCCCCACGTGAAACGTTTGTCAGGGGGCCCCAGAACGCTCCCAGAATTCATCATTCTGGCCAACAGCATCTTCCAGTGGAGTAAAGACAGACGGGCTCTATGGGGGAGTGACGAGCTGCAGGGATACTGGACCTGAACCGGACGGAGAGCGATAATGTAAAGAAACGATGTGTAATCTAGATTTAGGACTGCCAAACTGCCTTCTTGGCCTCGTTTATGGGACAGCGAGGAAATCATTTAGATCTCAGCGAGCGTTGATTAACAGCCGCTCGCAAATCAGCGATGGCCGCCGCTTGTAAAGCTGTTAGTGCTGCCAGTGAGCCAACACATGTCTGTTTTTACTGTGCTGTTGCAGCCACATAGTGTGTTATTAGCATGTAATGTAGCTTCTGCCTGAGGGCCTGGTGTGTGTGTGTGTGTGTGTGTGTGTGTGTGTGTGTGTGTGTGTGTTTGACTTGTTTGTGTGCTTTTTCGATATATGAATGAGGACGTTTTGACAAACTGACCGAGTCATAATGTGTGTGTGAATAAACGCAGTCACAACAGAACGACTGAATAAATGATGGAGGCTCTCGTGTGTGTGTGTGTGTATGTGTGTGTGTGTGTGCCTGCATGTGTTTGTACTTAGCGTGTGTGCGTGTGTGCATGTGTGTGTGTGTGTATGTGTGTGTGTGTGTGTGTGTGAGGCAGGCCGGGCTTCTGGGAGTTTTTAGCTCCTGCAATATGAGCTTCTGTCAGGTTTCTGAGTCCAGTGTGCTGCTGCTAACTGCTGCTAACTGCTGCTAACTGCTGCTAACTGCTGCTAACTGGTAACTGCTTCTAACTGCTATCTGCTGCTGCTGCCTGAGTCACGAGACGCGTCAGTATGATGAAGCTGAGCTGTCGTCTGGAGGAAGTGAGTGAGTGGAAGGCAAGTCGAGGACAGGTTGAGAGCAGAAGAGAGTGAGAGGAGGACAAGAAGAAGAACAAAGATGTGGAAAACTGGCAAGACGCTAAAAGAAAAAGCTCCGGAGCGACGAGAGAGAACCCGAGCAGGCGCGACGGTCGAGGATGAAAGAGCAGGAAAGAGGCGAGGAGGAGCAGCCCGACGAGGGAGAAGACAGGAGACCTGGATCCTTTAATGCAATCCCCCTGCTGAAACCAGGAGGCTGTGGAGGAGTCAGCATGGCTGCCACACACACACACACACACACACACACACACACACACACACACACACACACACACACACACACACAGTGACGCATCGGGGAGAAGAATGCGTTGGCCCGTGGCGATGCGGTTTGCCCCTCTGACATCTGTTTGAACTCAATTGATCTGTTTTGACAGATGTGTGAAGTTGTGTGTAAGTGGTACAGGCTGCTGGATGAACTGAAGGATGCAGCAGGCGTGTTAGCGAGCGGCTCAGGAGGACCCGAGCCGTCCGACACATCTCCTGCCAACATGTCGGGAGATGCACGTCAGCTCCAGACGGCGACGGAGGAGGAAGGAAGAGGCTGATGGAGGATCATACAGTTCTGAGACAGGAGCAGGGAATCCATCGCTGACCGTCTCTCCCATCAGTCACTTCCTGCTGCTGCTTCTCTTTTCTGTACATTAGCGAGTGGATGCATGAAGATAAGCTCACACTTTACTTCTACTGAGTCACTGGCATTGATGGACCAGTACTGGTACCTGGTACCTCCAGCACCGCTGCTTAATGCTGCCTTTTTTTTAAAGCACTGTAAGAACAAAACTTTGATATGAGTTCTAAAAACAGGCACGAGAAGTGAAGAAACTAATGCGTGTATATTTATAAATAAGTGTCAGAGAAACAAGCAGTATGTGTTTAATCCACCTCAGCTGAAGAAGAAACACCGGCACTGTGGGGCTTTAAGTCCTCCAAGTGTCCTCTAAGTGTCTCAGTTCAGGGTCTGTATCCTTCAGAGGAGCATTTGAAGGCCAATTACGTCACATCGCCATGTGAAGGCTGTCCCAGTCTGAAGGCTCCTCCAGATGCTCCTTCTTCTCCTGTTTCTGGAGGACGCACCACTACGATCCTTCGTGGCCTCACATATCCCAAGATTCTTTGTGCGCCTGAGAAAGAAGAAAGAAAGAGAGAAATCACAACATCGCGTGGCGTAGATCGTCACTTTCGTGGGACTGGACGGCAGAAATTGTGACGTAAGAGTAAAACATCTGGTGACGCGACCAGGAAATGCTCCAAAGGCGAGACCGTCACATTTAACGGCTGATGAGGTTAACAAGGTCTCTCTGAAGGACTCCCTTCAAAGACCACAGAGGCCTTCAGAGGACGCAGACCCTGAACTGAGACACAGCAGCTGTCTGCCTGAAACACGACTGCCTCACTCGTCACTTATAACATCAAACAGAGATGATTTTATGTGAAACCAAACGTGAACACTGATTCTATAATTGAACGATCTTTTCCACCAATCTAACCAAGTAGCTTTATCACCTCAAACAAATCAAACTGACTGAAAACTGAAAATATTGTCTCACGCCCACATTAAAAGTGTTAACCTCATTCCAGGCTAGTTAACGTGCTAACGTGACCGAACTAACTGAAGTTTTCTTTAACAACAGTGACATAAAGATGTTGGTGCCTCGTCGTTCATGCTAACGTTTGCTCGGCAGCGCAGGCTGAGCAAACGTTAGCTCGGCTGCTGCAGCAGATTTGGATCTTTGAGTGTTTTCCTGTCTCACAGTAACTTGTTGCAGTGGTGACGTCTCACTTTCTCTCTTTCTCGCTCTAGCATGTGCTCTTAGGTACCGACATGTGGCACTGATTGATTTAACATGAATTGGCGCTCAGTAGCACCAATCTAATTTGGTCGGTACCTTTAAAAGTACCAGACCCGTGTCTTTGGAGTCCCAGATGTGCTGACATGTCTTTATTTCTGTCAGTAGCTGATTTTAAGACCTTCTGGTTAGTGGATGGAAAAACAGAAGAGCTAAAGAATTGATTCTGAGAGAACACACGATCTGAGCCCCCAGAATCATTGTGCCATGTTCTGGGCGAGGGCTCGGTACCATGAATAAATGCTGCAGCATGTATATAATATTGTCCTTCCAGCGTTAAGGAAGCAGTTTGGGGAAGGCCTTTTCCTGCTTCAGTGTGACAATGCGACTGTGAACAAAGCCGAGCAGATAAGAAAGACTTTTTCCCAGTTTGGTGCGGAAGAAGTTGACAGAACCGCACGGAGCCGTGACCTCAGCCTCACCCAGAACCTTCGACCCACCACAGTCCAGTGCCAGACTAACCTTGATGTACACTGTGTATCACTTTCTCCTGGAATCACACATTGTAGATTTAAATTCCAGGTTTTTACTGGGCCTGATAGTAGAAACTCTTGTAAGCTCGGGTGGCTGAAAGTAACTGAAAACATCTTTTTCCATTAAAGACGTCACGAGTGATGTGAAACCAAAGATGGCACCGGACTCTTTACTCGCTCACCAAGTTCAGCTAAGCTATCCGACCTCTCTTTGACTCTTTCACTGACTCTGACACACGTTTCTCTCTCTGCCTTCATCCAGTCGAACCTCTTGGATGTCAGCAGTTCCTGTGCTCTGACGGTGATGGAGCGTCTGAGGAGTTACCCTCGTTAGGATCAGACAACCTTTGCACAGAGGAAAGAATAATGGCCTGTGATTCAGCTTCTGTTAATAACGGCCCCACAGCAGGCTAATCGACCCCGGTGGCTGCAGAGCAGCAGTCTGTTGTGGTAACACAGAGTTTAAGCTTCAGTGCATGCAGAAGCCTGATGGGGTCAGTTAGCAGGCAGATGAACGCTCCTCGTCCATCACAGGGAAACAGTCACATTAGCTCAAAGCACAGAGGAGACGTCAGCTTTTCTGCTGCCAGCTCCGAGCTTTTCTATTTATACATGTTAACAATGGATTCAGGCCCGTTGGTTTAGAAGTATAAGTTAGAATAACAGCTGAGGAAGAGTTCATGAAACGGATCCTGTCACAGGTCAAGATAAACGCTGGCTAGGTTGAGGGCAGTGATTCAACCACCCGAAACAGTTCAGGCAATAAGACTTTCTCACAACTCGCACTGGAAAACATGTATGTTGATCAACATGTTCATTATCTGGATACTTGTTGGTTGTTTTAGTGCCGATTTAAGAGTTTTTAAGCCTGTTTTGATGATGTATTGTTTGCTATTGTGAATTGTAATTATTTTGATATTCATATTTTCATATCATCCCTTCAGCTTCTTAATAAATTCCAGCTGCGCTTTGTGTTTAGTGCTTACTAGCTATGCTAACATGCTAAGCTAAGATGTTTAACATGATAAAACAGGAACTACAGGTTGCATTTTATCGTTCTCGTCTGTGTTGTAGAATTAAAAACTACTGAAACATAAAGAGTGAATGTCAATGTTAGCATGCTAGCATGCTAGGCCTGACCATGGTTAGCAGTGCTGGAGGCTCTCAGTCTTGTTTTTTAGATTTCTGCAAGACGCTGAAGGATGCAGAGGCCTCGTCACTGCGGTTGTGATAGCGGACCATGATGCACCAGCGGACTGTAAGAGGACTGATTGTCTCCGTCCTGACGCTGGCGCACATCCAGACTCACTTCATCTGTTGGATGTTCTGCTTCTCAGCTAATTAGGGCCCCAAACAAATCTCATTATATATGGTAATGAAGATGGTGGAAAGGGAAAGCTTTCAAGTCACAGCCATTGTTACCTAATTGCCACAGTTCCCAGCATGCATTTCATTCGAGCAAGCTTTTCTTTTACCTTGTTTAGATTAACTTGAAGAACGCTGTTAGAGATTTGGATCCGTTCCCACCAAACATGAACATTAAATCTCCTCTGAGCATGAAGNGTGTGTGTGTGTGTGTGTGTGTGTGTGTGTGTGTGTGTGTGTGGCTCATGAAGCCTCACCTGTACTATTTCTGGGTGACTGCAATTGTAAGGCTTTAAGGAGACTTATGTTTCAAGTGCAACGCCTCCATAAATGGTTAAAATTCAAGTGAGCCAGAAATAAAAAAAATCCCCTGCAGACCTGCAGACGCTGACGTATCGCTGCAATAATGCTAAAGCAAATGTCGCTATCACGGACGCTCTCTGTATATCTTGGTGACCGCCAGGCTAAACAATCAGAGAGAAGTTTACACAGTCACACTGTCGCTTCATGTTGGAATGAGGCCAGAGGGAAAATGTGAGTGAAACTTTAAGACAGGAATGTGCGTTCGTCGTGCGATCGCTCAGGCATGAGTGAGTGCACTCGAGTGTGTGTGTTGTCGTCTGTGACAGCCTGTGTGCTCTTCGGTGTGTGTTCAGGGGTATACCTTTACAAGGACGGCGGAGGGGTGCTTGACCTCCGGGTCACGGTTCAAACAGCGGGACACGCCCCCCCGTCCATCCACTCATTCAGGCCGCTGTCGAGGCCTTTCCCCTCCAAACCAAATGAAAGATCCCTCCACAAAAGGCGCCGCCAAGTGATTTCTTTGTTTGAGTATTTAACCTCAGCTCCTTCCTTCTTCCTCCCACTTACTCTCCACGTCGCTTTTGTCAAAGACTATTCTGCTTTTACCCACAATTCTTCTTTGTAGGGGCTCACGCAGAGTCGCTGTTGAGTGAAATGAAAGCTGGTATGTGCGGGTTGAGATGTCAGAACCGCAACTTCCTGCCTGCACGTGAAGCGTCTGTCTGCTGGTTTAATAAGGAGGTGAGATTTATTGGGGAGTGAAGCGATGCTGAGGCAGGTGGAGGAGCAGCGTTCACACCGAGTTATGGCTCAATAAATAAAAATAAAGAGGCGTACAATGGAAGTTTCACTGCTCGCTGTCTGGAACAGAAGTCGTGAAATGGACAAAGTGTGTTTGTGTTCATTAACAGGCATGTAAGTGTGTTCAGACTTGTGTCCTGTGATTGTGTGTGTGTCTGTTAGATGTGTGAAATCAGTCAGTCAGTCAGTCAGTCAGTCAGTCAGTCAGAGCATTCATGTCAACAATGGGTGACACGACTATAAAGATGAGAAAGTGCTCCCTTGTTTCTGCCGTTTCCCTTCGTGATAAAGAGTTTTATAGCGTCTTTCAGCTCATTGTTTCGGTTTTTACGGCCCGCAACTTTCCTGTTGTGTTTTCAGAGAGCAGACGGACGACGTCAGCGTCGAGCTGTTGAACACTGTGGAGCTGATGTTTTATGGCCATACAGAGATCAGATACAGAATATGAAGAGGAATCAGTTTTGACGTTCTGTCAACAACGTCTATGTGCTGCAGAGACGTCTAAGTTAGCTTAGCGTAAGTTAGCTCCTGAGCTGATGATGTAAACACTCTTCCCAGTATGGGGCTGTTTGCATTAGCTATAAGACTGTTAGCTGCACGGCTAACTGAGCAAACTAGTTAATAGCAGCTACAGTTAGCAGCAGCCGAGTCTTTCTCTTGACATTAGCACAGATCCAGCTGCAGTTTGTGACATTTAGGGACATCAACCAGAACTTTCAACTTAAAACTGAAGCATGGTGCATGAAAAGTCTTTGGTTTTCACACGAGAGAAGGATTAACTTGTTGACTTGGCGGTCTAATAGAGCATAAAACACAGCTGCTTTCTAATCACTTTCAGATCCAGCACAGGTCTGTAAAAACGGGTCCTCGAGGTCCAAACGCTCAAACAACTTGGAAGTTTAAATTTAAAAGAAACAAACATACATCTTACAGTTTAACATTTCTTCCTTTATCTGATGAACATTCTCACATGTCGATGTGATGATGTGTGCAGGAACTGGACTGTTTGTGTGCTGCTGGAGGAAACAGAGAGATTAGCTGCTGAAGGAGAGCGAGCGCACAGATCTCCACTCAGGAGGCTGTGAACTGTAATCCTCGTGTTTAATCTGCGACAGTTTATCAAGGTGAACAGATTGATGCTGTTAGATGATTCCTGTGTCTGGCAGTGCAGTCTCTCCTCACACATCTGCAGATCTGTCCATCTGTTACGTATCGAGCGCTCGTTTGTAATTCGTATTTTGCACGTGTTGGAAAGATGCCAAGTCGAGTTAGTGGACTTTCATCTGAGCGTTTTTTCTCTGCAGCCATTTGGATTAATGGGACTTTATTGGATTACTGTTTGGAATGTTTAACTTCACACCGTTCAGAGGAGGAGAAAAAGGCCAGAGGAGGTTCAGAGCTGAGGAGTCGTCGACGCTCCTGCAACAGGAAACGACACACACACACTGTTTCTGCTCAAAACTAACACTTCGTCATCCTCCCGCACATATAAAGCCTCCTCTTGTGCGAGTCCTCGGAGCGAGACGCCCGTGATGAAAAGATGGAAAACGCAGCAGCGGGGAGGAGGACGCGTACAGTAGTAGTGTGTTTGCAGATGTGTGTGAAAGTGCGCGTGTGTCCGTCGACATCTGCGTCGGCTCAGCAGTGAAAAAAGAGCGATGGTTGAGTTTATTTATACGAGCCGGCGTCTGCGCTCCATCAGAGAAGATATGGTGTGAACGCTGCCAGCTCTGCTTTATCTGCTGCGGCTCTGACCCTGAGTCAGTCAGTCAGGCAGGCGGGATAATGGATCGGCGGCGCTGGCCCACTGAATCATAGTGACACAGAAATAACACAGTGGCACTTCAGCAGAGCGACGCAGAGCTGATTCATCACCGCTGCTGTGTTTTACACGAGTCCCGCCTGCGTCGGTCCAACTCCTGATGGAGACGTTAGATTCACGTTTCTCAGAAAGCGTTCAGTCCAACAAACACAGTGCAGCAGAACAGGAGAACCCACCGAGCCCTCAGGCAGAATAACTCTCTGGAGTCTGAACCACACGAGGCAGAACCAGCTGTGTTTGGACCCACTGGTGCCGGCTGACTTCAGACGTTTGGTGGCAGCGCTGACAGAAACATTAAATGCACTTTAACAAACCACAGAACAGCAGAGCAGCACGTACGATCCGTCGCTGCGCAGCCACACGGAGGCCGCGGGATCACTGCAGATCTTTGGACGCAGTGATTCGGTGCTGGCTCGGCTGAATCCCCCCGAAAATGAGTTCTCACTTCAAATCACCTCGAAGCAACACGATATACTGTGAATACACAACGAGAGCAGAAACTTCTGCACAAGATATTTAATAGAAAATAAATCTGTCGCGGCTCAAAAAGGTGAAAAACTGTCCAAAAAGAAGCTCCTGCATCTCAGTGAAATGTTACTTCCTGGTTTGTGTGTCGTGTTTTACGTGTAATTAGAGTTTTTAACTTGAAATTAGACGAATACACTTTGAGACTGTAAGAGTGTAACAATCACACGGCAGGAAGTTAAACATGAACTGCATTTATCTGAACTTGCATCCGCTGTTTCAGAACAAGATGACAAAGACAAACTTGACTTGAGGAAGAGAACGTTTGTGATGAGTTGAAGCCACAGCTCAGTCAGCTGTTTGGGTCAGTACTCATGGTACTGTAAGAGGTGCAGAACCGACACCAGCAGTCGGCCCGACTGGCGGCTGGATGTCGCTGTTTGGTAGATTCGGTTCTTTAAACGCAGCACGTAAGATAAGTGAAGGTCAGACAGCTGTGGTTAATAAAATACTTTTAAACAGCTGAAAATGACACCAGAAATGCGAATGAGACGACCTGGATGTGTCTGTTCTGTGATGTGATGGTGATCGGGTCTGCAGCCGGGCCAACACCAAGCTCTCCGGTCTGATACCGACGTTTCTGCTGAGGGTTCATTTTGTTCTTTTTCTCCACAAAGTCGTGACAAGATGTTTCCTGAGTGTGACATTTTACATTTAAAAGAAAAAGCTCAGTTCTTTGTGTTATTTTCAAAGAGTCTTCAAACATTTTGGCGTGTCTCGTCTCTTTGTGGTCGACTTATATTCTCTGATATCAGCCGTGAGATAACATCGACCCGTCTGCTGATCAGTCCAGTTCTCAGACCGAGTGGTTCAGATAGTTTGGGTTGGTTGGTTGCTGTGAGATTTCTGCCTCCACAGAACAGTGGAGGATGGAAGATTACATTGATTTCCACAGACGATGTCCATATAATCTGATATGATCCTCCAGTATTTCCTAATACTCGTTAACTGCTGGATGTAACCACATTCTTTAAAACCTAAACTCTCCGTATGGCTGAATACCAGGAGACGTTCGGGTCAGAGAGCTCTTTAATGTATCTCATGATCCTCGAGGAAAGCCTTTACAGTTAAATCCGACAGTTAATTAGTCGTGTTCACTTTCCCACGTACGGTGGTGACAGGAACAGGAGGGTCACGAGGGGCCAAGGGAGGATCGAAACATCATGAACTCCTTCTGTCAGTCAGACGAGCTCTGGAATGAAAGGGGAGGATCAGCGGAGCAGAGGGGAGGTGAAGTCCACCGAGAAGACAAGAAGGAGAAGATCAGACGGAGATGATAACGAGGAAAGACAGGTGGAGAGAGACGGACTGAACCAGACAGACAGATATGAGGACAGACAGAGGAAAGCTGCTGATTGACTGTCCAGCATGAAGGAACTCCTTGTACGCTCCAAACTTTTTTTTTTATCCGCAGACCCTTCAGAGTTCAGCTCAGACGCTCAGCGACACTAATTGGCCATAATGACCGTCAGGGGAAATAGCAGTGGGTGGGGGATTCTGGGTAATATGAAAATGATGATAGAAAAGCGACTGAAGGGCCGTTTGTGTCTGAATCTGTCTGCCGGCGCTACAGAGGGGGAGATACCTGAGGACAGGGCAGGTCAGAGGGACGAGGACAGGCTGAGCAGTGTGGAGACAGGAGTGTGTAGGAGTGTGTAGGAGTGTGTAGGAGTGTGTAGGAGTGTGTGTGTCTCTGTGAGACCTAAGAATGTTTATGAGGAATCATTTTGGACGTTCTCTGTTTCAGGATCAGATCCAACTAAAGGTTAAGAAGTGGAAACCTTTAATCTGTTATATTAAATATGGACTTTAGTGTAAAATGCTGTTTGTAGTCGTGACTTCACCGTTTCTTCAGTCGGTGCCAGCGGGGACGGATGAAGGTAGCGGCGAGCTGGTGAACATAGTGGAAACATCTCAGCAGCTGTGAATGAGATTCGTCCACACGGAGTAAAAAAAGTAGTTTAACAGGAGAGAATATTCCACTTGGATCTGCCAAGCAGCCAGAAACACGACTCCTTATAACTGTGACGTTGCTCCGCGTCTGCTGGAGGAGAAGCAGCTGTTATATCATCCCTAGAAATCAATGGATCCAACGAATATTCTGCAAGAGCCACGTCTTTGGAGCCCTCCATCATATCACCTGCTTCCTCTGCAGCCGCCTCCACCCAGCTCCACCCAGCTCCACCCAGCTCCACCCAGCTCCGCCTCTCCACGCTGCGTCTGTTCTGTACTCGCCACACCGCCAAATATATTTTATTACTGCAGTGGAAATAAAGTTAGTTTGACTCTAAGTGGTCCTGACGGCAGTAAAAACATTCAGATTCAGACATGTTGGCTTCTGTACCTGCAACATGAGCCTCTGCTGAGGGCTGGAGGAGCACAGGTGCTTTTATTGTGTCGGTAATATTAGTGACATCGACACAGATGTGTTTGCATCGATAGGATTGATTGTCCTCCACTGGTATTTACCTCCATGATCTCAGAGCTACTTCTGAAGTAAGAGGCTAGTCTTCTGAGCTAGCTTTTACCTCCAGTCTGCATGCTAAGCTAGGCTAAACAAGTCATCCTCTCATTGTTACTGTCGCTGCTGTCGCTGGTAATGCTTCACTTTTCAGAGAAAACACATCGAGGGACTTTCACACTCTGATCTCATGTTAGCTTTAGCGTTAGCTGAACCCTACGATGGGCGAGTAAAGCCTGCAGACTTTTTGCTTTAAGAAGGAATATCCAAGCTTCAAAACACTGACTTGAAACGGATCTTAATCTTCTGGCCTCGCTCTTTAAAAGAAAAGCAACTCGGCTTATTTCCCAAAAGTATTGAGAACGAATAACGTATTCCTTCATCCCAGAGGTCGAGTCCAAAAACTCTCCTCTATCTCATTTCCTGTTAGATATCCCAACTGCTCAAAGTGTGTGTGTGTGTGTGTGTGCGCGCGCGTGTGTGTGTGTGTGTGTGTTTGTGTGGGTTGGTGTGGAGCCGGTGGAGGCGCACAATGGCAGCCATTGTTTCAATCACGCAGTTATCTTGAACTAATCTGACATTTGTACCAGCAGACAATTTCTCTTGAATGTGGTACAGAAACAATAATCAGTCGGGGGTTTGAGATGTTTATCTGGAAGCTCGCAGCGCAGCCAGAAAGTTATTATTATTCCAAATCTTTGCTCTTTTTCAGCCTCCACACAAAGACACTGAACGCTGAGTGTGTCGCCGGGCTGCCTGACTCTGACTTCCAGTAAACCTCCAGTCATCACTCTGTTACTCATTTGTCATTTCCCTCTGCTTGTGTGTGCAACTTCTCAGGAACTGGTGTGCGTATGTGGTGACACGCACCGTGAGCTGCGTGATGGAGGACGGGGTGGAGACGTACATCAAACCAGACTACCAGCGCTGCACGTGGGGCCAGTGTCCGAGAGTGGCGTGAGTATCTGTCGCTCTCGTCTCCGGCTTCCTGTTTCACAGACGTCCGTATCATCCGTCCGTCCTGTTTCCCGTCTGTGGGCTCTGAATCACTCGGCTCTTTCTCATTTTTCCTTTTTAATTCTCACAGGAAAGTCTAGTCGAGGAGGTGTCCGGTTCTGTCTGGGCTCTTTTATAACCAGAACATCACTGCGATCATAATTACAGCTCAGAATTTGGCTGATAAATCCCTTAAAGTGACGTACATGTCTGCTGCAGACCTGAGGGAGGATAACGCTACAAACACTGGAGCAAATTTATTAAAGATGTGATTTATCAAATTGTTTTCCCGACGTGGATGTTGAGACAGCATTAATCCAGCGCTCCTGATGTTCTCCCTCCTCTGATGTTTTCACCATGTTGTGCGACCCGGCCCGGCTGCTTGATCCGTTCTGCCTGCCAGGGGCCCGGGCCTAAACCTGGGCTATGCTAAGAATGAAGCCAGGCACCGCAGTCTGGTCTCCTGCCCTGTAAAAACAATCTCTTCTTCTTACTCCTTCTCTTTTATGACTCTCCTCCCTTCGCACTCCCTCTCCTAACTCCTCCTCCCCGTCGTCTCTCCAAGCCCTGTTTTTGTTTTTCCTCTGAGAGTACGTCAAATCCCTTTTTCTCACGCTCTCCAAGCCGCGAGCTGGAAGACGAAATCTTTTCTATGGCACAGAAAAGCCTCTGCGATACCTACAGTAATGTTTGTGGGTTGGCATTCGGGACGGCAGCGTGCAGCAGAACCTTCTCAGTCGGAGCTCGTTAATGCTTCTGCGACGCTGCCATGAAACTCCAGAGGCTTCCGGGCCAATTCTGGTACTGTAACGAGACTCTCTTCAGCTGCACAGCGACAAGACACATTAATGATACAAACTACAGAAGAGTCGTCCAAATAAAACATTGGTGTTTTTTTCAGACTCGAGCCAGAGAGAAAGATTCAGCGCTGGCTAACTGCCGCGGACTCCTTTTGGAAAACGGGACAAAAATAACATTTAAAGTTTACAAAGTACTTTTAATTCCATCCATCATCAGAAGATAGTTTGCAGCTATTTCCAGACATTAATGACTAAGTGCACATTAATATCAACAGAGTGCCGCTGTGGTACCCAGAGTTCCCTCTGGGTCCTTGTCACATTTTAAATGTCAGCGTTGTGATTATAAGTCATATTTACTTCTATCCAAAGTTAGTCTGCTAACGTTTTGTCCCAGGGCTGCACGCTTCAGTTAAAGAACCTCCTATTGGATTTCATTTTACAGATATTTTCCCTGAAAACAACATGTTTTCTTACATCTGTGGAACAATATTCACATGTCCGGGATTCTCTGCAGCTCTACGATGCTGTCACACACTTTACCTTCTTTCTGCAATACTTTGTAATATCAGAATACTGACATGCTCATAGTGGTGTTGAGGTTCAACATGTCTGCAACCTTTGTTTAGATGCTAGCATGCTATTTAGCATGCTAAACAGCAGTAGAGCTAAGGATGATGGGAAATGATTCATCCTCTGTAGAGCTGCCTTCCCTGCAGGAAACGCAGCATTAACATCGATGATTGTTGGAGCGCGCGGCTGTTTATCAGTTATTCTTCTGTGTTTCTGTGACATCAGCTACCGGACCTACAGGAGGCCGAGGTACAAGGTGGCTTACAAGATGGTGACAGAGATGGAGTGGAAGTGTTGCCACGGCTACTCTGGAGAAGACTGCCACGACGGGCCGAAGGTCACCACCGACACCCAGGTGAACGGAGGGCGACCCCGCGTCACACAGACGGGCCACAACACGGGCGGCGGCCAGAGAGGAGACAGCAGAGATGGTGAGAGGACACAACACTCAGCTGTACTTATATAGCATCGCTCACTGCACGGCTAACTAAGCTAACTAGCAAACGGCAGCTACAGATGCATGAATATCACATGTGATAATTCTAAAACCTCCACATCTGTAGATTTAAAGCTTCCACACTTCCCGTTACTTCTGTCTGTTAATCGTTTCTTCGTCTCCAGGCGACACCGAGAAGATCCGCCAGCTGGAGGAAACCATCCGCGGTCTGACCAAAGACCTCCACAGCATGCAGACCACCATCCACGGCATAAACCAGAGGCTGTACGTCAATGTTGCATTCAAATCGTCCTCTGCGTGATCGAGTGCATTCACCTACACACCAGAAATCCTGCGTACAGTCAGGAAACGTCCATGTGTGGAATGTATATTACACTGTGTATGATCTCATGTTTATCGTAGGAAGTCATTGAGACACATTTGTTTGTTAGCATGTATACGGATGGCTGTGAGGGGCAGGGACGTATAAATAGCTCAAACACAACAAGAGCATCATGGGATGCTGTGTAAATACACTGACGGGGCTTCTGGCTGCGCTCCAGCAGAATCAGATGAATTCAGACTAAATCTTCCTTTCCTACATGTGTGTATTTATTCTCAGATTCAGCAGCGTGTTTATCAAACCTTTCCGTATCTCCTGTGCAGGCCGGGTCTGAACGGAGCGGTCGTCCCTGCTGATTCTGCTCAGCCACACATGAAGGAAACCATCAACAGCATCCAGACGAAGCTGGACCATCTGTACAACCGGACGCAGGTACGCAGCGTCTGTGTCTCTGCACCTGTCGTTATCTGGAGTGTAGAGCATTAACGTGGACATTTGCTTTCTCAGGTTCATGACCAGACGCTGCTCACCATCAACAACCACCTGGTGAACGGAGGAGGCAACGAGCTGGACGGAGTGGCCAAAGGAGGAGGAGCCGGAGGAAACCAGCTGCACAGTCTGAAGGAGGAGATACTGACACAGCTGGAGAGACGGGTGACTCTGTCCTGCTCCGCCTGCCAGGTGAGGCTCAACTGTGATAGTCTCCAAGACACAAACGTTACTCGTACGTTGTTACAGCGCTGTTTGAGCGTCTCCCTGTGTAAGTTCTGCAGCTGTTAAATGTTCATGTGTATTTTGTTCTGTGAGCCTCTGTAAGTGATTCCTGCTGCTGAGAGCAGGAATAAAAAATATTTGCCACACGCAGGCGATAATTCAAGAATGCGGCGCTCTCAAAGAAACCGCTGCACTAACAAACATAAAACAGCGCTGCAAAAGAATTAAAGACAGAAAAATTGGCAAGAAGGCCGAACAACATCTGCCAGCCGACTGACTGGAGGAACCGGAGGGTCGTGGAGTTTCTGTATAAATTGAGGTTTTAATTATGTCGGAGCACAATCGTGGGCTCCAGGACTCAGACACATAAAAGACTCCTTTCTGCTGCCGACCACAAACCCCCCCGAGCCTCCGTGGTTCTGAGTCTGATACCAACTCTGTGGCTGTTGTTGGTTAAACACTCGCTTTACCTTCAGGATGCACACAGAAGGAGAAGGAGAAGCAAATCTTCTTTCTGGATCAGAGCCACAAATATTATACCAAACTATTTAATCATATTTAACACATTTATTCTTCTTTCTTTGGATTTTCTGCTGGTTTACTGTCGTCTCAGTGTGAACTGTGAGGCAAGAAGCAAAACAAGCTCAGAGTTCAGATTCAAATGTGTTTTCATTTATTGTTGTTGCGTTCTGTAGATGTTAATCACAGGAAGTATTCAGATCCTTTACTCAAGTAAAAGTACTCACACCACTGTCTGAATATACAAAGTCTGTGTATTATCAACAAAATGTACTTAAAGTTGAAGTCAGAGCTGTTGTTGTGCAGTAAAATGTTCCCTTTCAGTGTTTTACTATAATATCAGATGTTTTGTTTGGTAGAAGAATCCTGTTCTCAGCTTTGTGGCAATTAATTTTCTGGCTAATCCAAAAGGATTTTATTGAGTTTAAGTGGACTAAAGCAACACTTACCTCTTCTTTCCTACAAGAACCCAAACTTCATAAAACAGTAGACAACTTCTAATCCCTGTGTTTCTGCAGGCGGGTGTGGAGGATCTGAGGCGGCAGCAGCAGGAGGACCGAGAGCGGATCCAGGCCCTGGAGAAGCTGCTCAGCTCCATGGACCAGCACCTGAGGCAGAGCCTGGACATCTCCCGCACTGAGACCCAGCGCTCCCAGGCCTGCTGCGACACCGTCACCGAGCTGGAGAGGAGACTGTCCGACGTAGAAGTCAGCGTCACCTCCACAGCCAGCAAGTGCGACGCCATTAAAGGGCGGCTGGACAAGGAGCTCGCCGGGGCGGGTGGAGGGAAGGGGAGGGTGACGGAGGACCGGCTGAATGGCAGACTGAGAGAGATGGAGAAGAGGGTGAATAACACGGTGAGAAAGGTGGAGCAGAGGTGTACGAACACTGGGAACAACGTGAAGGACAGCGTGCAGAGAGACGTCACGCATCTGCGCAACAATGTGCTCAGTCGGCTGGACGATAACAGCTTCAAGATCGGCAAGATCGAGCTGGACGTGTCTGTTCTCGGAGACACAGTCAGGGACCACAGCCGGCGGCTGAGTCAGGTGGAGAACATCACCACCTTCCTGGACCGAAGACTAACATCTCTCACGCAGATGTGCAACGAGACCTGCGGGCCGAACGGAAACGGCCTCAAGACCGATGACACTGTGAAAACCTTGGAGTGGAGAGTCGTCGCCAACGAAGAGGAGATCCAGAAGTTTGACACCAGGTTGAAAGATTTATCCGTGTCAGGAGACTCGCTGTTTGACAAAGTGTTCAACCTAGTGGACGACGTCAAAAAGATAAAGGAAGTGACCGGAGACAACGGAGAGCGCTTCAACCGGATCGTCACGGAGGTGGAGACGCTGGGCCGTGACTTTGAGGACTGTTCTGTCTGCAGCAGCGTAGAGGACGACTTACGCTCGCTCACCAACTCCACCATGAGCGGCCTCAGCAAGTGCCACACCGAGCTGACGGATCTGCGGAGGAAGGTGGACTCGGGAGAATCCGTCTGCTCTCAGGTGTGCTCCAACCTTCAGGAGGAGGTGGGCCGACTCAGAGACGAGGTGGAGGAGTGTACCGGCCAGTGTAAAGTCAACATCAACGACCTGAAGAAGCGCCTGAACGATCACAGCGTCCACAACGGGAGGTTAGGAGGAGATATGAAGTCCATCCAAGGAGAGCTGGCGGGCGTCATGGTCACGTTTGACTCCATCAACAACACTCTGAAGGGGCTGGGAAGGACGGTGCAGACCCACGGGAACAGGCTGACGGACCTGACCGACAGCAAGGACCACATCCGGTCTGAGGTGAGACTGTACAGAAACATCACGACTGACAGAAACTCACAACTGAGCCGGTTTAATAAGAAAATAATAAACGGGACATGGAGACGAAATGTTAGTTCACTGAGCAGCGACATACTTGTTTTAATCTCCTCTCCCCAAATATCACAAACAGCAGGGATTAGTAGTCATGGCACCGTTCATCGGCCCGACCCAAAACTGAGCTTTCAGGTCTTAGCCAGAACTAATCCACGTAATAGAGAAGTGAATCTTTTATTTATAGATGTAAAGTCACCAAAATCAATAGGACTGTTGTGGCTAAAGAATCTGAAAAAGTAATTAATCTTCGTGATATGACGTGTAATCGCACTCGACCCGCAGATTTAATCAGAACCGATCCAGCTCCTGTTGTTGTAACGATGATGGTTATTGAGCTGATGTTTTATTAAACTGTATATGCTGAAGAATAACTTTTCTTTATGGACTTTGAAAAGCAGCACGTTAATCAAACATGCCTGATGATTTTCTTGGCATCAGTGTTTTCACATAATATTATTATAGTTAGAAAAATATCTGAGCGTGTTACAAACATGTGAGGACTTCTGGACGGACACGGCTCCGATGATATGCTTACATATTTTTGTGTGTCTGAGATACCGAAGGAAAATAAATTTAAGCAAAGATGGAGAAACGTATATTTATACTCGAACCAAACACACATTAACGTGTATCTGCGTCCTCTACCAGGTGGAGGACCTGCAGAAGGAGCTGACGGACCACGTCGACGACTCGAAGATTCGATTCGGCGGTGTGAACAAAGAGATCCAGATAATAAGGAGCAACGTCGTGACGGAGGTCGGTGAGTGCAGGCGGTCGAGCGACGGCCTGGACCGACGACTCTCCAAGCTGGAGGGACTGTGCGGACGCTTCGACTCCGTCTCAGACAGCCTGGAGAGGATCAAGGAGGGCCTGAACCGACATGTGTCCGGGCTGTGGAGCTGCGTTAATGGCCTCAATGTCACAGTGACGTCTCAAGGAGATCTTATCCACGATATCCAGACCGTCCAGCTGGAGAACGTCCACTCCGACATACGCAGCCTGAACTCCTCCGTCCTGGACTTGGCCAAAGAGTTCTACAGCTTCATAGAGCAGGACTTCACGGGTGAGTCGCTTGGGAACGAGTGTGCAGGATTTGACTTTTGGACAAGAGATAGCCTCCTTGAGAAGGAGACGAGGTCAGGGTGAGGGGAAAAAATAGACCAAAGAAAGAATTCAGGCTGTCATGCTGAGAAGCGATCGCTTAAAGAGCCCGTTAAAGTCTGCGATCCGTCTGAAAGAGGAGTTTTGTAAACACGAGGGTAAAAAAGCACATCCAGGTTAAATGTCTAAGCTTTCTTGGCTGAGTGTGAATGTTTTTAGAAGCTTTTACTGTTAAGAGGACGAGCAGGAGGGTGTTTCCCAGCTGGCACTAAATATCCTCCTCCTTCAGGTCCGCCTGGTCAACCGGGCCCCCGCGGAGAGAGAGGCGAGCGTGGATCATCCGGTCCTGTTGGACCCCCGGGACGGGTGGGACTTCCAGGCAAAGAGGGCAGGCAGGGACCAGCTGGACCTCCAGGTGAAGACACCAGACTCTTTACATCCACTGTCAATATATCGTGATAAGAGTGAAAAACACAAACGACATGAAAGACACTTTCGGTTTGATGATTAACTCCCTTTTTTATCTTTCATCTCACTGCTCAGGTCTCAGAGGCGAACAGGGTATGTGTTGTTCTTCCTAAACAGCAGATCAAAGCGCTCCGGACACTTTGATCCTGATCTCAGACTGACTCCTGCTCTCGTCTCTCTCCTCCGTCAGGTCCTGCGGGCTCCGACGCCCACGTGCCGCGCCTCTCTTTCTCGGCGGCGCTCACTCGCCCGATGAGGAGCGCGGGAACCATCAAGTTCAACGAGCTCTTTGTCAATGAAAACAACGCCTATAACCCCCAAACAGGTGAGGCACAGATCCACCTGAGTTTGGAAAAGGAGCCCGAAGTAAAAAAAATCTTTAATTTAAAGGGTCAGTTTGCTCAAATTACAAAAAGCCACCAGATAAGGTTTATCTAGCCGTGCAGCTCGTGTTTTGAGTTATCGCTCAGTCAGTGATGAAAGGAATGTGGTCTGTGGTCCTCATGACATTGACCCAGCTGACCCACAATCAAACGGTCGTGGTTCTTCAGGAGAGTCCGGTACCAGCCCTCCCTGTGAGCAGCTTTCTTGTTTTTGAGGCGTTGGGGTTTATTTTGTTTTGTTTCAAACTAACCAATCAGTGATGTGATGTATTCAGCATCAAACAGTATTTTCAGTTGACATAAAACACGTAAGACGGGAAGTTTGGATGCAGAAGCAGAACCACGTCCAAGTCTGTTAAAGCTGCTGCACAGAACGGTTGACTTCCTGCGTATAAAACCACCAGGATCTTCTGCACAATCAGATGACTTCTGGTTTAGGAAATGTTGATTTAAGAGTGGATATTTCTGTGAGTAGACGTGTACATTAAGCTAGGTAACGAGCTAACAGTGCTAACAGTGAGTCTCAATTGTTAGTTACGCCTCTGATTGTCATGTTTGTTATGAACGAGGCTCCTTCAGTGATGTCAGCACCACCTGACAGAAGGAAGAACAATAAGTATGTTTGTTAAGATGACTTTAAAGAAGTCAGTTAGTTAGTTTCCATGCATTGACTTTTAAAGGTTTATGTAAATGACCTCATAGTTCATGAATGTTTCCATGGTGGAATAATTCAGTCTGAGCTCCTCATGACGCAGAAAGTAAAACAACATTAAGTCTTTGTTTCCTGTTTCCATCCTCCAGGTTACTTCACGGCTCCAGTCAGTGGGAAGTACTTCTTCAGTGGCATCCTCACGGGCCACAAGAACATAAAGATCGAGGCCGTGTTGTCCAAGTCCAACACAGGTGTGGCCCGGGTGGATTCAGCCGGGTATCAGCCCGAAGGCCTGGAGAAGCCCATGGCGGAGGCCAAACACATCCCCGGAGCTCTGGCAGTCTTCAACATCATTCTGCCGATGGAGAAGGGCGACACGGTCTGCATCGACCTCGTCACCGGCAAGCTGGCCTACTCGTCCGAACCGCTGACCATCTTCAGCGGGATGCTGCTGTACGAAACCGTCTGATCCAGAGAGCAGCAGTCTCGTCAGACTCGAGTCTCTGTGGGTAAAACTTTCAGCGAGAGAGCGTCTGATCAGTCTGCTGGACTGTAAGAGACAGAACCACAGACTGGACCGTCAGAGAGACCGAAAGAACCGGACTGGATTCATTCAGCGAGGAGAAAAAGAACTTTATATTTTACTCTGCGTCCGGAGGAAAGGAAGACATCCTTTTCTCTTTAACCACAATTATTGTCTTTGTGTGTTTCACAGCTTTAAAGAAAAAACTATTCAAGCAAAGAGCCATTTTGTGTTTTTACTTTATGATTCCATATTTCACACCCGCGTTATAAACTTGAATTCTTTTATTGAATGAACTGAGGATCCTTCAGGCCTCGCTCGCGTTAATGAAAGGAAAATCTGTGAGACGGAAGAATTTGAAGGATTTGAGGTTTTATGTTGTGAGTGTGTGTGTGTATCTGTGTGTGTGTGTGTGTGTGTGTGTGTAATCCACCCACAGCAAATCAAATGTCTGACTTCATGATGTCGCTCATTCCCGTCATGCTCGCTGTTTCGATTTGACCACAAAAGCAAAATTCCCAGAAACAAAAAAAAACCCCTGAGCGCTGATTGTTCTGGAGCAGAGTGATGTCGCCGTCCAGAAACCGCTGCTCTTTAGAAGGAAGCGCTCAAATGAAGTCACTGACAGTTCAGTCGGAAAAAAAAAAGCCGCAGGATTTTGATATAAATCATACAACAGCAACACAATACGACCATTTTAGGACATCAGCTGTGCCCAGACACACAGAGGAGGGAGGCGGAGGACGACCTCCGGGAAGAATGTGGATTTGTTTTTTTCTCCCTCTGTCCTAATAAGGAACATCTAAACCGAGCGCAGGATGAAGTATTTAAAGTTAAGACGCTGTTACTATCTTTACTTTCATGTAAAGCAACAATAACAAATATTAAAGCTTATCTGTACGCTACAAAGCCCGCCTCCCTCACCGACACGCACACGTCCTGCCGACTCCAAGTGTAATTAAACGTCCTCCGCCGGAGAAAACGTGCTGCATGATATGAAGTTTGTAGATATTCTTGAATGGATTTAAAGGAACATTGCACATTTTCTGCAGAGATTTGGCCACATGTTGCTTCACATACAGTGTTCAGTGTGAGAATGTAATGTTATACGTTTCTATGCATTATATATATATATATTATAACCTTGAAAGAATGTAAATATTCCTCAGCAGTTTTTGTATGAGTTACCACTTCACGTTGCAGGTACTGTGTATTCTGTGTGTGTCTCTGAAATACAGTTTAACACAGCCGATGTCAACAATCTCACTTTTATCTGGATTGTGTTCTTTTTATTAAATGAGCGAGTGTGTGCCAGGTTTTTTTCTTTTACACACTGTTTAGGCTGCTTTGGGAGTTCACTTGTTTAATCTGGCACTTCTTTGGCGTTCACAAATACACACAGCTGGACTGACTTTTGTTTCTGGCTCCTTTACTTACAACCGTCTCTCATCTCTGTCCTTCTGTAGGTTAATAATAGCTCCAGCTCTTGGAGGAGGCGCAGCCGTCTCTTGTGTTGCACTTCAGTGACACCCTGTGGTCGGTTTCGTTTCCCTCATGGCTGTGATGTTACTGTCCTCCATTCATTCACATTAATTACCCATCAATGGAAATTATCCGTCTCTTTATCAGCGTCTCTGCACTCGGTAGCCGTCACTCACACAAACAACAACAGTGTAAGATGATCTGTGCTCTGCTGGTCGAGGCTGAAGAGCCGGTAACTCTACCTGGATTACTGGAGGATATAAGAATGCAGAATAAGACGGGACTCGTGCCAGGAAGACGAGGGATCACTGTGGGAGAGAATGATGGAATAAATAATAAATATATCAAGTGTAGGAAATTCAGATTGTGAACTGGATTAAAGTGGGGCGTCTGTGAGAGTTACTGCAGTGAGTAACGTGGTCTGTTACTTTATGTTTACTCAGTTAACTTTTGTTCAGTATGTTTTTGTCCTGTACCTTTACATATACTAAGTGGGTCATAAATGACCCGATGAGGTCGTTTTCTTATAATAACTTCATGATAAAAAGATGTTATCATTTCACATTCCAGCACAAATGTGCTTTTGATGTCATGACATTTACACCTTTATCTTTTCTCACATACATTTTAAGACATGTCAGTTATTGAATGTGTGCATTTCCTGTGGAATCTCATAAGAACCTTTAATTCAGATCAGCTGTTGCTGTCAGGAACATATTAACTGTGGACCACAAACATGAATGAGTACAACAGAAATAGAAATATTTACAGAACTAAAGAGACAAAAACAACGTGCCTTTAATTTTTTTGTTAGTTAAGTTGATTTTCAGTTTGATTCTTGTAAATAAACCTGATTCCTTAAACAGCCTGGGATCAAACTTTTTAATTAAATAACATTATTTTTGTACTGAAGCACAGAACTGTCATGAGTCAAACATGTTTTATTATATCTATATATAAAAAAAAGGTTTGTCTTTTGGAGATCTTCTGCGATAATCACATAAATAACTGGTAATCCATTTAAAAACAAACAGAACTGAACTGGTTGTCGTGGGGAAAACAAAGGAAATAGTTTGTCACATGACTGTTCAGGGCTTCCATACTTCTGTCTTTCCTCGCTGCAGCGGTAGTTTAGGCTGTAATGTTCAGATTTCCGAGCCCAGCACCAGCGCCTGAACGCAGCAGCGGACCGTGCTCCGTTGCCATGGAGCCGTTTGTTTTCCTCCGCCGGCTCGGACAAAGTGAGAGGTCGAGCTTTATCTGGAGAAGCAGTGTGGAGGCTCCTCACACCTGGCAGGTACCTGAAGAACAGAGCACGAGGACGTTCAGGGACTCTTTCAGGACTTTTTCCTCTCCGGCGGTTTGAGAAGAAGCGCGTGCCAAACCAGGAAACACCGCGTGTCTCCCTCAGCCTCAGTGAGCAGGTGAGTCTCACCTGCAGTCAGTCAGCGTGGACACACTCTGAGCGAAACACACACGGAACTAAATGATAAAATAAATATCAGATAGCAAGTAAAACAAATCAACTAGGAGAATCGTGCTCGTGTTGTATCGATCTGGGGACATCAAGCTCCAACCAGCTGTTGTCTTATGAATCTGTTGTCAGGGAACTTTATTGTGAAAATCTTAGACCTCGTTCTAAGTTGAGATGACCGGATGAAGCTCTGAGTACTGAAACGTTGTCATCAGGATGAGGTGCACAGTGTGAGGAGCACTGTTAACCTGTTGTTGTTTGAAATAAACTTTATTGTTTTAGGTGAACAAATGTCAAAATTAATACTTATGTAAAAAGATAGTTAGACTTTATTGAGAGATTTTAGCTACAACACTTAAAGAGGCCACAAGTAGCTTTGGAGAAGAAATTCAACCTCACAATTGTAATATTTACAATATTAATTAGGTAATAATACAAAACTCAGAAATATGTATTTTTTCCCAAAGTGAATAAACTAATCTCAGGATTCTCATAAATCCTGGAAAACACACACAACAAGCAGAACGTCCTGGAACATTAAACTCCTCCAGACTCCACAGCACTGAACAGTATTATAAGTATAATGTAGATTATTATAAAAATGTAGATTTTTCTTAAAAGTGAACCAGCGTGTTGTTCGTGTTAAGAGACTCTTGATGAAAGCAAAACTTCCAGCAGCTTGTTGTTTCTGGTGTTCATGGTATCACACTGTAACTCACAGGAGAGAAAGAACCTGAAAATTAATTGATTAAGGAACAAATGAGCGAATGGACGCGATTCCTTTCTGTGGTATCAGCTAGATCGTCAGGAAACGAGAGGGGAACCCTGAACACTGTTTGAAGCTAGACAAGTGGCAGGGTCCGCCACATATAAACAACAGTTTAACTGTGTTTTCCTTTAAGGTCAGTTTGTTTATTCAGTTTATTCAGTCGGGAAAACAAAGAGAGTTTAATTATTTAGTTGGTTTAAGCAGAAAAAATGAGGCTCTGCTCGTTAAGAGTTCTTCCACCTGACGACACAGAGCTCGTTAAAATACAGATATACCAATATTTGTTTCCTGTCTTGTCTGTCTGATTTCCCAGCAGCCCCTGTCCGCCCCGTCATGAGTGGCGGGGTAGCGGAGAGCCGCCTGCAGGTCCTGCAGATCTACCGCCTGCTGCAGTGCGTCCATCAGGGGGACAAGCTGCAGATCGAGAAGATGGTGAAGCTCGGGGTGGAGGACCTCATCAATCTGACGGAGCCACAGGACGGCACGGGGGCGCTGCATGTGGCGGTGTCCGCCAAAAACCAGGGTGAGGGACTTCTTCTGTAGAACATCTGAAGGCTTTTACACAATCAGTGTGATCAGTACAACCTCCGTATTAACACTTTAATGCAAGACTTCATTAGTCTGTGTGTGTCAGAGTGACTCCACCCTGCTGACTGTCTCCTCCTCCTCCCTGACTCCATCCAGACCTGGTCAGCTTCCTCATCTCCATGGGGGCGAACCCTGACGTCCAGGACAAGAAGGGCCGCACCCCCATCATGTTGGCGGCTGAGCAGGGCCACGACGCCATAGTGACGCTGCTGGCCCAGAACTGTGCGGACTTCACACTCCAGGACACCGAGGGCCGAGGTGAGCACTGATAATGGGTTTGATAGATTTTATTATACTGACTCACCTTAAATAGGCGTGATTCATAATCCAGATGTGAAAAAGAGCATCGAAAACACATGATGCAAACTGATTATCGTTTACATGTTCTGTTATCAGACACAGAAAACATTTTTAATCCACAAGTTCAACTCTTTTAAAATGCTCAGGAGGATTCTGAAGTGTCGATTTCTCAAACTGAGGTGTTTTTCCATTTCAACTTGGACCTGGCGGGATCGTCTCTGAACACCTTTCCTTCTCTTACAACTCATGAACATGCATGGTGTTTCCTGTTCAGTTATTGATGAGGAGGCGGTATCCTGGACGACTCCAATCAGCGAGTGTTGAGTTCTTCTTCAGGACCGATTGTGATAATGACCCCAATTACTGCGTGTCTGGGCATCAATTACACCAAATGGGGCTCTTGAGAGTGAGAGAATGAGGAGAGAGGGTGTGTGTGTGTGTGTGTGCGCAACCTTTTGTATAATGCATGTACAGTATGCTGTGTGTGTGTGTGTGTGTGTGTGTGTGTGTGTGTGTGTGTGTGTGTGAGGCCACGTGGGAACATCTAATTACAGATCAGGCACTA
>CAEMYA010000408.1:70949-81460 GCA_903131615.1 Diplodus sargus | reverse complement strand
CCCGCACTATGACACCCAGCCTCCCCCTCCTCCTCCCCCCCTCACCCACCCACCTACCCGTCCTCCGTCTCCGAGGCGACGCACATCACTTGTCAGTGAGCCCCGCACACGCTGTCTGCCCGTCACGCGTGGCGCGCGGCGGATCGGTACCCGCGCGCTCCGGTGTGCGGACACACGACGCGTGAGGCGCAGATGAGGCTGATGCAGCAGCAGCAGCCTCGTTATCTGAGCGACATGTGATGAAGTGTTGAGCTGTCTGGATGTTGCGGTGTATCGACGCCCCTGTGCGGCGCGTCACGCACGGACCTCGTGATGCACACACAGACGCACGAGGCTCGGTTCGTCCTGAGGTTCGACGCTGCGGCAGATCAGATAGTGAAGTCCTGTTGATCTCTGGCGCACCTGGCGTCACGCTGTAGCGCCGCGCAGGCAGGCGGGCAGATGAATGTCTGTCACATCAGTGGACATCACGCAGCACAGCCTTCAGATCAGATTCCTGTAGATGATTCTAATGACCTTTAAATCAGCTGAAATGAAGCAAACAGATGTGAGATCAGCCTGCAGGGTTTGAACTGACAGCTGTGAATTCATGACTATGGCAGATTACAGTGAAGCTCCCCGAGGAGGCTCCGGTTGCCATGAGCGCCATATCATATCGTCTTATGCAGCGTGCACCGTTCAGACTGCAGAGAGGGAGGAGGACAGGAGCAGGGAGGGGGTGGTGCTGGTGCTGGTGGTGGTGCTGGTGGTGGTGGGAGGGGGTTTCAGGCCTGTACTGCTCACACTGATGGAGGCTGCTCTCTGTGACTCACAACACCATCACCGTCTGCTGATTGTTCCTCACAAACACGCTGCCCGTTGTTCATTTCACGCCCTGCCTGTGTTTCACTCCTGAAGCCTCCGTGATGGATGCTGGTGGATACTGAGCTGGCCCGGCCTGGCCCGGCCCGGCCCGGCTGGATGGCTGCGCAATGCGTGTTTTGGTGCAGGTGCACCTCACATCTGATCCTATCCAGCAGCCCCCCCCCCCGATTGTTTAAGGATTCAAGTGTTAATCAAGTTTGGTTATGTAAGAAGCCAAAGAGTTGAAGAGCAGCAGCATTTTTTGTTGCAGCTTCTGTGATTTGAACGGTTCTGAACAGGCCCAAACAAACCACGCAGCTGAAGTCCACCAACGCATGAACCCTCTGACACATGTGAGGGACGTCGTGAGACCAGACTGAGCGGGTTCTGTCCTGGAGCTGCTGGTCAACACAGGAAGAAAGTCCAGCAGACACCGTCAGTGCTGTTTCATTAGGAAGAAAAGGTTTTATTTCACGTGTTTGGAGTCTGAATCTGAGACGAAGGACTGCAGAGGAAGCAGACATCATTCTCTGCTCAAGGGCATTTTTTGAGTGCCCTTGAGCAGAGAACTGGACCACTGCCTCGCTCCCTCTTCTATAAACTCGTCTGGATTGTGAACTGCGGTAAAGTTCCTCTCCGTCAGTGCAGCTCAGGGTTTTAGCTGCATGACAAACAGAATCAGCCTCACGGATTCAGCAGCGCTCGTTCTGCTGCTGTCGCATTAGCAGCTCCCCGAATAATAACGCTATCGGCTGTCAAGTTCGCTGTTTACTTCTCGTCTTCTGGCCCGTCTTTGGTTCAGAGTCCAGGGCCCGAGGAGACGTGCCGGTTCTGTCTGACTGTCTGCTTCTAGAAGACATCATTTCTTTTATTTTTGTCTGTGCAAAGTCACTTTGCCCAAAGATTTCTCTCTTGTTTGTTAGAATTTTTGCAGAGTGTTGAGCACTGGAGCTCGAACTGGCGATATGATGAAGTGCAACATCCAGATCTCAGGACTGCAGTTATTATCTGAAGTTAAATGTGCCACAGTGTGTCAGTGACGTGTTGCAGTGCTGCAGAGATGTTTGACCTACAAAGCTTCTCCTCCAGATGTGATCAAACACGTTCGTTTGATGCCACAACACTTACAACACAATGAAAACTTTGACTTAATAATAATAATAATCTTGAATTATATCGCAATTGAAATAATCACTTTATGACCACAACATGCAGCACAACACGTCTCTTCACATGACAGCGTCTCCCACGTGGGTTTTGCTTAAAAAGATCTTTTGCAGCTTAAAATATTTTCTCTTCAGCAACGTTGTACGGTTATTTAACTGCCAGATAAACGACAGGCTGGTACAGGGATGATTTTCTCTGACTGACGAAGGGAAACAAACACAACCTCGCATCACAGCAGAGATCCAGGCTAGCTGTTTCCCCCTGTTTCCAGTCATTAAGCTAAGCTAAGCTAAATGGCTGCTGTTGTTTAGCTTCAGGCATGAGAGCGGTATCAATCTTCTCGTCTCAGCAAGAAAAAGGAGAATCACATTTCCCCCCCGACAAAACTCTTCCTGTAAACTCAACAGGACGGAGGAACGCTGATGTAGAAGAAAAACAGCATCCAGTCTCAAGTTGTTTGGAGGAAAAAAAGGCAAAGAGTGTTTATTTCGTCCCAGAAGACTGTGAGACGTATGAGAGGAAGACAGAGTCGAGCCTCTTTTTGTGCCCAGTCAGCCCTCGCGGGTCAAACTCTCACTTTCTCATTGACACAAAACAAAACAGAGAAACAAAATGGCTGCCCGTCGAGGCCTCGAAGCTGTGGCGACGATCGCTCATCGTTAAAAAACACAGTTTGTAATCTTTATCTTTATAAAAAGAGACACACCTCGATGTGTTGGAGGTCACATGTGTGACTGTCTGGTTGCATCACGTCGGGCAGGTGAACGAGTATTAATGGAGACGTGTTGAGGATATAAAGCCTCTCACACAAAAGCACAACTTCTCTAAATTTAGCTTTATTCATCTTACCTCTCACACACGTGATGTGACGACTGTTCTCTCCGACTTGTGAAGTTTTTCCTGGAGCTAAAAATAAAATAAAAATAATAAAACCCCTCCAATGTTTTTCTGTATCTGCGCGGCCGATCCTCAGCGCTGTCATCGTTCTGCCATCTGTCCTCTCTCTCTCTCTCTCTGCTCTCACAGGGTTAGAATATTATTCTTTTGATTAACGAGAAGGAATCTAGGCAGGGATAATGAAAATGATTAGAACAGAGAAGAGAGAGCGAGATGGAGAGTCAGAAAATGGAAGCATGGAGAGAATAAAATACGGGCGAGAGAAAGTGCCAAAGTGAGCGGCTGCCAGGTGAAATCACACCGATGGACACGTAACGAGAAATACAAGCAGTTAGAAATAACTGGAATAGATATATGTTTGTTTTGAAGGTGAATTCCAGATGATAACCATCAATCTGACGCACAGTTCCTGATGTTTTCCACATGATAAGCTTCAGGTTTCAGGTGTTACTACGTGGGCCGGATACGATGCAGACTGATCGATCCGACTCACACGTATCACTTTCACCGCCGCATTAAGAGTTATTCTACTGTAAATCATCCGGACACAACCTCCTCTCGCAGAATAAAAGCATGTATAGACTTCTTATCCGCGCGCCAGTGAAGCATGAAGTCACCAATTAATCTGCTCGGGTCACCATGAATACGTCCTGCGCCCTCTGCATTACACGGCACTGTGTGCTCAGGTGCAGGAACAATACCGCTGTATCAGTCCTCTGCAAACATGTGCAGCGAGGAGACGGTTTCATTCTCCCATCAGTGTGTGTGCTTCAGTGTGTGTGTGTGTGTTTCTTGTGTAATTTACGATGCTGCAGTGCAGCTGACGGAGGTCGTCGGTGCAGGTCGGCCTCTGCATCACCCTTAAACATCAGGACGTGAGTCGGACAGAAGAGAGCAGGATATCTGACTTGTTGCTCTGTGTGATGTGAAGCTTCATTGCACAGCTCACGCTCCCTGTCAGTGTGTACAGGATGAAGGCTGCACGAACCCTTAAAATCTTTTTCCTTCAGTTGTTTGTTTTGTACAAACGTCAAATCATCAGGAGTTTATTAGTATTTCAGTGAGAATGAAAACTGTGAATCGTTTGTGTCTGTCACAGTGAGTTACTTTATACTGTATCATGCAGCTGCAACTCCATCTGAGTCACAAACTACTGGAGGAAGTGATCTATAACACAGCAGCATTAACGTCCACACAGTCTTACAGTATCAGTGTTATTGATCCTCTTAAACTCGCCTCCACACTGGAGGTCACATCGCCCGCTGCACCGTTCAGACCCGACTGCACGCTCTCCGTGATCCGACTCTCTCTTCTACTGTTTAAGTCATTTTCTGAGTAAAAAGAATGACAAGACATGTCAGAATCTCTTCTTCCATGATAGTGAACATTAAAGGTCGTCGGCTTTTGGACCTGATTCCAAAGAAAACATCACGTTGGACTCAGACGGACCAAACAGAATCAGCCCATCAGCACTGAGTTACATTTAAGATGTTAAATAAACATTTTTTTATCCACAAAAGTTGTTCTTTATATTTCGGTTCTTCAGCAGCTCGATCAGATTAAAAAACAAGATATTTTTCCTCTCAGAAGGTTTTTCTCGTCCTTTGAGACGACTAATTGCTTTTTAATGTCTTTGTTTTTATGACATCTCAAATATTTATCAAGCTTTTTAGCGTCCTGACTACTAAAACCTGGGGCTCATTTTAAAGCATCGGCCCGGTCCTGTTGGACTGTAAACGGACCTCTGTGGATCTCTGACTCACTTCTTCAGTTCTCTCGTCTTGTCGTGATCCCCGACTGTACAAATACGCTCCAGGCCAACAAGCTGTGACCAGAGGACTGATGAAAGACAACAATATTGATCAGCGCGTCACAGTTTGATGTTCTTGTCCCTGCGGCGACGCTAAAACATCAGGAATTCTTCCTCCTGCGGCGGGCCTGAGCGCTTCCTGCCTGGAATTCCTTCTAACGCGCAGATATAAAAAGGACATCTGCTGTATTTTTCACCCTGAGAGCCTTCGCATCTCTCCGCCCTGACGTTTATTGCGTCGTAAAACATGAGAGCTTGTGCGTTTAATTCAAAACAGGCTGCAGAGGCCTGTGCAGAAATTGCCTGGTTGATTGTCGGTCATATGTTCGTCCACGCCGCCAAACCCAATCGCACTTTTTATCCTTTCAGTTTTACTGCCCGCCAGCACGCCTCCCTGTCATGGTTTTCATGTCTGATACGTCTCCACGCGCCTCCAGCAGCCTAAACGTCATCTGTAATAAACCGTGGCTCTGGGTGCTTCTGTGGTCGGGCAGATGATGCAGCCCGGACCTGCAGCGAGCCGGGCTGAAGGGCGTTGGTGGTCTGCTGTGCATACTGATGTGTTATCTTCTATCTCATCCTGGTACACATGAGCCCTCTGCTCTGGTTTTAAGATAAACACCTCCGTCATCACAACGGAGATGTTCTCGTCTGTGGTTCCTTCTGCTGGCTGATAAAGAGCCGTGCTCCGATAATAAACAGAGGAACGAGGGGACAGTCGGCGCCCAATCACCGGCCTCGCTCTCGTCTTCTCCGCCACAGCCTGATGCAACAGCGACGCCACCTTGAAGAGACAATAACTGGGACGATGACATTGCTTTGTATGATAATGGATGAACTGTGGAGCAGCTCTTCCATTAACACACACACGGGTCAGCGGTGGTTGTTCCTCGAGCTGTTGAGGGAGCGCTCACTGCGTTTATGAGAGGAGGCGTGACTGGAATAGCGAGCGAGTTCCGACCCGTCAGCTCTCTTTTGTCCCCGACGTTTCCAGGAGGCTGTAAACTGCAGAGCCGCACATCCCAGAAACAACCTCGACGGTCACTGTCCACTCTCACTGCCTCCTTCTGCTTCACCTCATCCCTCGACACAGTTAGCTGCCCGAGGCGTGGACAGGACGCGTCTCGTACCATTTACATACGTGTCGTATGACACGCCTCGTAGATACTGCGAGCAGATTATATCGTATATATTCTGAACTGCCCAGTGGTCACTGCGCTCGTCAGTCAGATGGGACTTAATCCAAAAACGCCTCCACGCGTATTTTCTTCCCGTCTCCACCAGAATCTGCGAGAACAGATCAACGAAACATCACTTATTAAACATGATGTTCTTCTTCTTCTGTACCCAAACTGTCAGAGCATGGTGATGTCATCGTGCCACAGGCAAAGCCTGATGATTATTGCTCATCCTGTGTGAGCAATAATCATCAGTCTGATACTGTGTGTATGGCATCATTTATAGACGGTACATTTCAAGAATGCAGCCGAGCTTTTTCTATTTACAGTAACTTAAATACGCAGACGGGGTCGAGGCTTTTATGCAGATTTTGTTCTGACGTGTGTGCAGTTCTGAATGTCTGTCTTTTTTTTGTTATCAGGGTTCAAAGCAAACGGACTGATGATTATTTTCATCATCAATGCTAATGTTAGCTTGCTAACATTCTCCAAGTGGCATTATGCTGCATTTCACTAACCCTGGAGGTCGTCGGAGGGAGTGACGTCACGCTCAGATCGACCTCTTTCCAGTACATTCAGTCAGAAACCTTTGTGGTGCTTTCTCCCAGATAACGATGTATTATGCTGTGTTATGCACACAGACAGAGACAGATGTGCTCCTAAATAGAATATTTTATCCACCTTATTCCCTAAACACCTCGATACCGGGCATGAATTTTGGGCGCACCTTCTGCCGCTTCCTGTCGGGTGGCGCAGTGATAGCACGGTTGTTCTCCCCGTACCTGCGTTGGTTTTCTCCAGCTTCCTCCGACAGTCCAAAGACGTACAGGTTCAGTCAGTCGGTCACTCTTAATTACCAGTAGGTGTGAATGTGCATGACTGGTTGTTAGTCCTGACACCGGACGACGGCCCTGTGATGAACCGGTTCCCCGCCGTTGGCCCAGTTTGCACTGGGATTGGCTCCAGCCTCGGCTCATGTCGTCGCCTCCTAAGTGTGATCCTGCGTCAGCGGCAGGAAGCCTCCACTGTTGTGATCCTTCCCCTCCTGCTCTTTAGCCACGTGTCTGTGAGATGTGTACGTTACAGCGGGGCCGGATGAATAAGTGATGGGGTCCTGGACTTCTCAGGTCAATAATGCATGGTGCTCTCTGCAGAGCGGGCTGCTGGGATGTCGCTGCAGCACTTAGCGGCAGCTCCTCTGTGCACAGAGCGCTCCAGCTGTAGTGACACTCGGACTTGTTGTGTAATGTTACATCACTGTTGTTATTGTTCGGGCTCGCCGTGGTTCCTGGAACGGTAACGCTGTCTTTACCGTCACGGCTGTGACGTGTTTGAAGAGGAAGTGTTTCAGGCCGCAGAGCGATTGTTCCTCTGAGCCTTTTGAAAACATGCATATTGTTTTACATTACATTTAGTGTCTCATCTGGAGCCAAATGACAATCCAGCTGTGTTAATGTAAAAAAAGGAACGCCCACTCGATCCGTTTCACTTCACTGCCTTTGTCACTGCGGTCTTCTGTCAGGAGTGATAACAGCCCGGCAGAACGAGGAGCTGTAGTAACCGTCACAATTAACGCTTTAGGATTTATTATTACAACAGGAATCAATCTCTGGTGTGACACTGTGCCACAGATAAACGCCAAACTACCAGGCCGGACGTCAGCCGTTAGATCCAGCTGTGGGGGCTTGAAAGCATCGTCTGAATCTCTGCGCATCATCTCGTCGTGAGCTTCTGCAGCAGAGCAGGAAACAAGCCGCTGTGTTAACGAATGCTTTTAAAAATCTGTGGGAAACTTTATTAATCACACTGGAGTGAGTGTTTCACCTGATGTGGGACGTTCATCTGAAGATGGTTGATCTGTGAGAGATAAAGAGAGAGATGCTTGATGCGGAGACAGAGAGGCAGCCTCTGAAAGGGAAACTGGAAAGCAAACAAAATGGCAGCCGGCACGCACGCACATCAAGCCAGAGCAGCGAGAGACGCACACTTCTATTGTCTGTCTTACCTTCATGTTGCGTTTCTGTCACAGGGTGATTACAACCGCCAAATATTTACACAGATAGGCCATAAAAGGGCTATTACGTAGCAATAATGGCACAACATTTACACAAGCAGGCTCGATTGTGTGAGGGGGAATATTTTCATCATTATATAATATATCGTTACAGCCTCAACACTGTCTGCTGCAGGACGGACCTGAAGATCTGACTGTGAGATTCAGACAAATACTTATTGATGCACAGTGTGTGTGAAGTGTGTGTGATGCAGGTGTGGCCTCGAGTGAAAAAGGAAAGAGGAGATGCAAAGATGGAAAGACAGGGAGAAAATAAAGGGCAGTAATATTAAAGAACAGAGGAGGAAGAGAAGCGAGAGAGCGGCGAGGAGGAGCAGGTCAGCGGGGAGCTGGTAATCTTCCCCAGGTGGGATGTGATTGGACAGGCGATGAAATATGCCGTCGTCCGGGCTGGAATGTGCGAGGAATGGAAATGAGGGCATCTTCATATGTGTTGGTTATTGTTCCCGTGGTGATTACAGCGAGCTGTCAGCACACGTGAAGGATGGATGGAGGGATATCATCCTACACGGAGAGCAGTTCTGCACATAAATGCAGCTTTTAGCTGTTTTATTGCTCATTCAGTGATTCAGAACGCAGCTGATGAACGTTGTGTTTCTCCTGTAGCTGCCCTGAAACCTGTGAAACCTGCCGTGCTCGTCATATATCACGTCTTCACCAGCGCCAAGAGCTGAATCATGCTGCTAATCAGCAAACCAGCAGCACGGACGTAATAAAGCGTGCGTATACATACAGTCTGAGATGAGTTTATGCTTTTAGTGCTCTGAGCTGCAGCCTCGCTGTGTAAATGTAATAACTGAGAGGGGGATTTCTTAGTCCTGGTCCTGTTCTTTATGGCTCTGGTTCTGACTCGGGGTGAGAAGGTCGCAGTAGTAACTGTTTCCTGTCATAAATGTCAGCAGCAGGATGGCGACAAGGTAGCAGAAACACCAGTGCAGAGTGTGTGTGTGTGTCAACACAAAGCAACACACACACACACACAGATGGATCTGATCAAAACGATATGATGGTTGTTGATTCTGCTGCATGTTTACCCACAATCCTGTGCGTCACCACATGGAGAGAGGACATCCTGAGCTGCCTGTGTGGAAGAAAGGATCTCATCTGACTGAGCAGTATTTCTTAATTACCACATTATTATTAGCACACTACATGATATTAACTTTTAATTCAGGGGTTCCAGACTTTTTCCCCCAGAGGGCCGAAACTAAAACTTACTATTGGAAAGGAAACGTATCCCACGTTCACTAAGGTGACTCACTTCCTGACAAAGATTCTCTCTGTCTGCTGTGCTCGGATTAAAGATATATAAATATTTATAAACAGAGCAAAAAGAAACAAAATATATCTGTTCCATATTTTTATCATATTCAGCAGAAACACCTGGTGGGTGAAATCAGACCTCACTGCTGCCCACAGGCACCACGTTTCTAATCTGGAGACGAATAAAAGAAAAGTTTACAAATGTTGAATTCATGTTTTTTATGTATGAACAGTTAGTCAGGAGATGTGATTAATAATCAGTGATAAACAGCCAGGTTCAGTTTCCCTGGTTTGTCTCCCAAACTTCATGAGACATTCTCTCAGTATTTAGTCAAACATTAAAAGTCCGGCCAGCATTAATCAGACGGGAGGCTGCAGGTGACTGAGAGGGTTGAAGACGCTGTAACTCATCAGCGTGACCTCAGTAATGTTTCTTCTCTCACAGACGTTTCACTCCATGTGTGAGAACAGCGTTGCTCATACTGCTGTACTGGATCAGAGATAAACAACATGGCCGCTCGGTTCTTACCTTCTGGGTGTCGATCAGCCTGAAGTGACGAACGATCAAGATGATCATATTCTGGCCATGAAAACTACATTCTTAACAACTATGTTTAAAAAAGAATATGCCATGTTGAACCTGCACACAGAGCACAAAAAGACAGCATCATTTTACACTCTCATATCTGTGTAGGACGTCGCTGTCGACAGAATAGACTTATAGGTGTCAAAAACAGACACATTAGCCATAAAATCTGCATATTTTGAAGCAGGCCAGATGGATTTACAAGATCACATCATCACGTGATGTCGCGGTACGAGGCCTTTACGTGTTCCGGGGCTCTTGACCGTGTTCCCTTGTCTTCTTTAGCTTCAGCAGCGTCACATGATGAAGATCATTCAGTGAGTAAGTTCACGAGATCCAATCAAACAAAAAGCCTCATAAGTGATCTGAAGCTGAAGTTTAAAATAACCAACGACCAGGTTTCACATCCGTTCTGCATGTTTGTTCAATGAACGGCTGAAAAACAAGTTTATGCTCATTTTGCTGCTCCGCCGGTGTTTCACATCTGCTCCTGAGGAAGCCTGGCGATGACCTCGCTCCTGCGGCAGCGAAGATGCAAAATGTGAAGCTCGCAATTGAGACGTCGAGTAAAAGGTCAGCGCGGCCCGCTAAAACTTAATTGCCTGAAATTTGGTTGCGTAAGCGGACGGAGAGGCGATGATGGCCCCCCTCTCTCTCTCTCTCTCTCTCTCTCTCTCTCTCTTCCCTCAGCGA
>CAEMYA010000408.1:46360-70921 GCA_903131615.1 Diplodus sargus | reverse complement strand
CTCTCTCTCTCTCTCTCTCTCTCTCTCTCTCTCTCTCTGTCTTCCCTCAGCGAGTCGTCCTGGAGATCCGACTCCGTTCAGACATTAGGGGCTGCGCAGCCCGGTCCGGTTGGAGGTTTATATAACCCAACATGGCCGCCGCTGTTGTGAAACGATGCAGGACGGCGAGGGGAGAGGGAGGCAAATCACAGACATCAGAGCGAGGGATGTATGAAGATAACTGGATCTGATTCAACATGCACATTTTTTATCTGCAGGCATGCCGGCAGCTCTCTCTCCCCCTCAGTTATGTAAACGGGCCTGTGAATTAATGCCGTAATAAACAGGAGACTGTTCACAGCGTCAGGACCGAATCATCTCCAAGCAGCCGTCGATCTCCGGACGTGTTCACGACCGAGTCCACCTGTGGAGATGAATGCACATGAATCTATAAATCGCCCCGGGAGGTTTTAATGATTCAGACCGAGACGTGCTGTGATATTTTTCCCTGACAGCAAAATAAAATAAAAAATGGCTTCATATCTGGTGAATGTGCTCAGCAGGAGCTCCGAGGCGGATCCAGCCCGACGGCTCGGGGTGTCCAGGTGTCACAGGGCCATTTCAGTATCTGCTCCTTTAAGGATTAGTGGACTAAATATACTTCAACATTGATTCATTGATGTAAATCTGCTGGATTCCATCTGTGTGTCTTATTAAATGTCATTTAGACGGATGGTCTGAATTTCAAGGGTTGCAAATGGCCAGAATGGTTTTATAGTCGTGTTATTTTATTAACTCCTTTATTTCTTTATCTCATTTATCTTTCTAACAATAAGCCCAGTCAGAACACACAGAAGTAGTTTGAGTAGATTTGTCTTTTTTTTGGAAAACAAAGGTGTGCACAGGTACGTTTAGATCCCCTTGTTGGTCGGTGCAGGTTGTTTAATGTCGACTCCTGTTTGTGGTTTGAGTTCTGGGTGTCTGACCTTCTTCTGTGACTGTGGAATACACGTATAAACTGATTTATCGTCAAAGTTTGATAAAGTAGCCTGAAGGGTCTCTCAGCTTTTTCATTAAAACTGTAAACTGCGTTAATTAAAGTGTTGGAGGAGGAACCGAAACTGTAAAGATGCAAAAACACTGAGAGGAACTTTACGCTCACATGAGGATTTCAGTGCAGGTGAGACTTTTCAGAAATGTGTAGTGTTGAATATAAATATTGATTATAGCTTCTTTAAACAGAGCAAACTTTGAGCGCAGTAATAATAGAGAGGAGACATTTTTATTTTTTCTTCATTCAAAACGGGTCAAGTAAAGATTCTCTCAGCAACATTGGAGCCGTAAAGTGAAAACATCGAATCATATCGCTCCATCGTTAAGATACGCCCTTATTTTGAAATTCCTATGGCACGTTTCCTTTGTCAAATCATATTTTAGTTGCTTTTTTGTGAGTTGATAGAAACATAACTGTGTTAAATGGACAAATGACGTCATCTCATATCGATCTCAGGTTCCTGCATCCAATCCAATCGAAAATCATGTTGCGACAGACTTTGTGATATCGGCAATTATCGTATCGTTTTCCAAAGAATCGATATGACATCGTATCGCGATGAAACCTGAGATTTGCACCTCGACACTAACTCAGAGTATCTGAGTAAATTTGTCGGGACGATAACAGCTGCGACTGATGTATCGATCAGCTGTTCTGATGTATCAGTGATGTCGGATGTGACATAAACAATCCTAAATCCTTTGAGGAGCTGCAGCTTTGTGCAGATTCTCTTCATGTTAAAATCAAAAACATCACTACACAAATCTTCTTCTGTTCACACAAAGCTTTTTTGTTTCCCTGAGGATGTTTGTTACACATTTCAGCCCCACAGCCGATGATTCATCGTGGCGGCTGTCTGGGCAGCAGGATCACCGTCAGCCACACAACTGTGCAGATGAATTATACTGGATTCTTATAGGTTTAAACTATTTAAATGCTAATTTGGGAGAAATGTCTTGCAGCCACGTTCATTGAAAACCGTTAACTCATCGGACATGTTACAGGTTGTTTCGTGACCATCTTTAGATTTAGCTTGGGAGTCGAACACGTGGAGACGGCCGACCGTTTGACTCGGGATGCGTTGCGTCTCGCGGCCGGCAGAGGAGGAGCGAAGGATCGCAGCTAACAGGGCTAACGGGCTGTTTGTGTCT
This sequence comes from Diplodus sargus, assembly GCA_903131615.1. Taxonomy (NCBI): domain Eukaryota; kingdom Metazoa; phylum Chordata; class Actinopteri; order Spariformes; family Sparidae; genus Diplodus; species Diplodus sargus. Next base: position 68,737 of record CAEMYA010000408.1, on the reverse strand, counting down.
GTCTGTGGCTAATCCTCCAAAATCCCAGTCAACCCTGTCTGAGACTGGCATTCCTCTGCAAACACCAGCTCCCTGCTCCCCTCCTCATTCGCTCCCCAGCAAACAAACACCGCTGCTTCTTAATCCTCAATTATGCAGCCAGCAAACAGAGGCTGCCGAGACAGAAGCGGCTCCAGATCGCTTTTATCTGTTCTTATTTTTTACAGTTTCAAATCAGAAATGTGTAGCATGCCGTGCTGCCTCCTCAGTCCTGTGGAGTATATTTAGCATGTAGCACCTCTGGCTCTTAGCTGCTGATGTTATCCAGAGCGACTTGAAGCCGGCGGGCAGGAGGAGGAGGGGATCACCTTGCTCAAGGGCATCTTGACGTGGTGATGGATGTATTAACTAACTGATGGATAAACATGATTTACAGGACGAGTTACCGTTAACTCGTCGTCAATAAGTCATGAGACGATCTGCAAATGTAAGCATGCGTTTCTATAAACGTGCATAATCTATTTGACGTTGGTGATTAAAGTTTTCAGTGACACTCTTCTGCAAACATCATGTGCTGGCTGCTGCTGCCTGGCAGCGACTGTTCACGTGTTCTCATTGGTCAGATTGCTTCAGAGAGGAGAACATGGATGTATGATGCTGTGGGTTTGCACTCGCAGGTGCACGTCAGGTTACGGCTTTGATTTCCAGAATAACTGCGTCTTTATCTCCTCTTATTTTGTCGACTGTTTCGATCAAATCATCCAACGTATCCACCGTTTGTTCTGCAGCATCCTTCAGTCTGTTGTCTTGTGTTTCCTCCTCTCTTCCAGCCCTCCCCAAAATCCCAGTAGGATCTTCTCTTCCCTGTTGGAGACCCTCTCCACCCCCCACATCCAGCAGCCATGGCAGATGACGCGGACATGCGCAATGAGCTGTCAGACATGCAGCAGCGCGCCGACCAGCTGGCCGATGAGGTGAGGACGACACGCTCGAGCCACGATGGCACACACACACATGTTTTCATGCGTACTGACATCCTCACAGAGACAGAAGATGCACAGAAATGACATCCTGAAATTCTCTATGACGGATTAACACTGAGAATTAGCAGGATAAATATTCAGTATTGGATCAAACAGAGCAGAACGTTTCATAACCTCAAAGTCGAAAGTTGAATGTATAGGAGGAGAAATATCATCATTAGTGTCTGCCGTGGGCCGTGTGTGTGTGTGTGTGTGTGTGTGTGTGTGTGTGTGTGTGTGTGTGTGTGTGTGTGTGCAGGTGATGGGAGAGTATACCTGCAGCTGACTTTACATAACACTGCATGTTAACATCCTGAGCATATGTGCCTGTGTGTGTGGGATACACATGTGCACAAACATGAGCGAGGGGCCGCAAAACTAATTGTGTGCCGCGTGTGTGCGTGTGTGTGTGTGTGTGTGTGTGCGTGTGTGTGTGTGTGTCATCAGAGTGAGAGAGAAAGTCTCGGCCCGGCCCGGAGCAGATAAGCCCCTCACCCCTCCAGCTTCACATATGACTCACACTGGCACAGCTGAGCAGAATATTAAACACACAAAGACACACACACACACACACACACACATGCGTGAACATAGGGCATGCACAAAATGGCGGCGTTGGAATAACTGTTCTAGTCTCTGTGGCACCGACTTACACAAGCTCTCAGATTCACGGAGAGGACGGCGGATCAGAGGGCGCCAGCAGAAGCGTCAGATATATTTGAAATGGTGTTTTTGGGGTCGATAGACGTCTGATGAAAAAAGAAAAGATGAAATAATTAAAAATGGGGAAAAAAGGTTGAGATGAAAGAATGAGGAAAGAGGAGAATGAAGACTGGCTACATCAGAAATGGCAGCTCAAACCGAGGCTGCTCCCCGTTCGATTTCTTACCCAACCCCCCTCCTTCAGAGCCCTCGGCGCTCCGGGGGGATCAGCGGCGCTCGCAGCGAGCACAGCGAGGCGAAGCTGTGTCATTGTAAGAAGAACGAGATATCACAGAGCGCCGTCCCTGCCGAGTGGCTCCGGCTGGCAAGCTGTGCTCTGAAGCCAGGCGCGTCTTAGGGAGGCAGTTTGAACGTGCAGCTACATATCTGTCAGCACACAGACTAATGACTGACACCCGACAGTCTGGGGGAACGAGGAGCGAGAGGAGAGCAGGAGTTTAGTACAACAGGGTGGTTATTTTTATTGGCAGAGCGACTGTAATCTGGAGGAAACCTCAGGTGGATCTCAAACATGCTGGAGAAACAGACATCTCAGGATTCAGTCACAGTTCCCGTCATCAGGTCGTTCACATCGATACTCAGAGTGCAGACGGTCTATCGGCGTGCGTTCATGTGGAGTTCAAGTCGATTACCGTCGACATTGATCCCTGTTGTGTCCCGCTGATTGTTCAAATTGACTCCAGTTTGTTGCGACACGCGCTCGCTTACGCTCGATCAACACACAACACACACCACAGACACATGCTGGTGTTATTGTTGTGTAAAGTGTGAAGACTTATTTCTACATCTGATGTCAGACTTACGTTTCCTCTGATGTGTCGTGTCATCTCGAACAGAAACTAACTTGTGTCTTTCTTCCTCCACAGTCACTGGAGAGCACTCGTCGTATGCTGCAGCTGGTGGAAGAGGTGAGAAAAATATGTGAAATGTTGAATTCATACACAAAGTTGGAGACAAAATATGGTGCAGCAAGGATGGGAAATAAATGTAGACTGTCAGGTCTCAGATACACTGAAGATCTTCTTCATGCAGGCGGATAAATGTTCCACCAGAAAACATTATTTACTGTCTTAGAGAAAAAGCAAGATGCCATTTAATTTACTTCCTAATTCGAGCGCAGGCGAACAACACAAGCACAAATTACACAAACGCCGTATTAATAACATCTGTGCACACTTGACATTCTGAATCCTTCACTGAGAAACGATCTCACTTTGATAAAAAGCTTTACAATGATTCTGTCGTCGTGCGTTAGTTGTGAATCTGAGGGAGTTTGTACACAACGTCCTCATTATTCTCACTTCACGACGAACAACAGCACGCTGTTCAAACCCTCCAGCAGCCGAGCTCGTCGCTGCAGCAACACACATGAAGACAGTCGGAACCAGACGGTACCGAAGGAACCGCAGTGAGACGCTCCTTGTTCTCTATGGATGAAGTAAATATGTCAGAACCGTGTGACGTTCAGGACCGCTGACAACATGTGGGTCGATGAAGCTCAACACTCCCCAGAAACATTCAGCGGACAGATGATTTGTTTCCGTCTGATAAAGTTGAGGAGAGACGGACTGCGTGTTCACAGGTTTTAATATTTTAGGAAATCTGTGTATTTAACGTGGTTGCAGAGATTATAAAACAGAATCCAGTCTCATGTCTGTGCAGCCTGCAGACCGTTATCTTAACTTAACATGGAGACTGGAAGCTGTGGAGTTAAACCAGTAAGATCAGTTACTAACATGTTGTTCCCCTTTTTGTTTCATCCATTTAAAACCAAGCTAAGCTAAGTGTCTTTATTTAATGGACAGATGTGACGGTGGTGTCAGTCTTCTCTCTGACTAAAGTCGAGTTTGAGATTTAGTTTCAACATACGCAGTTTGTTCTAAGTGCTTGAATCCATTGTTATTGTCAGGAAGGACAGTCAGCCGAGTGTTGGCATAGAGTCAGAGATGAGGGGGGAATACACACACACACACACACACACACACACACACACACACACACACACACACACACAGATGAACAGACTGTAGATCTGTATTTGCTCGTACAGGGAGTGGAGGAAGCGTTAGAAAGCTGTGGGCGGTGGCGTCTGACGGGCTCTCGCTGTAGATCTCAAGGTCATATTTATAATCGCTCTACATATGTCGCCGCGCAGCTCCACCCCACCGCTGCACCGCAGGCGGAGAGAGAATGGAGGCGAGGCAGACGGAGGTGGAAGGCAAAGGAAAGGTTTCTGCTCCTTCCTACGGCTTGATAGACTGTCAGGAAGACGGAGGAGGGCTGAAAACCAGCAGCACATCCAAACACTGCTGAGGAAACACAAAGAAGCGGAACGGATTAGAATTGTTCCTGAGGTTTAGATGTTTACATGACTGTTTTATGACATCACAGGAGTTCTGATATCCAATCAAAACTTCAGAAATGTTTTGTAGTGTAATCAGCCAACGAGACGATGGGCTGGATTTTATTTTGAAGGAAACTCGTTTTCTACATTCATGTTTGTTTCTTATCACAGATACGCAGCAGACAGTCTGTGGAAATGCAGCTCAACTCAAGTTATTTTTAGTGATGTAGCTTAAAAATCACTCATTTCAAAGAAGAAGGTTTCTTTTTTGCGAGAGTAGAAATCATTTATGTGGCAGCGCGCCGACTGTAATCTCTAATCCGTCACTGGACGTACATGAAAGTCTAGCAAATTTTTCTAACTCATCCGGCAAAATGTATGAATCTTTTCACCGATCCGCATCGAGCCGGATCCGGTCCTGTTCGGGACCATGGCTGATTATTCCTTTGCGTTTCCCCCGGGGGACACATACTCGGCTGATTTACAGAATTATTTATACACCACAGGTTCCTTATTGCTCCCCGCTCGCCTCTGAAACATCAATGTGGCTCTCCTCCCAAACTGCTGAGGAGGCGGCGGGGGGGAGGTGTGTGTGGAATAATCTGTAAATGTGCATTCAAGTGTGTGTGTGTGTGCTCGCTGTGACACACCATAATCTCATTTAGGCCTATCAGGCTGCAGCAGGTGCCTCGTCGCCGTGCTGTATTTCTAAGAAGCAGAGAGTCGGATGTGAGCGAGTATCTGTGTCCTCACACGCAGCATCAGAACCGGCAGCCGACCCGCCTCTCGCTGACGAACAGCTTCACTGCTGTACTCACCAGCAGGCTCAGCTGTTCAGACGGGTCACAGCCACAGGAAGGAATTAAAGTGAGAACCTGCAGGGCTGACAGACTCCTCCTAGTTTTTAAATCAGGAGGTAGAGAAGGATCGCCTTCCTCACACTGGAGGTTACAAGCACTAATAAATCCTGGTCCAGAGGTCTCCCAGCTGCTGGCTCGGAGACAGAGGGGGTGTTTGGGTTCCTGGGTTATTAATTGGATCATTTGTGCACAGAAATCCGATGACAGGCTCCTCTTTTTAATGAGAACTCTGCTTCTCTGTCAGCGTTATTATTGTTAATCTCCTGAGGGCTGATTCCACGTTTTCTGGCTGAAGGTGTAAACGGTCGAATCGATTCCAGCCTGGATGCTGAATCTGCAAAATATTCTAATCCAGAGAAGAAACATCAACAAAATGATGCCAGCGCTTTGTGAAATTAAGTTAATTCAGCTGACTGGAATTCATGAGAGACTGCGTGCGACTCTATGAGGCAGTTACAGTAATGAAACAGGTGTTGTACCTCTGCGCTGATTTTAGGATGCGTCTCCTCGACGGTTTGGGAGCCATTTTCTTTCTTGCAGATCATATTCTTGCTGGAAAAACCAGCAGAGACCAAAACCAAAACCAAAACCAGCGCCAAAACACGGCTCTGTGCTAAATATGAAGCTTAAAGACTAAAAGCAGGAGGTCACAGCCAGCTTACTTCTGTCCAACAAACCACCGTCTGCTGCAGCTAGCTAGCTTGCAGATGTGTTTGGACCAGGACTGGCCAGGGCTAGCTGGTTAGCATGCTAATTTCAACAGATATCTCTATAACACAATACAAAGACATCATAATGTCAAAACTGCTGTTTCTTCACATTGTGTTTTTTAGTTTTAATTCATTTTCAACTCGTATTTCTACATATTTCCCCTTAAAAGTCAACGATTGTAACACATTTGATTTTATTTAACTGCTGCCAACTGTAGCTTCAGATTTAGCGCACACACTTGAGAACGGTTCCAATCTTCTCATCCATCATATTTATTGACACGATGTTGAACTATTCCTTTAATATTCCTCGTCTCTTCCAGGCATTCAGATCGAGCCGTAGCTTTTCCTCCCTTGTTCGAGCTTTACTGCCGTCAGTTGTTGTGTTTTCAGATATTATACGATGCAAAAAAGAAAATGAATAGTTTTCCCAAACTCTGCATGAAAAGGAGGATGTGAAAGGAAACTGCTGATGGCAGCTCATCGTCACTGACTTCTGTGTTATTCTATTTTCCCTCCATCACCTGTCGGTCCGGTCGACCCGTCTGTCTGTCCGACCCGTCTGTCTGTTCGACCCGGCTGTCTTCGGGGGAATAGAGCAAAGATGCCGGCATCAGGACTTTGGTTATGCTGGACGAGCAGGGAGGTGAGTGACCGAGCGTTCAGTTCACAACATACGAGTATTAATAAGCAAACTATCCAACACAGCTGCTTGATTTAATCTGTATTCTGTTAAAAAGTAATAAATTATGAATCTACTCACGTAGCAGCAGCACGAGGGGCGTTAGCATTAATATACAGTAATGTTTGTGTTAGATTTATGGTTTCAGAACATTTGTGAATGGATGAATTGTTTCATATGCAGTTGCTTGTTTTCATTTTAAATGCATTTTCCAGACTAATTCATTTTTTCCCTGATTTCTTCAGAGTAATGTTTCCTGATTTGGGTTTTTATTTAATGCATGTTTTATCTGATTGGTGCCAGTTTTAACTTTGGGAATTATTTTTCTGTTCATCTTCCTTTAACCTTTTCTTTCCTTTGGCTAATATTTGTTTTATTTTCATTTCTTTCGGTTTGTCTAACTGCTTTTGATTTGCCAGAAGCTTTTCCTCTTGTTTTCATGAGCTATCAGAGAACGGAAAGATTCTCAAACGTGCCATAGAACAATAACAGAAGGATTATTTACTGCCAGCCACCGCAGTGCCAAAAACCCAACAGCTCAACACGGAGATAGTTTAATCATCATCCAGAATCACTGCCGGGTTAAAACATGCAGAAACCCAATGGTGGGTTGACTTCTGGGCTGTTCCAGGTTCTGTTTGTGCCATAATCTCCTCTAGAACCACCCAGTGACCTGTGATTGGATGCTAGAATGATTAAAAAACAGTCATGTTGGTGTAACCTTGAATTTAATGCCAACAGATTTGACATTTTATAGCAATACCCCCAAAAAATATGGCCTGGTTCTGGTCAAAAGTCAGTAAAATTGTCTTTGTAAATACTCTCAGAAGCCAAAATGTCCAAACAGGTCTGAGATCAGTCCAGAGGTGGAAACACAAACGATCGATTTAGCTGGTACTGACAAAATATTCAACCCCCTCTCTATCAATCCATTAACTGCTTTGTACAATCCCTGGTGAGATGCAGTTTATTAATGACACACATTAAACAACACGGTCTGAAGTGTGCAGCAGTTCATATGAAGGCGGTGTGGCGTACCTGGTGCTGCTCTGCCCCTCCTCCCACCATCAGCTGATCCCGTCACCCCATGTGGAGCATCAACACTCCAAAAACCAATTGCAGTGACAACAGCAGGAGCCTGAGTTGATCTCTGACCCCGTGTTATTGACTGCGTGCAGGCCTGAAGCCTTCCAGTGCTCGATGCTGGAGATGGTTCTTAAAGGGGATGGAGGTTCGTTAACCCACCTCACTATGATGACACAACGCATATCGAACCGGGGATTTTACAAATCGGAAACAAGTCAATGAACTGCTTCTCGAGTCCGCTCCATATTTAACTGTGCCCTTTCACCCTCTCACACTCTGCCTGCACCGCACTTTTTTATTTAATCACGATCAGGATTGGAAAATTTCTTTGTGCTGTGGAAACTTCACCAACGCACCATCCACCACATCAGCGTGATGAAAAGGCCCCGACACTCATAAAAACCAGGATCCAAATCGTACTTGAACGCATCCAAAAGCCAGAGAGACGGAGCGACACAGCTAGCTCAGTTTTATTCGCTCTATTGTGCCAGTAAGCAGGAAGTAGTGTACTAAGTTTACACAGTAGCCACTCAAATTAATGTTTTATTACTCTTTAAATAATACCAGTAACTGTTGTGATCCCAGTCGTGGCTGCTGCTGTATAAAGACACTCACACATCGTCCCAGTATATAACCAGGATACATTATTTAATCTGTCTGAAAGGAAAGAGGAACAGCTTTGTCTCCGTGTCCTGCAGAAAAACTGTGAGTGAGAACTCAAACCCGTCAGTGTCGGCAGCTCGTTAATCAGCTGCCAGGTGAGAAACATTCGCTCTGAACACAGTTGTAACGATCTCATCATACATTGTTCTTTGACTTTGACACTTAACATGCGTCAAAAGAAACAATTAGATATACATTTGAGAGATATGTATGTTGGTAAGCTACCATGAAGCTACAATTAGCGTAGTTTAGCCTGGTGGGAACGGCTAGCCTCGCTCCGTCCAAAGGTAAAAAAAAATATCATCCTACCTCTATAGTTCCCTTATTAACACAATATATTTTGTTTAATTTGTACAAACACATAAATGTAAAAACAACAAGCTGTAGTTCGATACATCTCATCAACAGATGTAGCCACACGCTGTGTTAGCAGCTCGCTGGCTAACTAGTTGCTATGTTTTCTTTGTTCTGTCTTGTCACCTGCTATGATGGGAGTGATTCAAGATTATTAACACAGGATCAATATTCATTATTTAATTGTGACACCCTCGTCTGCAAGCTAACCGCGGCTGGAGGGCTGGAGGGATATTGTTAGCTTTGGACGGAGACAAGCTAGCTGCTTCCTACGCTTTCCAGTCTTTATGCTAAGCTAGGCTAACTGACAGCAGGCTATAGCTCCATATTTAGTATGAAGACATCAGAGTGGTTTCAATCCTCCAGTTTAACTCTCGGGATTCTTTTGACGTCAGCGTTGAACAATTTCAACTTGAAGCTGATACGATGAGAAATAGTTTCACTGCCATTATTTGATTTTTGATATTTATGTGCTTTTTTTTGTTATACCAACAGCGCACATAATTGTTTGCATCCCACCGAATCACAAAGCACTCAGCTGAAACTGAGTCTTAATACAACACTCTGACACACACACACACACGACTGATTTACTGCTCATCATAACTCATATTTCTGTCAATCAGTCAATGAAATTCATTCCACTGCTGTCATCCCTTTGTCCTGACCAGAGCAACTCGATCGTGTTGAAGATGGCATGAACCATATCAACCAAGACATGAAGGAAGCCGAGAAAAATTTAAAAGATTTAGGGAAATGCTGTGGGCTTTTCATATGTCCATGTAACAAGTAGGTACTGACCACGTGCCCCAAAGGTTCTCTACATATGTGGTGGCGTCCAGTTCTTCCTCTTTTTATTTTATTTTTTGTTTTGACTTTTCTTTCGTCACAGTGAGTGTCTGAAGTTGTTGTCTTCTCTCCTTTGTCCTCTCTTCCTCTCCTCTTCCTCTTCCTCTTCCTCTCTCTCTCTCTCTCTTCTCGTGCTTCGTTCTGTGGGGGATAAATGACTTGTGTTTAATCAGAGCAACTGGAGCGCATCGAGGAGGGAATGGACCAAATCAATAAGGACATGAAGGATGCAGAAAAGAATTTGAACGATCTAGGGAAATTCTGTGGTCTTTGCTCCTGTCCATGTAACAAGTAGGTGCTGCTTGCCTGCCTGCCTGCCTGCTATTCAGAAACTAAAGAATAATAAATATCTGAGAAATCAAAGCACAGTCGAGGTAGAAGTGACATCACGGTGGCCAACAGCCAATAGTCCGCTCTGCTCCAGCTCAACATAAATAAAAAACTAACTCTGACTCCGCCCCCTTTTCACACCCATACGAGGTGGACACACACACACACACATAAACACACAGTCCAATTAAAGTTGAACTGAAATTAGAATTGATCAAAAATTGATTGATACGATGTTCCAATTTTTCAAAACCTCCACATTTCCGTTCTCCACATTCCACATGAGGATGGACCCATAAAGCTGTTAAGTTTGTAGCTAGAAAGCTAGGCTACCTAGCGTTTTGGTTAGCTAGTTAGCCTAGCCTGCTAATGCTAGCACCACTTCCAAGTAGACACGACTTTTCGTCCACCTGCAGAGTCCTCGTACACTCCGGCTAATGTTAGCTGCCCTTTTTTATGGGTCCAGATTTTGGTGTTTTGGTTTTTACAATTTTAATCTCAGTTCGACTTTGTTGGACATTCTGCTGACACATGCAGCAGCCGTGGGTTCTGATTGGACCTGCTCCCCAGGATTGGCCTCCGAGAACATACAGTGTCTCAGGATTCATTCCTCCATGACGGCCAAGCGCCCGTAGATATAAAGTCTGAGCTAACGCTCTGTGGTTGGCTTCTGAGAAGTACCACAGATCCTACGTAGGCCACCATTTATCCATCCCAGCACACTGATCTCTTTGCTGCTGCTTCTGCACAGTCGACAAGACTGGCGAGACTCAAATCCTGTAAAGCCAACCTCAAAAAGTCCAGTCCTCCACGTAAGCTCTTCTCCACTCAGCCAAGGCCGTCGTTCATCAATAAGTGCCTCTTAACACCCTTCTACCAAGTGCCCTTCTCACGACGCCCTAATCTCTTCGCTTCCACTTCTCCAAACACCTTTTACAGCTGGAGTCGTCTAACATGCAGGTGTAACCACTGCACAAGTCCAACTTTTGACATTAACGCCCCAGAAGAGGAATATTTCCTGTAGTTTTAATGCAAAGTGAAGTGAACGGGGGACTTTTGCAATGATCTGATTGTAGCTACTGCCCCTCTATAGAAACACTTTGCCCCGACTTAAAGAGCAGGGCTGGGGCTCCCGAAGCATCTTGGCACTCAGATCATGTCGTGTGTCGACTCTAGCTGGACATTTCAGTGATCTTGGTCCCAAAATGCCTTCGGTCAGCCTGGTTCCAGGACTGTTTGACACTTCTCCTCATCTGCATGATCTCTACCACCACCCACACCGCTCTAACATCCAGCAGATCATCACCTCTTTGCAGGCAACGAGATCTCTTTGTTTCCCCCCACTGAGCACCCGCCCTCCTCCCCCTCCCACACCGCCATTTATGAACCACAAAAACGCCAATGACATGGAATGACTGGCGAGCATGACCCTCTGAATGCTCATGCATGCATGACAATGCAACTCATAACAGCAATGAATGCACCCATGATGATGCTGATATTAACAATGACGGTGATGTTGATGATGTTGATGGTGATGATGAACAACTCTTTTCTGTTTTATTTACCGTGAGTGGTACAACAACAGGGTGAAACAGGGAATAAACAGCAGAGAGTCGCAGGAATCTGTCTTACTCTGAAATGTCAGAGCCTCTGGGACAAAATCACGAGAGAGGAAACATTTCAAAAAAAGGCTCAAATAAATGCGGAACAGTATGAAAAATAGTCGTATCTGCTGCTTTCAGGATGATTATAGACTGGACCGAATCCATAAATGCAAAAAAAAGGGACCAAAATATGTTAATTGACGTCCTTGCATTAAAGAAAAGAAGGATAAAATAGAGAGAAATTGAAGAGATGAGAGGAACGCTGCATGTGAACACATCAGAGGAGACAGAAACGACAGCGTGACACATTCAGAGTCAGAGAAGAAGAACAGCAGCGATCTGTGGAGCTGAAACTGGGTTAAGCCACATGCGCACTGAGACATTTTCACGGATGTCGTCACGTTTCCTGTGTAACATGGGTACATGGTGCCGCTGTGCACGTCCTGCGTGGTGCCCTCGTCTTCTGCCTTGTTTCTGCCCCTCCGGCTCTGCTGCAGTGGCTCTGCAGTGCCGCCTCTCCTGCAGAGCGCTGTGCTAAATTAGCTTTTATGTGGCGCTGGCTGTTCAACATTGCTGTGTGCTAAGCTCCCTCTCCCGCGGGGGAACTCGCTCACATGTAGGTCAGCCATATCAGATGGTGGCATGATAGCCTGCTGGGAAGTTGACTGAAAGTGAGCGCGTGCGTAGACGGATGCTAGAAAGACAAAAGAGACGTATTTTTCTCAGACAGCGAGACTTAATTCCATCATACATGCCAGGATTTTTTTTTTTTTAATCCCTGCAACATGCTGGCTGTCTATCAGAATTAGCTGACTCCTGGTTTTCTAGGTGCTTAATGCGCTTGGATTCTGGCTGTCTGCACGCCACAGTTTGTGGATTTTGATGTTGGTGTACGTCTCGACTCTCAGGCCGCTCGGGGAGTGAATTAGATAGAACGAGTTCGTTTTTTTGCACAAGATTGAACGAGCGACGCTGATCAGAGATGTGCATTATATCTGTTTCTGAGACAAACTGGTTACCAGACGAAAGGAGAGGAGAGGGAGGTGAAGGGAACGTATCGCAGTGTTAGAGAACAAAATGGAACAAAAGGAAAGGACTCAGTCAGACGAGGGTGGCGTGTGTGTTTACCACGCTGGTGTGTGTCAGCAGGGACGGGCAGCTGAGCGGAGCCTTGCCTCAGTCCATTTCTATTAATAAAAGCGGTGTAGGAGGCTGAGCCATCGCTGATACAGCCAGAACACATGCACACAGCACTCCAAGGTTATACAGCACCGAGCGACCGACGCTACGACACGAGCAGAGACAGAGCCTGATGTTTTTAACCGGATGGATAAAAAGAAAATGTGTATAAAATATCTTAAAGCTGCCTGAGAGGTTCAAAGCATTCATCAAAAAGTGCCTTAAAACTGGAATTAAAGACGATAAAGATGAAGCTCCTCCGCCTCCCCCTCCACTCTTTGTGTGCCAAATCAGACGCCGAAGCTGACGGTGTGAAGTCTGACAGGCGGAGTGAGGCGACATTTACAAAGCGGCGCTTTGGCTGAGCTGCGATCGCTCGTGATGTTAGCGCAGCTGTATGTGTCGAGCGCTGACTGTCAGAGACAGACGCAGGTAGAGATGAATCTCTGTCTCGCTCTTCGACATCGCAGCTCGCCTAGAACTCTGAACCCTGGAAGTGAAAGCGACGACATTAAAAACCAAAAAAGAACTCAGATGGAGGGTGGGGGTAGAGGTGGGGGTAGAGCTAACATGGTTATTCTCTGATGACTATCTCCACCTTCTTGTTTTGTTTTGTTTTCCTTTTGTCGTTTGGCAGTTTGTTCTCCACGTTACTCGTCGTCCCTCCTAACGATGTGACAGTCTCGTACGCTCTGTGTTGTGTGTCTGCCAAAAAAAGCTTGTCTCCTCTCTGTTTTCTGTCACACTGGGACATCTAACTGTGGGAGTGGGGAGGGTTTCATCGGTGCAACAGCATAGAAAGTGCCAGGACATAAAAAATAGAGAAAGAGAAAGAGAGGGAAGGGTTTGTCACACACTGAGTCATCTCACATGTTGAAGCTACTAAAAACTGCATGCCTAGATAACAGCAAACACACAGATGTGACCTGTGTCTGATTCTGAGCAGTATGTTATATACGCAGAAGATATAACATCACACACATTACTACTGTGTCACAGAATGAGCCTGCACCCACCAAACCCAGTCTACCAACCAGTCCAGTCCATGCCTGCTATGCTTTGCTTGACTTAGTCTAGTCCCCACCATATATTTATGTGCTGGATGCATGAAACCAAGTAACACCTTTGTGTCAGCTGATCTCACTACACACTGATATATCTGCTGCTGCAGTTCCTCCAGTCCGAGGCTTTCTCTGTAGATTTTGACTAAAGGGAACACAGCCTGGTTTGAGGTAAATGATGAATCGTCCGGTCAAAGTTTTTTGGAGTAATTGTCCCTCCTCGTCCTCCCTCCTCTTCGCTGTCGGCGGCCAGGATGAAGAGCGGAGCCAGCAAGGCCTGGGGGAACAACCAGGATGGCGTGGTGGCCAGCCAGCCCGCCCGCGTGGTGGACGAGCGCGAACAGATGGCCATCAGTGGAGGCTTCATCCGCAGGTAAGAGGGGGGAGGCGCCTTGAAACACCCGAAGTTTAGAATGGGCTGATTTGGTAGAAGGGAAGACGAGATGATGCAAGTGGATGTAAAAGATGCTGCAGGAGAACGAGAAAAGGGACGCACACGTTGCTCGGTCTGACTCTGTTATCTGTGTGTGTGAATACGAGGCCACAGCCAGGCGGTTAGCGTAGCTTCAGATAAAGACTGGAAACAATCTGTACTCCAGCTTCTCTAAAGATCACTAATCACCATGTTGGATCTTGTTTGTTTAATCCGCACAAAACAGAAGAAGTGTGAATAGTGACAGTCGGCGCTCCGCCCTCCCGTAAAACCCACGACTCTTTACAAAGTGGAAACGAAGAGAGGCGTAGAAAATTAATTAATTCTTCACCGCTTACGTCGCTGTCACAACACATTAGTGTTCTTCCTCACAGTACAGGAGGTGGACAGGCTGATCCGGTCCAAACACTCTCAGACTGGTTCACTCGGCACGGTCAGCTGTACTCGCACATACAGGATGGCATCCATTCAGTCCCAGGAGAATTGCTTTGCCTGACAAACATCACCAAAAAGGTTTTCTAGCTTCCTGGTTGATCCACTAGCAACTAAAGAAAGAAGGAAGTGTCATCAAGTCACCAGATCTTACTTTAGGCCCGACCACGGTGCTGGTTGTGTTAAAGTCAGCAGGAGATGTAGGAGAAACATAATAAAACCCAACATATCTGCGTCGTATGACTTCTGATGAAGGAATGCAGACAGAAAATGGAAGACCACGTTTCAGAGAGGAAGTAAACCACTTATTTTAATCAATGTTGCTGTTTGCCCCGCCCACCTGTACCCGCCCGGCCCGTGGACTTAAATTCTGTTTCTTGGCTTGAGGAAAGTTTTACAAATGTTTCAGCAGCGTTTTCTGTCATTTTCTGTCTCTTTGGCTGCGATTTTGGGTTGCAGCTCTAATAAACCCAAAAGCAGAATATGGCCTTTTTAATATGCTCACACTGATGGATTCATTGTTTTTGTTAAGTAAACATTCAGTTCAGCTAACCAACATTTAACTTGTGTGGTAGAAAGTGTTCGCCCACAGAATGTAAGTGTGGAGGTTGTTTTTCTCTCTGAAGTGAATCGGACTTTTGGACTTCCACTCCAGAATGTGTTGTGGTGTTGTGAGTTGGGATGTGGAGCATTCGAAGCTGAAATGATTCAGAAAACAAGCCGCTGAGCACCGGATCCTCCTGGTGTCCAGATGCCCAGTGTGAGGTCACACACCGGGCCTCAGAGACAAGAGGCGGGTCGGAGGTGAAATATGGACGAGAGAGTCTGAACGACCTTCACTGAACCCGGTCGACACACCAATATGTGGAGTGTGTGTGTGTTTCTGCAGACGCCACAGTATTTACATCTGCCTTTGTGTGTTTGTGTGTTCAGGGTAACAGACGATGCCCGAGAAAATGAGATGGACGAGAACCTGGAGCAGGTGGGCGGCATCATCGGAAACCTGCGCCACATGGCCCTGGACATGGGCAACGAGATCGACACCCAGAACCGCCAGATCGACAGGATCATGGAGAAGGTAGGACGCAGGCCAGCACCCAGATATAGAAGTCCTGCACCTCACGATCCACTAAGATTATTATTATTATTATTCACACTTTCATACAATAATAAGCATTTCGATATAAGATCGTCTCCACCTGATCGTCAGTCACAAACCAGCTCCTCAGACCTCGCAGCAGTCTCATGGTGGACGACTTTTTTGGGTTTTCTGGCTGAATTTCAAAACCCCTCTGGGCTGATTGCAGTGGATTCAGATCACCTGTGTGCAGGTTGAGGAGACTGGCCACTGATTAGTGAGTAGAAGCAGCTTGGGTTCCCTCTCAGCCAATCAGGGTGTTGATGACGCCCCTTCTGTGAAGGCTGAAGAGAGGTGGGGAACAGACACTCAGGTTTGACTCACTCTCATCCTGATAGATTACCAGCCAGAAACTCTATCAGGCCCCTGTTAAGACTTCTTTGATGCCCTGATGCAGAAACTACGTTAAGTTAAATGACCACCAATCAGCGAGGCTTCCTGCATCAGGTTCATCCTTAATTATGTTGCTTGTTGCCTTACGAACAGCTGGACGACTGCAGGGTTTCTATTGTTTGTTTATCTTTAGTTCATCTTAACTTGAAACCAAAGCCTCAATACACCTTCACTCATTTCACAATGACAGGATGAATCATTCAGCCTATAAGAGGTCAAAAAATCTTTAAAAAAAATGCTCATCTCAATGTCAAAGAGTCCAAAATGAAATCTTCAAACTGCTTCTTTTGTGCAACCAGTAGTTCAAAACCCAAATACTCATCATGCTTCATCATTAATGACAAAAGAAAAGCAGCGAGTCTTCACTTTTAAGAAGCTGAAACGGCAAATGTTCCACATTTTTTCTTTGTCCTTGAAAAATAACTTAAAGGATGAATTATCAGAATAGTTCACAGAATCATTTCTTCAACCGTTAAATAATTCACTGCAGTTTTTCCTGATGGAGAAGAAAGATCCAAAACATGTAAAACCAGGTCGTCAGTCATGTTCAGCAGCGTTCGTCTGTTGCATCCACGCACTCACTGTGAGGACAAAATACTTTAGTCAGTTTCAGTATTAAAGAATATAAATCAGAGTTTGCCTGGAAATGTTTAAATAACAAAGATCTCTCTCAGGTGAAACAGAAAGACTCGGTTAGAACGAAAATCTAATTCCAGTCACGTCTCTTCAGCGTCATCTTTACAGATCTGTTCGCTCTCACAACAATAATCCCCGTTCTCTTATACGACCAGGCATTTACATTTTAAAAAACATAACATTCATGACTTTACCAGCTCCTGAGTGAACGTCCTGCATGTGTCTGAACCAAACACGCCTTCGTACGATCTGACTTCCTCCTTTGCTGCCTTTTTATAACACTAGTTACAAGAGTTTCCTGCCTGACATGAAATACAAACATGTGTCGTAATAATAAGCTGCGTACTCAGCAAAGACAAGCGAACTGATTCCCGTTTCCTTTCCGACCAGGCTGATTCCAACAAGACCAGGATTGACGAGGCCAACCAGCGCGCCACAAAGATGCTGGGCAGTGGCTAAACGCCCTGCGCGCAGAGCGTGGGCGTCCCGCGCCGCACGTCGTCGACAGGCGCTGACATGCTTTCATCATGGTATTGACCTTCTAGGTTTGCACACATGCACATATCACCTCCCCTCCCCATTGTAAATGTTGTTCTGTGTGTCGTCTGTCGAGCTTTTTCAAGATGATTGTCCTCGTAAAAAGATGATTTCTTATACTCCGTATATCATTCTTTCCAAAGGTTGTATATAGTGCTGACTTGATGGCTCTCTAGCTCACCTGTGAAGTTTTTATTCTCTTTGTCAAAATATATATATATCATATATTATTCTATATCATATATAATATATATATATATTAAAGTACACTGCTCTGGATGACAAGTATATAATAGGAATGCTATACAAGCTGTTTGTTTTTATTCCTTTTCCTTTTCAGTATCTCAGTATTGTCTTAGTAAAACTGTGTCATTCCATTTAGGCTACTGTCATGCTCCTTATTTTGGTGTTGTCGCGACTAAAAGGGGAGATGACGGATGGAAAAACATGAGTAAAGTTTGACTGAGCGGTGGCACAGATGACTGGCATTGCAAAGAGCACTTACAATCAAAAAAAGGCAGTCGTTGGTACATTTTTCCTTCATCGCAATCATACTGAGTTACTGTTTAGACAATGTGCAACTAGACTCTCTGTAGCTGTATTAGACATTGCATTCCAAGTGATGTGAATTGTGCGTTCTCTGCATGACAAATGGTAGATTTTAGTCTTATAAATAAAACCTGTCTGAAAAATATATATAAAAAAAAAACGATAACATGGCAGTAGCAAAATTGACAAAGCGCATGCTCAGTATTAGGACACAGTTGATCGTTCCATACTCCTGCAAGTTTGCAATAGTGCCACTTCTTTTTGTCTCGATATATTTACCGACTGTGACCATCTCGTTGTAAAATAATGCAAAAAGGGATCAAAAAAGTGAGATAAAGATGAAAATAATATGAGGACTTGGGGGTTGTATTGCAAAAAAAATGACCTGTTTTCTAAATGATTATGCAGTTCACTGATGAAGATGTTGATTATGTGCTGAGAGATGAGGACTGGTTGTGTACTGTAACATAGGTTTTGGATGCTCTGAAAAAAAATAAAATAAAAATAAACGTTTGCAATGTAAAGCAAAGACGCATATTTCTGAGAGACCTTACTTTTATAAGAAGACTGTATCTGTAAGTTTATTCTCCCTGTGTGGTTTGTTATTGGTAAAAAATAATTATAGTATTGAATAACAATAACTATACTCTGAAACAAAAAATACATACAAAAGGGTTTTTTGTTGCTTCTGTACTTTAGAGCTATGCACACCAAATCGCCAAAATGTCGAGTAGTTAGAGTAAGGTGATGAAATACCTGAAAACCTGAATGACACAATAGGTTCAACCGTGAGATTGATGTCCTCAACGCATGTAATATTAAAGACTCCCTCTCTGTATCCTGTCAGTGTGTGAAGTGGTGGACATTTTGTAGCTAGCTGAATTGATTAAAAGTAATAAACCCTAGTCAACACCGTGTCTGTCTTTATTGCTCCGGTGAGACGAGAGGCTTTTTACGTCTCTCTCGTTTTTTAAGGTCCAGGGTGAGTTTACGGAGAAACAGACGATCACTGACGAGGCAAACAGTCCACCTGATGTGAAGACTTCACCTGCAGGCGTAGAGCGGTGCAGGCATCTCACTAAAAACATGATTTATAAAAGCTGTGTGCAGAAGGAGTTTTATTTTGAAAGACATTTAAAAAAACAAGAGGCCATTTTAACACTTTCATGTGTGAATCATTAAATCAAAGTTGTTTTTTCCCTCATAAACAAGTTAAACATCACGCTAACAACCAGTTATTTCTTCAAGCCATTTTATTTTGAAGGAGTTATATAAATTATTCATGATGGTAAACTGTTAGATCATTTATATCTTTAGCAAACCAGACGGGTAAAAAATATATTTTTCATCTTAAGATGTTATAAATACTTTTATACAGATTTCAATATTAATATTATATATTAATAAAATGTTTTGTCTGTGAGTGGAAACACATCCGTCCACTCCAGTGATCGTTATGCACCAGAGGGTAGAAGTGTAAATTATATCTTAGTTTTAAATAAAACATGAAAGAGCAGCGTTTATAGTCTGATGTACAGATCTTAGACACATATCTTCAGTCAAAGAAATGAAATAAGTATTTGACCCGTCTGGTTTTCTGGGAGTAAAATGATTTGACAGTTGTTCCAGAGCTACTCGGTGCGTCTCCTCTTCCTCCTCCATTTTGAATTTAAGACAGAAGGACGTCAGTCACTAAATAGTAGTTTCATTTTGGCGCTCCAAGGTAAAAAGTTGGAGCTCCTCTGCTCTACAACAATAAATGTCCAGGACTATATTAGCAACAATCTAGCATTCAAAAACCATTTAACCAGGGTTTGATTTATGTGGGAGCTGTGATGAAAGTAGTAAACCCAAAACTGACCATGTTACATCAAATTAATGTTATTTATACAGACCGTAGTAACATTACATCACCCTAATGGGCTTTACAATCTGTCCACAGACTCTCAATTCAAGAAAAACATTTTTAACATTGGAACAAAAAGATGGAAGAAACGTCAGGAGGATCCTTCTCCATGCAGCAGATATCACATGTACAGAACAAAAGAATCACAGATTAAAAAGTGCACTGACAGAATATCTGATACAAATGATAATATATATACATGTTGTGGATCCAGGAGACGACTGAGCAGGACGAGACATGCAACCAAAATCTGTTTATGTTTTAGGGCTGTTAAGAAACACAGTCATGTGTTTTATTTGATATTATTTAGCATAAAGTGAACTTTATCTGAGTCTCTCCTGCTGAATCCCAGTAAAGATACACATGACTCGTCACATTGTATATAATACTGACTCTACAGTGTTTATTCAGAGTATTACATCATTAAGATGAGAAACATTAAAAATTACCAACAGAACAAATTTCAGTTTAGACATTAGAATGTCTGTGTATTGTGTCCTAGAGATATCTACTGGAGTTAGCATGCTAACCAGCTAGCAGGCCGGGTTCTGGTCCGAAGCTCCTGTGTGAGCAAAGCAAGCGCCAACACTCCGCTGGTCCCCTGAGCTCCCAGTCCGAACCGCTAGCTGCACGGCTAACTGAGCTGTGTCGCTAAGGGCAGCTACAGTTGGCGGTTACTCTGATGTTTGGACCATGATTTGTTTTGGTTTGAATTTTCACTTCAGCAGATTTCTCATATTGTCAAAGAGTTTTCCATGTTGCAGAGCGAGTTAGACGTCAGAGTACCGACATACAAGAATCACCAGAATTTGTCCTCATTGTGTTCTTATGGGAAAAAAAGTCATTTTGAGATAACGGACAACAAGAACATGGACAACAGACATGGACGGATGGACAGACGGACTGAAGAGAAGAAGGATGGACGGAGGTAAACTCAAAGTCTTTGCTCTGAACTGAAGGTACAAAAATGTATTTTCAAAATAAAAGAAAGTATAAAAACAAAAAATCAGCAGGTTCTCCAGTTACTTTGTTTCTAAAAGATGAATGCATGCAAAGAACTCATCATTGTCGTCATGTCTTATTAATAAAAGCAAGCATTCTAAATTTGTTTCGCCATCATAACTGTGCAGAGTTAAAAAGATGTGCCAACACTGAGAGACCCTCAAATATAACATGGAGGCTTTTAGGACCCCCGGGAGCAGGTGGAGATCAGTGCAGTCTCTTTCTTTCACTTTCTTTTTAAACCCTGGATGGTCAAACAATGGGCTGCACGAGTGAAGACAGACGTGCATTGTTTGAGATGTATTAAGTTAAACATTACTTTAAAATCAGTAGCAAGAGGAAGTAACGGATCGTTAATAATTCAACACATGACAGAGAGCAGCGAGCTAAACGACACACTAGATTCAAATAAGAAAACCTTCCGTACACGATCAATTATTGATCAACAAAAACAGCTGTGATGTCATAATTTGATCTTAATGATTAATATCTGCTCATTTGTCTCACTTACCTCCTGCCAGCTGCTCTCTGTGTCTTCACTCTGAATATACCAGAGAACAAGAAATATTATCAGTTCATCAGTGACTAGAAAGACGTTCATACAGTTCACAGTGAGATGAGACTGAAGTGATGCCACTTAAAATCCAGATTCCTGCAATTTTACATGTTGTTGTTCATAATGTAATTTCATTTATAAATGAAACAAACGGATAATTAAGTTCATCCTCAGACTCTGGTGCAGATGTGTTCGAGTCAAAGTGAGTTCAAATGATTTCTGTTTTTTAAATTCCAGCTCACAATGTTTTTTGAATGTTTCGCAGTCCGTCGTGCCAAAGTTTGCTTTCCTTCTGATTGGCTGGAACTCGTGTCTTTCGTTGGGTTGTTGGGATTTAGACATTAGGACTGATGATTGGTTCAGGTTTATATCTGAGTAAGCCAATCAGAGGCAGAATTAAGGCCCCAAGTACAGCAAGCAGCAAGTGAAGAAATATATTAGACTGAGAGGCCGTTGAGCAATATCTCCAGTCACGAGGCTTCGAGAAAGTCAACGTTGATCTGAACAAAGGGGCAGGAGGAAACTTCATCTATATTTGGTACAGAAAACAATCCGGCCAAGCACCAATCACCAAGATTCAATTAACATTCACCAATGAGATGGCTTGTGGACTGGACAGGGCCGAGTACACCAAGATCGACAAAGACCTCAGTGTTGGAGCGGGAGGTGATTACATCTACCTTTGGTTCTACAGAGGCTCCGGAGAGTTCAACACTCCTATAATGGACGTTTACGTCACTACAGTTGCAGAAAGTGAGGCCTGCATGCTCCGTAATGGTTGGGAGAGACTGACCTGTGATCTGAACCGCAAGTCTGGAGGGAACTGGATCCACGTCTGGGTGAAGAGAGAACGTCAAACATACGTCTGTGATGTCGCTGCCACTGATTCCTTCGGATCAGACGAGCAGATGTTGAGGGCTGGTTACATCCGAATGGATGAAGATACTAACAGAGGTGCAGATGGAGATTATGTCTTCATCTGGTACCGTCAGACCACCGACCCGCGGCGTGCACTCACTGATCTGCAGGTTTCCACCAATGGCAGCGAGCATCAGGTCCTCGCACAGCGAAATTACCAGAAAGTGAATGTTAACCTCAACGAGGGGACCAAAGGCAGCGCAGTGTACCTGTGGTACAAGACAGGTGAGAGCGAAAAGCCCATAAAGGCCACAATCCTGCTTCTCAACCCAGAAGCTGTTAAGGAGTATGAGAATGCCGGTGTTAACGTTATTAAAAGAAATCTCAACACAGGCAATGATGGCGACCGTGAATACCTGTGTTATTATCAGTGAAAGCCTGAGAAAGCTTCTTTAAGGCAGCAGAGCTGAAGTGTAAATCACAGTCCA
>CAEMYA010000408.1:32245-44468 GCA_903131615.1 Diplodus sargus | reverse complement strand
GATTAAATGTACCAAAATTATTCTGATGTCAGTGTCATGAAGTCACACTGTCTTTGACGGAGCACAAAGTCACAGATCATACAAATCTATGAAAAACAAATGTATATAACCTTTCACAGGAAACACACTAACCTTTATTATCAACCAGTCGAGTATCGATGTCGGTGTCTGAGCGATAAATCTCTGCATCACCTGTGAGTTTTTTAATTACTATGCCTGTGTGGTAATCAGCTGTAGTTACTGGACAAATTAAAGATTAAGATTTCACACACAGTTTGTGAAACATGGCCAAATAATAAAACACTTCTATATATTTAACTTCCCCCTAAAAAAGGGAATGTAAGAATATAAAAGTCCGGCTCCTTTTCCCTGTTTTAGATCTTTCTTCTACAAAACGTGTTGAGTAGGACTTCTATACATCCACACAGGTGTGAAGCCTCTGTTGTTTGTAAGCGTGGTGTAAAACCAATCAATGATTACACGTTATGGTGGCGTCATTAAAGCTAGAATTGAATTGGCGAGTGCAGGCGGATCATTAGTTTGACAGATGGATCCAGAGGGGGAGGAGGTGATGAGGGCCATGACATGAATATCTGCACAGACTGGAGATGTGCAGGGGGAGAGGGTGGGGCTGCAGCCTGCTACGCACAGGGAAACCACTGCAATCTCCCCCTCCTCCCTCTCATTCTCATTCTTGTACACTGACAGAAATGCCACCCCACCCATCCCTCCTACAGCTGCTCATCACACTGTACTTAGGAGCTATTTAACATACAAACCACCCCACTGACACGTCCCGTCAGCAGACTCTGCCTCCGCTGTTCACCCACAGCTAAAAGCAGCTTTCTGTGCATGTATTTATGTTTTCACTGGCGTGGCGGTGACAGCCGGGGGATGGGGAGGATGCAGGCGAGACACAGAACAGACTCACAGTTGACTCACAACGAGGACAAAGAGCAAAAACAAACAAAGACATCGCTGCCAGCTCTTTTTAAACTTGACATCCTATTCGCAGATCACAGATATCTGAAACTCGCAGTAACCCTGTTGTGATCGTGCTCCTGGTTCTCCAGGTTTGTAACGGTGCACATGCAGCTTTTTTTTAAGGACACACACCGTCTCTGCATCCTCAAAGGCACCAAATGACCTCTGCTGTCATCCTGGGCTGCACCGGGTAAATATATGTCAGGCATGATGAGCAGAGGGAACACTGACACCTGGTGGCAGAGAAGGGTTTTGTTTCATGTGGGAGGAAGACTGCAGCACACGGGTCCAGATGTGGATGTCTGTTAAGTGGGTTGTGTGCACTTCTATGCTCGTATGTGTGACGGGCCTGGTGTTGTGGCGTGTTTGAGTTTTGTGTTCTCCTTTCCCTCAGGTGCTGCCCTCCTCCCCGCTCCTCCTTGCCTGCACACCTGGTCCTTCTTCCCACTGGAGCTTCTTAGCTTCTTTCATCAATGTCCTCTTCAGTCTCCTCTGCCATGGTGCCCGTAGAGGCTGCAGAGCCCGGTTCTGCTGCCTACTCGCCCTCCTCCCTGCAGTCCAAGTCTGTCCACAGAGCTAATTTATGGCACACAGCTGAAATTTGGTGCCATGATTGTGATCTCACCTGTTCACTGAGTTACAAGGTGCTGAAACAAGCAATAGGTTCGACACCACTGACCCGTTACAACTCACTATTTTAAGGTAAAATAGCTGCAAAACGTTGCATTGAGTCAATAACAAATTGACTCAATTCAATCAATAATAATGATTTAACTCTGTGTATGAAGCAGCTGTTAGTGTTGTTTTAGCTGACTTCCTCTACGTGCTGCAGTTTGCAAATATGTGAGCATAAAAAATATATAGTTTGATTCTCAATCTGTGAAACTGTAGAAACATTTCAAAGTATGAAACGTATTTGAAGCCACAGTGTAGAAGCTACACAAGCTAAAAAAACAGCTGCATCCTGTATCATCCAGTACTTTATTACATTATTTATTGGAAACTATATTTAAAATATACAACAGCAGTTTCCATTCAGTCGTCATTCCGTAGTTTCTGTTAGTGTTTTAAATATCAAGTTTCAGGAGTTTTCTTACATTTCAAGTACAAATTTGCAGGCGGACTGATTCCTAAAATCAAAATAAGATAAAATCCACCTCACTTATTATCACAAATGCTTAATCAGCAAAGTAATGAGCAAGATGTGTCTCACTACATGTAGAGATCCATCAGTGATGCATGATCGTTCCTCAGGGATTCAAGAGGAAACTTTCTACTGAAGACGAAACAGATTTTCATTCAGTGGAAACAGATAAATGATTAGCAAAGGCACAGCTGGCATTAATGATCGGTAGCGTAGTGTTTTCTGAAGTGTCCATGAGCAGAACAGTGAACCTCTACCTGCTTTAGTGGTTCTGTTACCACCTGAACTATCTGAGAGTGACATCACTAAACCAGTAAACAGACAACAGATGAAGAATCAGGGATTTTACAGTTCTCACTGTATAAAGTGGTCGTGTTGATTGTATGAAGCGAATAAATGAAATATACTGGAACTGGGAGGAGCTGTGACCTCACAGTGGTTACTGTTGAAGGGCTACTCGCAGTGTCTGACTGAGAACTTGACACTGTGGTTCTGGAGGCGATCGATCAGGCTGGTTTTATGGAAGGCAGCACCTGGAGTGTACACTCCTCCCCTGTCAGTAACAGAGAGAGAAGATGTGTGATAATGCTGTAAGAGAGAAGGATGGCAGACACAGAACAGACAGAAGAACTTCACAATGATGGAGTGCAACAAACTCAACAAAAAGAAAAAAGAAACGGACCTCCTGGGGAGAGAGTGCAGCTCATCCAGCAAGGTCACGGCTGCTTGTACCAGAGTGGAAACTGTCGCTACATAACCAGGCTCTGTGAACAGGAACACAAACACATGTGGAGTTAAGATGTCACAGAAACAATTCCAATTACTGTTCACAGCATTAAAAACACCGGAAGCTTGTGTTACTATTTACAGCATGTGAGTGACGGATATGTCTGGTGAGATTTTATACTTTTCTTACTGTCAACAAATCCCATGAAAAGACCGAAAAACAGCAATAAACTGATCCGACTAACCAGCTGCTAGTATTGTGTGTTTGTGCTAAAAGCCTGTGATCTTCCCTTCATCACCATGAACACACACAACAGTTTATCGTGACTGAATCACACATGCTGCTGCTGTAAATACGCCCAGCTGTATACTGAGGTGTACACTGTACTTGTGTGGCAGATTTACCTGCTCCTACGACCTGCGTGCAGATCTTGGCGTTGGGTCGGCCCTGCGAGGGATCTGTACTCTCTGAGTAACCCTCCCCGAAGAACGTCAGGCTGAAACAGGTGTCTTCTATCTGAGAGAGGACAGTGAGTGATGTAAGAGGGAATGAATGAATCAACAATGTAATGATGTAACAAAACTCCAGGAAGATAAATACTGTTTGCACACATGAGGACACCAGATCTGTAGCGGTTGTTGTGCCGACAATGAGATCAAAAATAAAAACCCATGACGTGCACTATCGTCTAAAATCCAGGCCGAGACCCATCTACCGGCTAAATTCAGTAGAGATCCGTTCCTGAATTAGGAGTTTAAAGTCTTTTTATCTAATCCACCATCCACCTCTTGTTTGGGATGCACGACATCCACCGGTCCAATATCGGCCCAACAATGGTACATTTATATTGTCTTTAATTTATGTGTACTGGTGAAAATATGACACCAAGTTTCTTCCACTGACGTAACAAGAGCAGCATTTACACACTCGCATCACACTTTGGATCTTAGAAGTTGGTTTGCAGCACAACGAAATTGAAAATATAAAAAAACTGCTTTATGTCCTAAACTTAATCAATATCGTGCCTCCCTGCTGCCTGTTAACCAGCGTGAAGAGCCGGGAACAAAAACATGCAATTTGTTAAATAACAACAACTGTTTTATCTTTGGCACTTTGTTTTCAGTTCATCATCTTCTATGTGCTGATGATTAAGAAAACAGATTTTCAGAGGCTTCGACAACAATAACTAACTCACTTAGACTCATGTATTTCCTTTCACTTGGTTTCAGAGCTCCTGACTGACAGCAAGCTTCCTGAGGAAACTTTCAATTAATCTCAGGATACAAAGAATGATTAATGCAATGAACTCATTCAGTGTTTGTGTCACCTGCTTCGTAGTCGGACCAGACTTGGAGAACATGCCAAAGGAGAAGAAGGATGGAAACTTTGGGAAAGACAAAAAGAAATGAATCCATCATACATGCATGTTATTATTGCAAAAGTGTGTTTACAGCAGAATTGTATAAAAAACATATTTAAGGAACTGTGACAGAGAAATATCCATTTACTCTGCAGAACTCTGGTTGCAGATCTGAAACATGTTTTGACTTGCAGGCTGTAAGTTGTGTCACTGTTGCTGCAACACTCTGCTGCTGAGTAGCTTTGGTTAAACCTTCCAGCTAAATATCCACACTGTGACATTCAGCCACATTTCAATGCCTGGAATAACCGTTTTAAGCCTTATAGTCTTTAAACTTCTTAAATCTAATTCACTTCTCAGGGACTTGGATTATCTGAATTATGGGGGGCAAACACCAAAAAGAAGGCTGGCTGATGAACAGTGTTCCTACCATGGTGAGGAGTTTCCTGCCCAGGCTGAATTTGACCATGAACCAGAACAGGAGGCCGCCGCAGAAGAGCTTAACTACTGAGAAGAGGCCGCCGACCCCGACGTAGGCGCTGTACTGGACCTGTGGGTGGAGGGAAGAGAGAGTTCCAGAGGCAGAATGTAAAGGATAACGAGGGAAATTAAAGGTGACAGGAGAGGAGGGGGGGAGATAAGGGGATGCAGATAACGGGTGCAGGTGAGGTGGAAAATGAGAGATGAAGGGAAACGTAAGTTGAAAGAGAAGAGGGAGGAGGGGATGGACACAGACGAAAGGAATCAAAAGATGAAAGTGAGGTGATAAATCAAAAAGGAGGCAGGTGGCAGAAGTGAGGGAGAGGAGACGGGGTGAGGAGGATGTAGATCCAGAGGTAACGAACAGGATGGGAGGAAGAAGGTGAGGAAACATTCAGAATCTGATCGAGGGGAGGAGGAGGACGTATAGCTGAGCGAGATGAGGTGTCAGAGGGAGTAATGAGCAGCGGGGAGGAAAGTGATGAATCACTACAGATGACTCATCATATTTCCACTTCACTGGTAGATGGCGGTCTAAACAACATAATGAGATAGTTTGATTAGGCCTTCCTCCGGCTGTGATCAGCACAGTGACAGCTGCTGGAGTGGCTGACCTAGTTACAGGTACAGCAGGGAGAGAAGGGTTGGCTCAGCCAGGATGCAGAGTCAAAAAGGAGTGTGTGTTCTTAATACTAAATATTAAACCTCTTTGTGTCATTTAACACAGCGTATCACACTTTATTCCTGTGGGTTACAGATAGTATTGAAATATTAATCTCTCCGGTGCTGAGGCTCACTGAGGCAGAGCAAAATGTTTTAATGCATGCCGAGTCATCACGGATAGAGTGGAAAATGATTGATTGCACGGAAATCTACATTTACATTTATTCATTTGGCCGAGACTTTTTTCCCCCCCGACTACACATTGGCCACAGTAAATCAAGGAGTGGAGCGTTGCTTTATCATCCCTCAGGGTTAGAAAACACATTGACCTGTTAGATGAGAGAAGGGAAACTGTAGCCTACTTAAAATGATTGCACATATAAATTGTGGATTGTGGAGTTGCCTTGCTCAGGTCAACAGGTTTCTCACCTTTTAGAGGGACTTTGGCTTGCAAGTATAAATTGTTGTACTGTTTTGTACATTGCTGGACCTGCTGTACAAGAATATTGTGGATCTTGCTATAATGTATTTGACATGACTTTTGGTTTCCCTCTACGTTCAACAACTAAATAAAACGACCTTCACCGAGCAAAATATCTCCGTAGACACAAGAACCCAGAATCAGGTCCAGTACGATGGGTGGTGATAAAATCTACATCGCCAATACATCAAAAACCTCAGAAGTAGTAGCTAATTATTAATTGACTTACAGTTATTTGACCATTTTGTTATCTAAACACCTTTGACAGCAAAAGTTGATGAATTTGTTTGGACAAACTGAGGCCAAAACATACCAACATAAAACATTTGTTTTCCAAAATACGTTAATCTGTATTTATGTAGACATATGTAGCCATTCAAGGAAATATGTCTGAATTTACGAGGTGCACCTGAATGCGCCATAAAGCCCACGGTACAAAGAGTCAGCAGAGGAGGGAGGCAGCTCGCCTGTAAATCACACTTTAATTATCTTAATTATTCATATGTTTCATTAAAAACTTTGTGAACAAACTTGAAGCCAAAACTTGGTGAAAATTAAAAAAAACTGAGTTTTTGACCACTTGTGGTTCTGTGAATGTTTTTGATCATCTGATGTTTTACTGGCCGTTGCAGATGACATGTTAATAACATGTTAATAACGGAGGGAGGTGATGTCCAATCTAATCCAATCCAACTTTATTTGTAAAGCACTTTAAAAACAACCAAAGTTGACCAAAGTGCTGTACAGAAAAAATAAATAAGACATCACAAACAGACGTAATAAAGCGCAAAATACAACAATACATTAAAAGGCATAAATCATGAGTAAAAATGCAATAAAAGTAATAAAAATAATAAGGAATAAAATCAAGAAGATCAAGTCGACCTCTTACTTCGTGTCAAAAGCTTTGGAGAAGAGATGAGTTTTAAGAAGGGATTTAAAAACCGACAAAGAAGAAGCCTGTTTAACCTGCAGATGTCTAGAAAGGTTCGACACCATGTGTTTGATTTGAACAACACATTTCAAGAATCGAAACCATAAAAATCTACAATCAGATTTTACCTCAAGGGAACACAAATCATCATCACAGATGTGTTGATGTGTGTTCAGTGTTGTTGTATATTTAATAATACTAGCAATGCGTGACAGCTAAAGGTATCTTTACCTGCTGTCGCTGCAATAAACAACATGGAACTGTCGCTTCTCGTGTTGATATTATCTTACTGGTGACTGCTGCTGCTCCTCGTAAAGGAAACGCTGGGTTCTCTTGACTACTGAAGGGTCCGAGCCCATAAATGGGATGGCATACTGCTCGATCTCCTTGCTGAAAAACATGAAACCCCTGCGCACACACACACACACACACACACACACACACACAAACATACACACCAAATTAGACAGAAAGCAAAGTGGTCGACATTCACCACATCTATCTCTGCCTGCAGCATCAGCTCAGCAGTATTTGAGCTCATTTCATCCATTGATAGTCTTTTAAATCTGTCTCTCCGTCCCTGCCAGGCCCACGTTCCAATAAAATCTCCTTGCACTGAATGTAAATCAGTCTACCAGACTGCAATAATCTTCAAATCCCAGCTGTCTGCAGAAACTTCATACAGTGACTTAAAACTGACCCTTGTGTCTTACCTGTAGAATTAAAGCCCTGACGTTAAATCTAACTAGTCAAAATTAAGGTTTTCATCCCAAAACATCAACATCAAAAACATTTGCAACACATGTTTTTTACATTACGTTCATTTAGAAAATGATTGCATTTTCTGAAATGGCAATATAACTTAAATTAAGTATTATTGTTGAGAATATTATTCCATCTTTCACTTTGGAAACACACCATTAAAATGTAGGTCAAGTGTAAAAAAACGATGCATCAGTTTCAGTGGGAAAATCCCTTTTTCTGGCATGCACTGAAAAAAAACACCTTCCCCCCGTTCCTGACTAATGGCTGCCAAGCCCCCACTCTAATAAAAATGTTATTTCTCAAAGTAAAGTGTTGGAGCCAGACAGTAATGACTCACTTATAGCTTTACCTCTTTTTGACTTTGGCTCCCACCACAGGCAGCGGCTTGTGGCCAAACTTCTTCCTCAGCTGGCGGAGGGATCCACTGTCTGCAAAACCGTACACGGCAGACTGCCAAGTGGCATCGTGCCCGCTGAACCCCTGCGAGGGTGGAGATAACTTTAAATTCTGTCACTGTGCAGAACAGCTACCCCAAAGTCCTCTCAATACACCAAAGGTTTCATGTGAATAACTCATTTCTTTTGATTGACAGATTGAAATGAGTCTGCTATTGCTTTAAAAAATGGCACATGTATACGACACATGACTGAAACTGCAGTCTAATCGCACAAAAGTAGACAGCTGCGTGTTTTTGGTTGTATATCAGCATCTTTAGCTGATAAAACTGGTCATATAGTCTATACGTCTATCAACAGTAGGGTAGCACTTCGGCTCCACTCTCTCTATATATATATTTCCACAATTTCCCTCGAGCTTCTGCTATATGACCTTTCTGTGTCACTGGAATATTGATGTTGTGCTCTATACTAGCGTTTCCCTGGAGTCATTTTTGGGAATCCAGTTCTCTTCTACTGTCAACTCACTATAAGTGAAGTTTAATGCCACGTTTTTCATCACCATCTAAACATCTACAGTCTTATATAAACTTACACCACAACAGCTGTCACTTTACTTTTAAAAAGGCTGCAAATAGAGTATTAGACTCCAGTTTTAGACTACATATCCCATCATGCAGTGCAGCAGCTGTAGTAGTTCAGCCTACCTCAGGCCCACTGTTAATTCTCAGGAAGCTCTCCACAGCTGTCAGTGTCCCTGAAATCAGACCACAGAACACAATTAAGACCAAGTTCCAGTTCTCATTCTCAATCAAATCATAAGTTCAACTAAACGTTTATACCATTAATATGAAAGGACACAAAACATTTGAGAAACACAGATTTTGCTGTACTTATAAACTCTGAGGAAATGTAAACATCAGTAAACTAACAAGTCAAACAAGCACTGCTGTGTTTGTCTGGTGTTCACACCTTGACATACTGAGGGCTCAATCAACCTACGACAACATTTGACTTTATGGCTTCTTTGTTGAGTAAAACAATAACAGACTTTTGATTCACACTTGATTCATGACGTAATCTGTCTTTTAGTTTCCTACCTTTGAACTGCTTCTGTGTATAGAGAACACCCAGGTCTGCCGGTACGGAGTCGAAGCCACAGCTGCCGATCACGTACACTCCTCTGTCCAAGGCCTTAGTGTGGTACTCAAGCTGCATACGCTCCAGAAACTGTGGACGATTAAGACCCATGCTCACAAATACACACACAAAATAAATATTCATCTGTGTTGTAAAAAGTTAGAAGTTAAGTTAGGTTTTGAGAGAGTTAAGCACCACATTCTTTCATGAATGACAGTGATTTTGACAACGTTAGTCTCTCTCTCTGGGGTGTGCGCTGTCATACCTTTTTCTTATTTAAATTAAAAAGCTATTGTTGTGTTCTACTGTACACTGTTGCAAGAAGTGGGCTGCTGTGTGTGAGTGACAGTTATGGGCATGGACCAAGTAATGAAGTGAAGTCACTAGTCATAGCAATATCCCAGACTCCATTACAAATTGCGTGATTTTAAGAGTTGTTGCATCATTAGAAAGAAGTGGAAAAAGTCACCAGACTCCCTTAAGAAAATGCTTAATTATGAGATTTTGTTGCGTGAGGACACACTGTATAAACTTTGAGAAATGCTGTGAACAACAAAGTCCTAACTATTTAATCCTTGTTAATTCAACAAACGTTATACATGATGATGTTTCTTTGTGTAAAAATATTTGGACAAATGGTTGATCATCAGATTCAGCATTTTTCTGATTATCAGAAACAGTGTTTGTTTTTTGTTTTTCTTTTGTTCCCAGTCATTCATTTATTTATTTATATGGCCTTTTCAAGGTTTTATTTTGATGGGACATCTTAGAGAGATGACAGGAAATGGGATGAGACATCGGAAGGTGACATGCAGCAAAGAGCTACTTTAATGGCTGAAGCAACCAGGCTTAAAAGCATTAAAATAATATAGAGATGGATATTTATTTATTTTCCAACCTGAGGTTCACCACAGATGTCCAAGTAGTGAGCTCCGTTTTCAACACAAGCTTTGACCACTGGTTCACCATAAAATCTGTACTGAAAGGACAAAGAGACCAAGAGACAGAATTATCCAACACAAGCCACAAGATTACAGTGTTGTGTGTTTGAATCTGATTTAACTGTGTCAGACGTAATCTCAACGTGTCCTTTGTTTCACTCCCTGACAGAGTCTGGAAACATACTCACAGGCCCCACACAGTTGAGAATCACCAGGCCTTGTTGGCACATGATGGCCAGCGATTCCTCGATAGACACGTCGGCAACAATGATTTCAATGTCAGTCCTCAGCTCTGGCATAGCTGACAAAAGAGAGGAAGAGAGAATATCTTTCAGTTATTGTACAGTGGATACACCTGATTCACGGCGGTCAAGAGGTCATATTCTGCTTTTGGGGTCCTTTTACTTTGTTATGAACCGCCTGCAACGCCTGGTTTGGAGTCGAGTGTAGCTCAGAGAAGCCAGGGATTCAAACCAGCAACTTTTAAATTACTGGAGGACCCGCTTTACCTCCTGTTTGCCTGTTGAAGTAGCAAGACACTGAACCCCTAATGGCTCCTGATGAGCAGTTGGCACCTTGCATGTCAGCCTCTGTCATTGTGTTGTAGTGTTGTAGAAATGCAAGTTTATTAACTAGCCCTATAAATGTCCTATAATAAACATATAAACTCCATATACATGTATATATTCATAATAAAATATATATTGATTTATAATAACATATTTACAATCCAGTCAGTCAGCAGACAAACAGTTTCTACTGCTGTAGGTGTTATTTTAGATCACGCTACCTCGCTCTGCATGACCCGCCCTCCTCTGCCTCTGATTGGCTACATCCTGCTGTAGCAATGCTAATAATGTTCAACTCCCACCAAAGAAGAACGGAGTGAAGATGTCTCACTCTGTAGCTAAAAACGGAACGTTTAGACATGGTGTGTAAAGAGATGCTGCAGTGATTCACCATGTGAGAGAAAATAATGTGTCTTTTGAATATCAAAGTATGTAAACCTTTTTAACAGGAACCCCCAAATAAAAGTATGAACCTGAAAAATTAGCATCATATGGCCTCTTTAATACTTACAGCTACAGAGCAGTTGTGTGTCAGTGCTCTGGTATTAAAGATGGCAGCGTGTAACGTGTCCTCAAATACTCTGCACTACTTTATCTTCAGCATAGCTAAGATTGTAAAATGACACATTAGTCCAGCTATGTGAGCCACACCGCCCGTTCCTGCAGCTAGCTGACAGTTAGCTGGTTTTTGGAGCACAACAATGAACTGACAGGTGTGTTTAGGGGGTCCAGTTAGAAAGTGTTGACTTGTAGCTACACAACAACAACAACAACAACCACTCTGCTGCCTCTGTCAGTCAGGTATCCTTCTGACAGGAGCAGCTCCTGCCTCTGTTAGCTCCACTACACCCGGTCAGGTACCTACACAGCCTCCCCGCGGCTCGACCCAACACGTCCTCCAGCCGCTGTCTGCTCCTCCCGGCCACGGCCCACTTCAGGGGGGCACCGCCGGTACTCTCTGCGGCGGTCCGAGCGACCTCTTCCACCACGAACTGCCCCGTGAACCCCGTGGCACCGAAAATGATGACATGGTAGGGTCTGCTGGAGGTGACAGCCGCCATTGTTTTGGTGTTTCACGTCAAGGTCCCGCCTTAGTTACGGTTCGGACCCGCTGATTGGCTGAGCGGAGAACGTCCTGACGTCATAACTGTGGTGGGCGCTGTCCATTAAAATTAAATATATCAAATATTATATACGACAATAATAATAAAAAAGCCAAATGTATAGTTAATTAAACTTCAGTTAATAGTTATTTAACTGTTAACAAGCAATGAACTGCTTTATAAAGTATTAATTATGAGTTATTTATTGGAAAGTTGTGAATGATGTTCATAATACTGTAAATTGTTAATAAATAACTGTAGCTCATTTATAAATGTTATTGTGACGCCATTAGCGAGCTAAGACTGATGTTTTTCACCCTTAAGATGATAATAAATCATTTATAAACCATTTCCATGTGCCATTCTTCAGCCAGGATTTTAAACTTACTGAGAATAGAAAAGATGTTTATTGTCGTTGTTTCAGAAACAACGAAACACAGATAGCAGCTCTTCTTTCTGACAATACAAATATCAATATAAACGTCAATATAAACAAGTACTAAAAAAGATAAAGATCCTATACAGTATACACAACAA
>CAEMYA010000408.1:14427-31900 GCA_903131615.1 Diplodus sargus | reverse complement strand
CTTTGCCACAGCTGACTGACCTCACGCTGAGTTCGGGCTGGATTTCAACATACTGTGCGTACAGTTCTCACATCGACTTGGATTCAGCTTAATAACGATGTATGCGGCTGGGAACGATGGCTTTAAGCAGCTTTAATTTTTTAGTATAGTGGCGCACCGTCAGCCGGGGGGGGGGACTGTCGTTATCGCCGTCAGCGGGGGGAGCGCATTTTTTACGAGAAGACCGCGGCAGCCCACAAACACCCGCTATAAAGCAGCTAACATTGAAAATGAGTATAGTGGCGCAGCGGCGCTGAGCGAGCAGTATAGCGGCACAGCGCCGCTGTTCCACTGTCTGTTAAGTAACCATTTGAACGCACAGCGGAATGACAGAAATACCCGATAGTTAGTTACAGGTGTACAGGTGTTAACCTGGACGCTGCGCACTCAACGCCACAGCTAACAGCCAACAGCGAGCCGCTCGGTGTAAACAAATGCCTCAGACGAGTTGTTTGTGAGTACAAACATTCACGACACATCCCATGTTTTTTGTTGTGTGCACGCCGTGCATCTTGCGTTCAGTCAACATTACGTTGTCAATTAACATGTAGAAAATCGATTTTTGACATTTGTGAATCGATTCAGAATCATCCACATCCGAATCGCGATTAATCTAAGAATCGATTATTTTTCCCACCCCTAACAAATACAACCAAATAAATAGAAGAAAACACACCTAACCCCCCCTTTTCGCCATCCAACCCACTTGTCGTGTACTGCATCACTCGAGGCACAATTATGTAGTACTCATGGAGCATTAAAAGGGAGTTTTAGGTTAAATTTGGCCATCAATAATAATAATTATTATTATTACACCCTCTACATGCCCCTCAATGGCCGTGTCATCAGAGAATTTCTGCAGATGACTCGACTCAGTGCCGTACTTAAAATCTGTAGTGTAGGAGGCGAAGAGGAAGGGCGACAGCAAAGTTCCCTGGGGGGCGTCGATGTTGCCGATCAGAAGGTCAGACACACAGTTTTGTAATCTCACATACTGCGGTCTGCCCGTCAGATAGTCACTGACCCATGTGATGAGGGGAGATTCCACCTGCATGTTCTCCAGTTTGGCCTTTGTCCTAACGTGGACAGCAGTGTTGGGTCTATCTAGGGAGGAGTAGGCTTCCTGCAGCAGGTAAATGAGTGCATCTTCAACCCCAACATGGGGCTCTCCTTGATGCTGTGTTTTAGTTCTCTCTGAACACGCTTGAGTTCTGCACGGTCCCCTGACCTGAAGGCCCTCTTTTTCTCATTGAGTAGGGCCTTTAGGTTGCTGGTAACCCAGGGTTTGTTGTTTGGGTAACAGCCGACTTCTTTAGTGGGGATGGTGTTGTCCATGCAGAACCCATTGCAATCAGTGATGCCATCAGTGTCCTCACTGTATGGTTTGTACAGTGCATCCCAGTCAGTGGCTTCCAGGGCACCCTGCAGTGATTCCATGGCCTCTGGAGACCATTTCCTTACAGTCCTCACTGTCACTGGTAGCTGCTGAACCACAGGCTTGTATGATGGGGAGAGTAGGACGAGGTTGTGGTCTGACCTGCCCAGAGGAGGGAGGGCAATGGAGCTCTAAGCAACTTTAACATTAGCATACAGCAGATCTATAGTTTTATTGTCGTTTGTTGTGTATTTGACACACTGGTGAAACGTTGGCTCGATGTCTGGGCTGCAGAACTGGTCTTTCACAGAGATGTGCCCAGGGTGACACCACCTGTTGTTGACAAGCATGGCGAGCCCTCCTCCTTTCTTCTTGTCGCTTGCGGTGGTGTCTCTGTCGGCTCGGACCGTGTGGAAGCCGGGGATGATGGCGTTGGAGTCTAGTATCTGCTCGTGTAGCCACGTTTCTGTGAAACACATGATACTGGCAGAGGTGGGGGACTCGAGTCACATGACTTGACTCGAGTCGGACTCGAGTCGCAAATTTGAGGACTTGAGACTTACTTGACTAACACCGATGAAAGACTCGACTTGACTTTGACTTGGCATTCATAACTTGAGACTTGACTTAGACTTGACACAGATGACTCGAAAGTCTTGGCTTTTCTTTCTTTCTTTTTTGCGCATATTGAGACGTTAGTTTCGTTTTTGATACTTTGCCCTCTGCCACTGTATGACGTGCTGCGTGCCAGAGTGGCACTGTGGTCGACAGGATCAGAGGAGGAGAGGCAGCATGGAGGGAGCTCCCATAATTATCACATTTGGATTCAAAGATTATTTCATCCGTGGGTGATTTTGGCCGCCGTCTTGGTTAAAGCGTGTGTGTGTGTTTTAGAGCGTCTTCAGTGCGCACAAAGCCATTATGTTAAATGTAGGCGCGCATTGTGCGCGCTCACAACCCAACACGACACCGTATCTGCACACATTCGGTGCGACGCATTTGTTTTTTCATGCACGTCCACGACGGACCATCTTGTCCCTCAGGTGTTGGGTCTGTGTCTCTCCTACTGTTTCTCACGGAGCTCTGCCCCGTTTGAAAGGAGAAGTTGGCCGTATGTGTGAAGATGTCGCCTCCGAGATGTAGAATGTATTTTATAGAAGAGAAACACACATTTCACGACAGAACAGACATGTCTGTGACTCTCAGCCTCCTTTTATAGAGGGGGAGGGGGAAACAATACCTGAGAGTAATATTCTCAGTTGTCAGGATGTGCAGTATGCTGCAGTCCCAGGGTTGATGTTAATCTAATCTTATTCCTGTATTCATGGGTTTGAAAAAAATAAATAAAATAAAATTGATCAACTATGTATTTACATCATATTATTGACTAACCACCCTCTTCTGTTTACTGTGTCTACAGATATGAAAAATACATTCATACAAACTTCTTGTGACTTGTTTGATCTTTAGCCATGACTCGACTTGACTTGCTTTATTTTCATCACAGTTAACTTGGGACTTGCTTGAGACTTGAAGGTTAAGACTTGAGACTTGCTTATGACTTGCACGTATGCGACTTACTCCCACCTCTGGATACTGGACTCTCTGTACTCAAGCTGCAACCTGGCCAGCGCTTCCAGTTCGTCCATCTTAATTGCCAGGGACCTTATGTTTCCAGTAACTTCCATAACTGCAGGGATGCAGGGTTTAAACTTCCTACTCTTCCTTAACCCCTTCTTAATACAGTGGAGCCGGAGGTTCATTAACATGCTGAAAATGTTCGACCCCAGGTTTGTGCTACGAAGCCACAACGGGGCATGATGTCTCAAGCCAGAAGAAGCAGACAGGCTCGTATTCCTGGCCAAAAATGGTTTAAAAAGACAGCCAGCACAGAACTTAAATCTGACATGTTAAATTTATGTTTACAAAAGCATTTTATCAAAAATGGACACATTCTTTTCAAGTGAGTTTGAAGGTGCAGGTGTTTAAATTGGCAGGGCAATTTTGTTAAAAATTAAATGCGTTAAAATAAATGCAATGCTTTTAATAATTAATTTGTAATTTGAAGTTTGTTCTTGAGAAGGAAAAAAAATCATTTAAAATCGCGAATCAAATTTGATGTGAAGAAATCGGAGATTCATATTAGGCCATATCGCCCAGCCATAACCTCTGTTGGTCCGTGGGGTAATAAACAAACAAAACAGCACTGATTGGGCAGACATGGGTCACCTCATCCAATCAAGCTCATCAATTCGATTTGACCTACTACATCACCGGCTGTTAACTGCAGCGACAAAATGTCTGACAAAAAACCCAGAGGGGCATAGAAACAGGAGGATTGTGTAACATTTGTCACTCCAAAGATGCTTCCGTAAAGTCCTGCTAACTAGTCTGTTTTCTATCAAGGTCAACAACACGGAACTGAACTTTATGGGAACACCACAAATATTTTTCTTTCACATACCACATACTTGTGCAAGATGAAATGAGGATATAACCTGTTTGTCACTCCAAAAATGCTTCTGTAAAGTCTTGCCAACAAGTCTATCAGGTTACACTTAATCAAGTTATATCAAGTTATCACTTACACAACAAACCACTTCATGAGAACACCACACACTGAAAAACGAACATAAAAAAGTGCAGCGGCTGGGAGAATAAAGTTGTCAAACTGAAGATTGCTGCTTTAGGGGTGCAACATAAAATTGGTGTTTCTGCTTGGTTGAGTTTGTCTTTTTCCATGATGGAGGAGCAGCTTATGGTGACAACGGAGCAGTAACCAACGTGGCCGCTAGCCTCGCATGCTGACTCAGCCACACTGCATCGTGCTGAGAGGATGGTGAAGGTAAAAATAAGAAGAAAAAGTGTGATATCATGACCAGTCTGCCAAAAATATCACCTGTTTGGGAGAATGTCCTGGAGGAGATAGAAGAAAAGTTGCTTTCACTTTCAGTACTGGAGTTAAATGTCGCTGTACAGCAGTAAGGTTGACCGTGGATGAGAGTAACAGAGCCTCACCTTGTAAATTAAGGAGTCTTATCATTCAGCACCTGGAAGGTGACGATCATTGGAGGATGCAGGGATGTCGCTGTTACTGGGGTTACGTGACAAAATTGATTAATTAAAAGAGAAAAACAAGAGTAATGATAAAACCCAGTCTAAACAAATGACGCCACAGCGCCGCTTGTTGAGGACAGGGGATACAGCATCCAATAACGTAGATGAGGTGAGTTCTGCCCCAAATTTCCAAGAACTGGTCACTGTCCCTATGAGAAGTCAACAGAAGAGACTTAAAAATAGTTGGACGAATAGGGCAAATCCAGAGAGCATTACAAAAGGGATATGATGAGGCGGAAGTAGTGGAGGCTGTCATTCAAGCTATAGATCCAGGAACAAAACTAAGGAGTTACCTGGAAAGCAGAGTTGATTTGACGTTACAAGCCCTCAGACAGATTCTATGAACCCATTATGTTGAGAAGGATGCTAAAGAGCTGTACCACACTCTTACTCATGCAGTCCCGGAATCAAGGGAAACACCCATACAGTTCTTGAAGCGAATTATGGATCTGAGACAACAAATCCTCTTCGCTTCAGAAAGACAAAAGTCAGGATTAAAGTACAGGTCAGAGCTGATCCAAAATCAGTTCCTCCAAACAGTAATCACTGGACTCCAAGATGACACTATTTGCACAGATCTAAAACCATATCTTCAAGACCCAAATATCAAAGATGAAGTGCTGTTGGAAAAGATGACGGCTGCACACAGCTTAGGGTTAGTGTTAGAAGTAGAGGGGTCGTAGCTTCTCCTTTTCTATCTGTTCTCTTTCCCTTTGGTTCTTCACAAATTAATGGACTGGTTTTCATGAGAGAGTTAAGAGGTGTGGAAGCAGGGCTGAGGTTGAGATGACCTCACTTGGAGGGGCGTGTGTTTTCGGCTCCGGGAATCAAGAAAAGGGGACTCACCTGTGTGTGAGCGGCAGGGGTCTGTGTGGTGGCCTGAGTGAGCGCCACGAGGAGGACGCCGACTGAAGCCTGACACCTGAAGAAAGACACGCACCTTGGCCTCCTGAGAACCAGCCTGGCGTGGAAGACCCATCCACCCTTATTCTTTTAAAAACATTGAGCTGAGAACTGAAGAGGGAGATCGCCGCTCCTGAGAGAGCACAGGTCTGAGCTGGCGGCGGTGTCGTCCTGGAAGACCAGCTATCTCCGGTAGGCCGACCCACCTCACACTTTTCTCTCGGTGAAAAACCAGTCCATCTCCGCTCTGTTTCTTCCCTGTGTATTTTCTCCTTCTTCCACACTCCAGGTTAGGACTAGCATATGTTGCTTTCAACTACATCTCCCTAGACCCGACTAGTCCGTAACATTAGTAATGGAAAGAAAGAACAAGCGAGCAACCTTTCAAGAGCAACAACAATAAAAGTAGCAGCTGTGAGCGAGGACAATGAGAAAGCTGGACAGGAGAGTTGCACACATGCAAAAAAGGACAAGACCAAGGTAACAGAGCCATATGGCAAAGCCATCCAGAGTCTTACCACTCAAATTGCAGGTCTCAATCAGGTTCCTAGACACCATAACGGCCAAGTGGATGAATGGCCAAATAGGAGATATCGACCACAGCCTGGAGAAGCACCCATCAGACGATGTCAGCAGTGTGAGACGTCAAACCAGAAAGGAAAATGTGGCCATTGCTACAAATGTGGCAGCACAGAACACTGGGCAGCTGTCATCAGTGAGCAAATACAGTCACTGTAAATAAAACTGAAATCCCTCTCCATTGTGAAGAAAACACACACAAAATGGGTCAGTTCAACCTGAAAGCACATCTCACTGGCAAGCAACCGCAAGCTGCTAAACTGGTAGGCAGAAGATGTCTGGTTCAAGCCTCCCTGGGTGGTGTGAGTACGACAGTGCTATGGGACACAGGTTCACAAGTGTCAATTGTAGGAGCGAACTGGAAGAGAAAATACCTGCCTGATGTTGAAGTGAGACCAGTAGAGAAGCTGCTTGAGGAAGGTGAGCTTGATCTCTCAGCTGCCAACAGAACAGGTATTCCTTACAAAGGATGGATGGGACTTAATTCACCCTGTCCAAAAATGCTGTCTCTGGGATGAGTGATAAACCGGTCCTGGTACCAATTCTAGTCGCTAGCAGTGACTTTGAACGTCCCATCATTGGGTTCAATGTGATTGAGGAACTGGCACAAAGTGAGACCTCTGAGGACAGTGTCCCCTCAGGTTACACGGTACAGAGACTGTGCTCAGCACTGGAAGTGGGTCACAAAACGGCACAAGCTTTTTTATCTGTTCTGAAGAAACAGAAGCCTGAAAGTGATTCCCACACAGCCAGAGTGGGCAGACGACCTGTCACTATCCCAAAGAACCAAGTGATGAAATTGGAATGTGGACAACTGAATAAAAGGGTGCTGAGTGGGTCACACGTAGTGTTGGAGCCAAATCAGGAGGCACCATGGCCCACAGGACTGACTTTTAGAGAACAGTTGATCCACCTCCCCCAGGAAGATCATGATAAAATAACAGTGACTGTTGAAAACTCAACTGACAGAGACCTCACACTATGTGGCCGCACAACTCTACGCTGGTTATATTGTGTTGATACTGTTTACCCACTGGAAATGAAAGCAACAGAGGGTCAGGAACCTCAGTCATCTAACATTGCTGAACCTCAACTGGAACAACAAAGACAGGTGCCAGAGGGAGAGTCCTGGGACCCTCCAGTGGACCTGAGACATCTGTCCGAGGACCAACAACAGAAGGTGCAGTAGATGCTCAGAGAGGAGTGTGACGTCTTTGCAAAGGATGATTGGAACACAGGATGTATCCAAGACTTGAAGATGTACATAAAATTAACAATGTCCCTGTCCAAAAAACCTACAACGCGATTCCTCGACACCTCTACCAAGAAGTGAAGACTCACTCACAGAATTTACTGAATAGAGGCTAGATCCAGAAATCTCACTCTCCGTACTCCTCACTGTGGTGTGTGTTAGGAAGAAGGATGGGAGCCTTCGTCTGTGCATAGACTACAGGCAGCTGATCTGGGAAAACGCTACCTGATAGTCATCCAATCCCGAGGATACAAGAAATCCTGGAAAACCTGGGAGGCAATTCCAGGTTCACTGTGCTTGACCAAGGGAAGGCGTATCATCAGGGCTTCATGAGCGAGGAAGGCAGACCCTGTACTGCATTCATTACTCTGTGGGAGCTTTATGAATGGGTCAGAATTCCCTTTGCGCTCCAATGCACCAGCTTTTTTCCAGTGCTACATGGAAGGATGCCTGAGGGACCTGAGGGATGAAGTTTGTGTCCCTTACCTGGACGACGTGCTGGTGTTCAGTGACAACTTTGAGCAGCACATCCAAAATGTAAGGCAGGTTTTGCAGCAACAAAAACAATGTGGTATTACCTGTAACACAGACACACTGCTTGAAGAGAGCAATATCTCTGAACCAATCCAACCTCTTGCAGCGAAAAACATCAGATCTGCCCAAAACGCAGACCCAGCTGTGAGCAGAGTCTTAGTCCTAAAAGAACTCAGGCCCACCTATGGCATAAACACAAGCTAGGAGAAACTGAAGCTGTCAGACAGCTTCTTAGGGAGTGGCCCCGTTTACAAATAGATGGGGATGGGATCCTCAGGAGAGAGACGGTGTCCAGAAAACTGATTGTTCCTGAGTCATTGAAGCCCCTAATCTACAAACAGCTGCATGAGGAGATGGGACACTTGGTAGCAGATCGGATGATTGTCCTTGTCAGAGAACGCTTTTTCTGGCCAAGATGAGGCAAGAAATAGAGCACTATGTGACTGGAGTGCTGTTGTTGTGTGGGTAACAGGGTAACTAGAACACCCATTCAGAGTATTGAGACCTCTGCACCATTTGAGATGATCTCAATTGACTGTGTACACTTAGAGAAAAGCAGGGGAGGGGAAGAATGTATACTTGTGATAGTGGACCACTTCACCAAATATGCTCAGGCATACGCAACCAAAAACAAATCTGGGAAGACTGCAGCCAGAAAACTCTTTGATGACTTCATCATGCGCTTTGGATGTCCGTCAAAGATACACCATGACCAAGGAAGAGAGTTCGAAAATAACTTTCACAAGCTCCAGAGCTACTGTGGAATCCATCATTCGCACACTTGTCGCACACAACATTCTTGTTTGTCATGGCCTAGAGCCAGCAGTGACAACGGCACACGTGTCAACAGGATTTTCCCCTTGTTTTCTTTTCTTCAGTCGTGAGTCAACGCTGTCAGTTGACTTGATGTTTCCAAAAAAAGCGCAAGGGGAAGTCAATCACATACCAGTTATGCAGAGATGTGGAGAGAAGCTATGCAAGAGGCCTAGTTGATCGCCATGAAAAACATGAAGAAGGCTGCAAAAGCGAGGACATATGAACTACAACAAGCGCACATGGAGCTCCACACTTGAGCCCGGTGACAATGTCCTGGTAAGGAACCTGACACCCAGAGGAGGGCCCGGTAAGCTGCGTAGTTACTGGGGGGATATGACTCATGTCGTCAGAAGAAGAAAAGGCCCTGACAGTCCAGTAAACATGGTTGAACCATCACAGGGAGAAGGGAGATAAACGTGTGCTACACCGTAACCTACTCCTAGGTTAAAAGTCACAACTCCCGATCTGAA
This sequence comes from Diplodus sargus, assembly GCA_903131615.1. Taxonomy (NCBI): domain Eukaryota; kingdom Metazoa; phylum Chordata; class Actinopteri; order Spariformes; family Sparidae; genus Diplodus; species Diplodus sargus. The sequence goes on along the minus strand of CAEMYA010000408.1, from coordinate 22,815 downwards.
AGAGGGAAATAACAAGACTAAAGCAAAGAGAACAGCTAGAACAAGTCAAAAACCTAAATGTGATACTTACCCAACAGGTACAGACAGTTCCAGTGAAGATGAGTATCATGTGTGGACAAGAGCATAACAAGCAGGTCCTCCCTCAATGCAGACGCAGAGGAATTTCAGCCCAGGACTGAAGCACAAGGTCAAGTCGAGCAGAAATCCCCTCTAGGTAACACTGTCGCTGCCCACGTGAGCGTTGAAGTCCCCCAGTAGAACGACGGCGTCCCCGGTTGGAGCACTCTCCAGTACCCCTCCCAGGGCCTCCAAGAAGGCCAGGTACTCTGCACTGCTGTTTGGCCCAGAAGCCAAAACAACAGTGAGAGACCTATCTCCGACTCGAAGGCGCAGGGAGGTGACCCTCTCATTCACTTGGGTGAACTCCAACACATGGTGGCTGAGCTGGGGAGCTATAAGCAAGCCCACACCAGCTCGCCGCCTCTCACTGCGGGCAACTCCAGAATAGAAGAGAGTCCAGCCTCTCTCAAGGAGTTGGGTTCCAGAGCCCAGATTGTGCGTGGAGGTGAGCCCGACTATCTCTAGCCGGTATTGCTCAACCTCCCGCACTAGCACAGGCTCTTTCCCCCAAGTGAGGTGACATTCCATGTCCCCATGGCCAGAGTCACCGTCCGAGGATTGGGTCGTCGGGGTCCCCGCCCACGACTCCCACCCAAATCACACTGCACCGGCCCCTTCTGAACCTTCCTGCGAGTGGTGAACTTACTGGAGGGTGGGCCCACGTCTCTCGTTCGGGCTGCGCCCGGCCGGGTCCCGTGGGCAAAGACCCAAGACTGCGAGCCCCAACCCCAGGCCTGGCTCCAGGGTGGGGCCCCGGTGACGCCATTCCGGGCGATGTACACTTCCTTGTTGTTATTTTATTCATTAAGGGCTTGGAAATGATCTTAGACTGACCTGTCACCTAGGACCTGTTTGCCTTGGGAGACCTTAACAGGGGCATTAAGCCCCAGACAACATACAGGACCTTGTCACTCAAAAAATGCTTCCGTAAAGTCCTGTCAACTAGTCTGTTTTCTATCAAGTGTCAATAACACGGAACTGAACTTCATGGGAACACCACAAACATTTTTGCTTTCCCATTCCACACATTTGTGTCTATCAATTCAAATAAAATTACCTTTACGCTAAACATTGGCGTGGTTTCTGTTGGTTGTTTTTGTGCAAGATGAAATGAGGATATAACCTGTTAACCGCAGCTCGTAGGTGGATTGTGTAACATTTGTCACTCCAAAAATACTTCCGTAAAGTCTTGCCAACAAGTCTGCTTTCTCTTTTTTCTTTTTTTTTATTGAATTTCCAAACACATAAGCGACAGTTATAAGAAAGCAAGTATCAAGTTTCTCATTATTATTACAAAACTCAAATAAAGACAAACAATGAATAAGATACTTGTTTATAAAATATATATATATATATAAACCAACAAACAAACAAAAAACACAGAACAAACAAACAAACAAAAAGGGTAGGTCACTTATACTAAATGAAGAATTGGACAGTAGCATAGATGGCAGTGATTAAAGTGTACAATCACATACACCTGTACAAAGCATGACATTAAAACTGATCAGACAATGTACAAAGGGTTGTTTCTCAGTTCCAGCTAAGAGGGTTACAAAAGCTACCAGGTTCTTCTTATACTTTGGTATAGCAGGTATGAGGGTACCTCCAAATTGGGCAGTGAAAGAGGGTGTGAAAGAGACAGGCGATCTGTGAAATAGTATTAAAAATCTCCATCCTAAAGGTATTCAGGGAAGGGCATGCCCAAAGCATATGAAAATAGGTAGCCGGGTACTGGCGACATCTGTCACAAATAAGATCAACATCAACATATATTTTACATAGTCTGACCTTAGTTAAATGATAGCGGTGAAGAATCTTACATTGTATCAGTGTCTAGCAGATATGGAGAAAGAATGGACCAGCTGCAGACACTCATCCCAAACATCACCTGCAAGTTCACATTGTAAATCATTCTCCCATAGTGTCCTATTAGTACGAAGTGAGGCTGGGTTTATAGAGTGAATACAGAGGTCATGGCCCTCATAGCAGGCAGTGTGGTCAAGAATGAGTCCAGGCCAGTGGGTTCCGGGTAAATTAGGAAAACTGGGATAAATCATCATCATTACACAAAATCTTGATTGTTTTGATATCCCACGCATGCCAGGAAGAGAATGCTCTATCTATTAGTGAAGGGTGAATTAACAGCTTTGGTGCTTCTGACTAGCACAGAAGTCCAGTAACAAAACACCACTCAGGTTCAGATCAGGGAGGCCGTTCCTCCCAATCACACTCCTCTAGGTAACACTGTCGCTGTCCACGTGAGCATTGAAGTCCCCCACTAGAACAACGGAGTCCCCGGTTGGAGCACATTCCAGTACCCGTCCCAGGGCCTCCAAGAAGGCCGGGTACTCTGCACTGCTGTTCTGCCCAGAATCCGAAACAACAGTGAGAGACCTATCCCCGACTCGAAGGCGCAGGGATGCAACTCTCTCGTTCACTAGGGTGAACTCCAACACATGGCGGCTGAGTTGGGGAGCTATGAGCAAGCCCACACCAGCTCGCTGTCTCTCACTGCGGGCAACTCCAGAATAGAAGAGAGTCCAGCCTCTCTCAAGGAGTTGGTTTCCAGAGCCCAGATTGTGCGTGGAGGTGAGTCCAACTATCTCTAACCAGTATTGCTCAACCTCCCGCACCAGCTCAGGCTCTTTCCCCCCCAGCGAGGTGACATTCCATGTCCCCATGGCTAGAGTCACCGTCCGAGGATTGGGTCGTTGGGGCCCCTGCCCATGACTCCCACCCAAATCACACTGCACAATTTGGTAAATGAACCTTACAGCGGGTGGTGAGCCTACTGGAGGGCGGGCCCACGTCTCTCATTCGGGCTGCGCCCGGCCGGGTCCTGTGGTCAAAGACCTGGCCACCATGCACTTGCCTGGGAGCCCCAGGCCTGGCTCCAGGGTAGGGCCCCGGCGATGCCATTCCGGGCGACGTACACTTCCTTGTTGTTATTTTATTCATTAGGGGCTTTGGAACCGATCTTAGTCTGACCTGTCACCTAGGACCTGTTTGCCTTGAGAGACCATACCAGGGGCATTAAGCCCCAGACAACATAGCTCCTAGGATCATTCAGGTGCTCAAACCCCTCCACCACGATAAGGTGTCGGTTCAAGGAGGAGGCCTTCTATCAATTCAAATAAAATTACCTTTACGCTAAAGATCGGTGTGGTTTCTGTTGGTTGTTTTTGTGCATGATGAAATGAAGATATAACCTGTTACAACAGCAGGTAGGAGGATTGTGTAACATTTGTCACTCCAGAAATGCTTCCGTAAAGTCCTGCCAACTAGTCTGTTTTCTATCAAGTGTCAATAACACGGAACTGAACTTCATGGGAACACCACAAACATTTTTGCTTTCCCATTCCACACATTTGTGCAAGATGAAATGAGGATATAACCTGTTAACCGCAGCTCGTAGGTGGATTGTGTAACATTTGTCACTCCAAAAATGCTTCCGTAAAGTCTTGCCAACAAGTCTGCTTTCTCTTTTTTCTTTTTTTTAATTGAATTTCCAAACACATAAGCGACAGTTATAAGAAAGCAAGTATCAAGTTTCTCATTATTATTACAAAACTCAAATAAAGACAAACAATGAATAAGATACTTGTTTATAAAAATATATATATATAAACCAACAAACAAACAAAAAAACACAGAACAAACAAACAAAAAGGGTAGGTCACTTATACTAAATGAAGAATTGGACAGTAGCATAGATGGCAGTGATTAAAGTGTACAATCACATACATCTGTACAAAGCATGACATTAAAACTGATCAGACAATGTACAAAGGGTTGTTTCTCAGTTCCAGCTAAGAGGGTTACAAAAGCTACCAGGTTCTTCTTATACCTTAGTATAGCAGGTATGAGGGTACCTCCAAATTGGACAGTGAAAGATGGTGTGAAAGAGACAGGCGATCTGTGAAATAGTATTACAAAATCTCCATCCTAAAGGTATTCAGGGAAGGGCATGCCCAAAGCATATGAAAATAGGTAGCCTGGTACTGGCGATATCTGTCACAAATACGATCAACATCAACATATATTTTACATAGTCTGACCTTAGTTAAATGATAGCAGTGAAGAATCTTACATTGTATCAGTGTCTAGCAGATATGGAGAAAGAATGGACCAGCTGCAGACACTCATCCCAAACATCACCTGCAAGTTCACATTGTAAATCATTCTCCCATAGTGTCCTATTAGTACGAAGTGAGGCTGGGTTTATAGAGTGAATACAGAGATCTTGCCCCTCATAGCAGGCAGTGTGGTCAAGAATGGTTCCAGGCCAGTGGGTTCCGGGTAAATTAGGAAAACTGGGATAAATCATCATCATTACACAAAATCTTGATTGTTTTGATATCCCACGCATGCCAGGAAGAGAATGCTCTATCTATTAGTGAAGGGTGAATTAACAGCTTTGGTGCTAACGGGGCCAATCATGAAGGAGCTTGAAGGCCGAATGTGTCTGAATTGTCTCCATATCCTCACAGTAGATTTAATTATTATACTCTTTGAATCGGGTGAATAGGGTGACTTAAAGGAGCATAAACAAGTGCAGACAGAGAGGCTGGTTTGGCAGACATGGATTCCATAACTATCCATTTTGGGGAGGAACCGGAGCCCTCAAAATGAAGCCAGAACTGGATTGCTCTGAGGTTACAGGCCCAGTAATAAAATCTAAAATTTGGCAATGCTGGACCCCCTGAGGACGCACAACATTGTAATCCACAAAGCATGACCTGAAATTACAATTGCATCATAAGAGCGAAATATACTGACGATAAGAGATGGTTATCCAACATAAAGTAGTCAATCCATGTAAAGGTGTGATGGACATTGGAAAAAAAGGAATATGCTCTCCCTGAAAGGTTAAAAAGGTGCCAGGGATCTGACATGGAGAATTCGACCATAAAGGATTGAATGGCTTTGGCTGATATTGAAGTTGGTACCTTTCTAGAGGAGGAATGATCCAATGCTGGGTTGATCCAACAGTTAAAGTCACCCCCAAGTATGGGGAGATATGAAGGCATGTTGGTGAATTTGGAAAATACCAACTGGAAAATTGTCAATTATTGGGGCCATAAATATTAACAAGCGCAACAGGAGTATTGCATAATTGGCCAGTAACAATTATATATCTTCCGTCAGAACAGAACAAGGAACAAGGAACAAGGAACAAGGAACAAGAGAACAACCCCTCCCACACCCCCCACCTCCCTTTGCATAAGCGTCTCCCCAAACGAGATGCGTGCTGGTCCCATCTTTCACCTAAACTCTCTGCTAAACCTACACCAAAGCTCCCTCAGAGGTATGTGACATACCACAACAAGTCTACTTTCTATCAAGTGTCACTTACACAACAAACCACTTCATGAGAGCACCACACACTGTTGCTTTCACACATCAGTTTTGCTCAAGGCTCACAGTTAGTTCAAAGATGTATGTAACAACAGCAGGACAAGACAAGCTCCACAGTTGAAAGTAATGCTAAATGAAAGATGTAAATTCAGGGATGCTGCTTTCTGTATTCTGTCAAGATTACACAATGGTAAGGACCCAAATGCAGCTACGGAGACAAGAACATAGACAACAGAAGTGAGCTTTAATGAGAGCTGATGGTCCAAAAACCAGAATCCAAAAGACAGACAACAATGGCCGGCAGAGAAAAGTCCATTAAAGCAAAGGAAGGCAGACTGGGGAAGAGCACAGTGTGAACACAGGTGTGCAGGAAATGCAAAGTGACAACGCAACACAAGAGGATACTAACTAACTACCCAATAACCAAAATCATGACAGACTCTGGAGTTTTACATGTTGCAAATCATCTTGCTGGTCTGAATCACGTCGATGAGTTTACTTCAAATATTTGTTGTCACGTCAGTTCACTTTTCTCTAAGATGAGTGATCGCATCACTTTTCAAACACTCATTCCACCTCGGGCACTAAACACACCAGCTGTTAGTCCGCTGAACATTTGGACTGAGCAGTTTGTTGGTGAGGTTAAACAAGTGTCCACTGGCACGACTAAACAGCAAACCTAATGCAGCTAATTAGAAAGCTAAATAAGCACAGGAATAAACTTTCATTCAGATCTAGCCAGGGTCCTGTAAGAATCAGGCTCCAGAGTAAATGAACTCCAGAGGTTTGGTGAAGGGCCTCTAACCTGGTAATTCAACAGATGCCTCAACATGTGCAGGGAGCAGTAAGACATCATGCACAGTGACTCCATAATGCTGCCTCCCTCAGCTGCAGTTGTCCCGTCCAGAACGTATCTACCAATAGACACACACATACGCACAATACACACACATACACACCAACATACTATTAGCCAACATATGAGCAAGTTAGTACAAGTTTGCACAATAAGCCACACCTCTTTTCTCTATATAAAGACAGCTGACTGATGGTTAGTACAGCAGACTTCAGCAGATCAGTTGACTTCTTCCTGCCAGATATTCACTGTCAGCAGAAACGTGAGTGTTGTTTTTCTATTTCAGATCTTAATGATTTTCAGTGTAAATTGTGTAAATGGCTGCAGTTTGTGAGAACATTTACAATATGATTTATTTTCAATGTCTTGATGGTGATCCATGTTTGACAACTGATATTGTAATTATATTGGAGCTCAGCTGAAAAAGCTGCTGTTAACTTTATGTCTTATTCTGTTTACTTTAATGCAGTTACCAACAATGGCCCAATACATCACACACCTTAATGTGTCCATCAATGCAGCTGACGAGCAGCTTCTCCAATCACAACATTACAAGAGAATCAATGTCAATCTGAACAAAGGGGCAGGAGGAAATACCATCTATCTTTGGTACAAACAAGGCAGCCAAAACCCAATCACCAGGGTTCAGGTTACATTCAGCGATGATATGGCTCGTGGATTGATCGATGCAGGGTACACAAAGATCAATAAAAATATCAAAACTGGAGCAGGAGGTGATCCCATCTACCTTTGGTACTGCAAAGGGTCCGGAGTGTTCCACACTCCTATAGTGGAGGTTGATGTCACTACAGATGCAGAAATGGATGCCAACAAGGTTTCCCTGGGTTGGCAGAGAGTGACCTGTGATCTGAACCGCAGGGCTGGAGGGAACTGGATCCATGTCTTGGTGAAGAGAGAAAATCAAACATACATCTGTGATGTTGCTGCCACTGATTCCTACTCATTGGACAGCGACTACTGGAAGAATGGTTACATCCGAATGGATGAAGATGCCAACAGGGGTGCAGGAGGATCCAAAGTCTTCATCTGGTATCGTCAGACCACCAACCGCCAGCGTGCACTCACTGATCTGGCAATCTCCATTGATGGTGATCAGTATGAATCCCTTCAACAGCAAAACTACCAGTTGGTGAATGTTAATCTCAACGACGGGGCTGGAGGTAACCAGGTGTACCTGTGGTACATGAAAGAAGAAGGCGACAGCCCCATTAAGGCCACAATCCTGCTCCTGCAACCTGACAAAGTTAAAGTGTATGAGAAGAATGGTATCACTGTGATCACCAAAGATCTCAACGCAGGCAACTGGGGCCACTATGAGTACCTGTGTTATTATCAGTGAAAGCCTGAGAAAGCTTCTTTAAGGCAGCAGAGCTGAAGTGTAAATCACAGTCCAACAGCTGGTTAAATCATTTTGGTGACGGCCTCTCACTTTTCTTCTTCTTCTCTTCAGTATATAAAACAGTGTGATTGATTGTGACTGTGATGCTCCTGCCAATATCAGAAAGTACCAATGGAATATGTTTTCTTCTGTCAAACTTCATGTCAGTTCAAATCAATGCAACGTATTCAAGCGGCTGTTTGTCTACAATGATGTTAATGATTGATTGAATATGAAGCTTCTGTATCACTTTAATCTGCACATTTCCTGATTATCAATAAAAACACATTTGCATGAAAAGTGTCTTTGTTTCAGACTCTGTATGAGAGAAACTTCACTTTGAGGATTTTCATGTTTTCAAGAGTGACATTTTGAATTTATGGAATAAATTTAAGTTAAAATCCACAATAACACAGCTGAGCACACACCTTCTTCACAATGTTTTCTGAGGGTCATTTAACTTATTGATTAATAGAGAAATCTAGTTCTGTGTGCCTGTAGTGCTTTATGCACCATTAACAGAGAGTTTCGGGTTACATTTAGGTATCAATAATAATGAATGATTATCAGGGATCATCATTAATTATGATAAATAATAAGATCCAGTTGGCATTAGATCACCTCGGGGCACCGTCCTTGAAGAAGGGAACAG
>CAEMYA010000408.1:0-10096 GCA_903131615.1 Diplodus sargus | reverse complement strand
ATTCCATGTCCCCATGGCTAGAGTCACCATCCGGGGATTGGGCCGCCGGAGCCCCCGCCCACGACTGCCACCCATATCCCACTGGGCACTGCCTCCAGCTCTTCCGGGAGGATCCCAAGGCGTTCCCAGGCCAGCTGGGTGACATAGTCACACCAGGGTGCCCTGGGTCTTCCTCGGGGTCTCCTCCTGGCGGGACATGTCAGGAACACCTCCCGAGGGAGGCGTCCCGGGGGCATCCGAAACAGATGCCCGAGCCACCTCAGCTGGCTCCTCTCGATGTAGAGGAGCAGCGGCTCTACTCTGAGCTCCTCCAGGGTGACAGAGCTCCTCACCCTATCTCTAAGAGAGCGCCCCGCCACCCTGCGGAGGAAACTCATTTCGGCCGCTTGTATCCGGGATCTTATTCTTTCGGTCATGACCCAAAGTTCATGGCCATAGGTGAGGGTCGAAACGTAGATTGACTGGTAAATCGAGAGCTTCGCCTTTCGGCTCAGCTCTCTCTTCACCACAACAGACCGATACAATGACCGTATTACTGCGGCCGCTTCACCGATCCGCCTGTCAATCTCACGCTCCATCCCTCCCTCACTCGTGAATAAGACCCCAAGATACTTAAACTCCTCCACTTGAGGCAGGAACTCTCCCCAAACCTGGAGGGAGCAAGCCACCTTTTCCGGTCGAGAACCATGGCCTCGGATTTGGAGGTGCTGATTAGCACAGAAGGTGCTGACTAGCACAGAAGTCCAGTAACAAAACACCACTCGGGTTCAGATCGGGGAGGCCGTTCCTCCCATTCACACCCCTCCAGGTAACACTGTCGTCACCCACGTGGGCGTTGAAGTCCCCCAGGAGAACGACGGAGTCCCCGGTTGGAGCACTCTCCAGTACCCCTCCCAGCGACTCCAAGAAGGCCGGGTACTCTGCACCATTGTTCGGCCCATAAACCGAGACAACGGTGAGAGTCCTATCCCTGACCTGAAGGCGCAGGGAAACAACCCTCTCGTTCACCGGGGAGAACTCCAACACATGGCGGCTGAGCTGGGGGGCTATAAGCAAGCCCACACCAGCTCGCCGCCTCTCACCGCGGGCAACTCCAGAATAGAAGAGAGTCCAGCCTCTCTCAAGGAGTTGAGTTCCAGAGCCCAGACTGTGCGTGGAGGTGAGCCCGACTATTTCTAGCCAGTACCGCTCAACCTCCCGCACCAGCTCAGGCTCTTTCCCCCCCAGCGAGGTGACATTCCATGTCCCCATGGCTAGAGTCACCATCCGGGGATTGGGCCGCCGGAGCCCCCGCCCACGACTGCCACCCATATCCCACTGCACTGGCCCCTTCTGAACCCTCCCGTGAGTGGTGAGTCCATGGGAGGGCGGGCCCACGTTGCTCGTTCGGGCTGTGCCCGGCCGGGTCCCGTGGGCAAAGACCCGGGACATATTCTGATGTCAGGCTGCGTGCTTAATATCTAAATAAAAAACATGTTTAATTAAACTCCTAACTTGTTATGAACTCAATAGCAGCTTCTAGAAACTTAAAAACTTAAAATGGCCCTGTCCCACAGTATGTCTGCTTACAAAATAGTTGCTTAAGAGCATTAGTCTACAAACATGGTGTTAGGTTGAAGCAGCAGTTAAAGTTAGCTGCGCTCATCCTTGCTGGGTTTGCAGTAAGCAGTAATCCAAGCCGCTCACCAGCAGCTGAGGCAGGCCGGCCACATCTTGCACTGCATGACAATGCCGTTTACTATGGGGGGCCGATTGTAAAGTTGCATATGCTGAAATAAACAGCAACTTTTTGTCACATTTAGCAAAAAATCATGTATGGAAAAACGCGTGAATTTTTAAAGTTACTTTTGAACTGATTTACAGCAATATTTGTGAACTTTGTGATATTTACTTCTCTTGTAAAAATATAATTCAATGTTTAATCTGAATAAAAAAATCTAAATCTAAATGTTAAATGTTAAATATAAGTCTAAATGTTGTATAAATCTAAATGTTAAATATAAGTCTAAATGGTGTATAAATCTTAATGTCAAATATAAATATAAGTCTAAATGTTATATAAATCTAAATGTCATATATAAGTCTAAATGTTGTATAAATCTAAATGTTAAATATAAGTCTAAATGTTACAAAAATCAAAATGTTAGATGTACATTTTATATAAATCTACATGTTAAATATAAGTCTAAATGTTGTATAAATCTAAATGTTAAAGTTAAATATAAATTTTATATAAATATACATTTTAAATATACATTTTATATAAATCTAAATGTTAAACATAAGTCTAGATGTTGTATAAATCCAAATGTTAAATATAAGTCTAAATGTTGTATAAAACTAAATGTTAAATATAAATTTTACATAAATCTAAATGTTAAATATAAGTCTAAATGTTGTGTAAATCTAAATGTTAAATATAAATGTTATATAAATCTAGATGTTAAAAATAAGCCTAAATGTTGTATAAATCTAAATGTTAAATGTTAAATATAAGTCTAAATGTTGTGCAAATCTAAATGTTAAACCTAAATGTTAAATGTTATATATAAATGTTAAATATAGGTCTAAATGTTATATAAATCCAAATGGTATAAGTCCAAATGTTGTACAAATCTAAATGTTAAATCTAAATGTTAAATTTAAATGTTAAATATAGGTCTAAATGTTATAAGTCCAAATGTTGTACCAATCTAAATGTTAAATATAAATGTTATATAAATCTAAATGTTAAATAAAAGTCTAAATGTTATATAAATCTAAATGTTAAATAAAAGTCTAAATGTTGTATAAATCTAAATGTTGAATATAAATCCTAAATGTTGAATCTAAATGTCACTGGTGAAACTAAATATTTAGCCAATATGCAAATCGACACTGCCTGTCACCGGAAGCACCAAAATAAAAGCTCATTGACGCAAACTCACCTGCTCTCATGCTGCCTGCCACCATGTCCAGCGACTTAGCTGGAAACATTTGCAGGGTGGCAATACAGAGTTTCGGCAATGCCTCAGCATGACAGCGACAGTAGCCCTTTTGACAGAGAAGTAAACATCACAAAGTTCACAAATATTGCTGTAAATCTGGTCAAAAGTAACATGAAATAATTCACGTGTTTTCTATACATGATTTTTTGCTAAATGTGGCAAAAAGTTGGTGTTTATTTTAGCATGTGCAACTTTACAATCAGCGCCCCATAGTTGGCTTCTTGTATTGTAGTGTAAAACACTCTTTTAAATGTGGCTGAGGGTTGTCGTTGTTTATGAGTTCAGCAGAATATGATGCTACAGCCATAGATACAGCTTACATTTCTAGGTTCACTGTCTCTGAACTGTCACCACTGTCAGTGTCTGTCTCATGATCAGCCTCCATCGCCATCTCTTTGAAAAAGAATTGGCGCCAGCTTGATACTTGCTTATCAATCATCACTGCGTAGTTTTTTTTCCCATAAGGATTTTTTTACTCAGTAACGGATGTTACTTAATGTAGCGAAGTAAAATATTTAAATCAAAATGTAATCAAGTAAAAGTAAAATTACGAAATACACAAAAAACTACTCAATACAATAACTTGTGTAAATGTATTGTATCCTTGTCCTTCTGATCTGCTAACAGAAGTAACAGTAGTCAGGGCCAGAGCCAGGATTTTAGAAATACTGAGGCCCTCCACCTCCACCTCCATCCATCCTGTACATATTGATGACTCCAGTATCAATCTGTGCATTTCGCAGCTACGGCCCTGACAGTAGCTAACGTTAGTTTACAAATGTAGTCAGCTAACATGAACTAATGATCGGCTTCCCGCACAACACAGAAGTTCTACACAGTCCATTTCATTTATCTCCACAGAGCACAGTGTCTGGAATCATCACAGTACAGTTGTATTTTACCCAAAGGATTCATACAGAACACTAAACCTTTATATATGACAACATCTCCACATGTAAGGGACTACAGTATGTGTGCACATGAGGCCGCTTCATGAAATCATTGTGTTCAAATGTGTGCTGACAAATAAACATGTGAACATTATTCTGTGTGCAGTTTAAACATTTTACACATAAAAACTCATAAGTTTGAATAATGATGAATGTTTTTTTAATCAAGTGTCACTGAACAGAGCACATTGTGGAAACAACACAAACTTTTGACTTTTTACATTTGGGGTTTTGCGCAAGATTAAATAAGGATGTAGCCTGACTCACCACAGCTGCTAAATAGATTGTGTAAAATTTGTTGCACCCACAATTCTTCCTCAAAGTCCTGAAAGCTGTTTCTTACCAAGTGTCAGTTAAAAAAATGTTTAAAAAAGACTTCATGAGAACACCACAAACAATTTTAAAGGTCAGTTTATGTGCAAGAGGAAATGAGGAGTCAAACCACTCTCTCCTTTTTCTTGTCAAGTGTCACTTCCACAGAACTGAACAGAGCACTTCATAAGAATACAGCACGTTGTTCATTTTACAGGTCAGTTTTTGTGCAAGGGTCACAGTTAGTTGAAAGATGTCTGTGACAACAGCAGGACAAGACAAAGCACCACAGATGAAAGTAATGTTAAATGAAAGATGTGTTAAAGATGTGAAGTCAGGGCTGCTGAATCATGTCGATAAGTTTAGTTCAAATATTTGTTGTCACGTCAGTTCACTTTTATCTAAGATGAGTGATCGTATCACTTTTCAAACTCTCATTCTACCTCAAACACTAAACACACCAGCTGTTATTCCGCTGAACATTTGGACAGAGCAGTTTGTTGGTGAGGTTAAACAAGTGTCCACTGGCACGACTAAACAGCAAACACGATGCAGCTTACCAGCAAGCTAAATAAGAGCAGCACAGGATTTAACGTTCATACAGATCTACCTGGGCTGTATTTGGCCCATCTGTTAGAGTTACAAGTTAGAGAGCCTCCTGTCCAACAGTGGAACCTCTAGCTAGAGTCCTGCAACAATCAGGCTCCAGAGTAAATGAACTCCAGAGGTTTGGTGAAGGGCCTCTAACCTGGTAATTCAACAGATGCCTCAACATGTGCAGGGAGCAGTAAGACATCATGCACAGTGTTATAATGCTGCCTCCCTCAGCTGCAGTTGTCCCGTCCAGATTTCCTGTGTCTATTGCAACAACAGTGAAGCTGAAGCAGCCTACCGGAGAAGGTGCTCCACTGTCTGACCATTGTGAGTTGGAGAGGGTGGAGAGGATTATCCATGATGGATAACAGTTTTTTCAGTGTCCTCCTCTCCACCACAGCCTCCAGAGTGTCCTGTTTGCAGCCAATCACAGAGCCAGCCTTCCTGATCAGTTTGTTGAGTCTGTTGGTGTCACTGGCTCCGATGCTGCTTCTCCAACAAACTACAGCAAAGAAAAGTACACTGGCCACCACAGACTGATAAAAGATCTCCAACATCTTGCTGCACACGTTGAAGGATCTCAGCTTCCTCAGGAAGTAAAGTCTGCTCATCCCCATCGTTTAAACAGCTTCAGTGTTAGATCTCCAGTCCAGTCTGTGGTTGATGGTAGCACCCAGGTACTTGTAATCCTCCACCGCCTCCACATCCCTTCCCAGAATACGCAGAGGTTGGAAAGCCGTCTTCCTCTTCTTCCTGAAATCTATCACCATCTCTCTGGTCTTGCTGATGTTCAGCCGCAGCTGATTCTGTCCACTCCACTCCACAAAGTTGTCTACCAGAGCCCTGTACTCCTCCTCCTGTCCCTCACTTATACACCCAACAACAGCCGAGTCGTCAGAAAACTGCTGCAGGGGACAAGACCCGGTGTTGTACTGAAAGTCAGTGGTGTATAAGGTGAACAGGAAAGGAGACAGTACAGTCCCCTGTGGAGCTCCTGTATCACTAACCACTGCATCAGACAGAACACTGCCCATACGGACAAACTGTGGCCTGCCTGTCAGGTAGTCAGTAATCCAGGAGATCATTGTGTCGTCTACACCCATCACCTGCAGCTTCTCCCCCAGTAGCAGTGGCTGAATGGTGTTAAAAGCACTGGAGAAATCAAAGAATGTGATTCTCACAGTGCCTCCTCCACCATCCAGGTGCGAATGGGCTCGTTGCAGCAGGTAGATGACAGAGTCATCAACTCCCAAGTGGGGCTGGTAAGCAAATTGCAGAGGGTCTAGCAGGGCTCTCACCTGCGGCCTCAGGTTGGCCAAGACCAGTCTCTCCAGCACCTTCATGACTTAAGATGTGAAGGCAACTGGTCGATAGTCATTGAGGTCTGATGGTGTCGACTTCTTTGGAACAGGAACCAGGCAGGACGTCTTCAAAAGCACCGGTATTCTCTCCTGACCCATGCTCAGGTTGTAGAGATGTTGTAGGACAAGAGACAGCTGGCTGGCACATGTCTTCAGGATCCTGGGGCTGATACCGTCAGGGCCTGCAGCCTTCTGCTGGTGGAGTCTCTCCAGCTGTCTCCTAACCTGGCCTGCAGTCACAGTCATGCGGGGGAGGGTGCTGGTGTCTTCAGTGGAAGAGGAGGTGAAGGTGGAAGAGGAGGGCCGGCCTGGCCGGGGCTGCAGCTTCAGCAGAAGGTCCTTCATGTGAGTCTGACAGTGAGTCTGAAGAGAGTGAAGCTGCCATTACCACTGAGTGCCCTGATGGTGCAGGAGGAGGCTGAAAACATAAGTGTTGAGGAAGTCTCTCCACCATGTGAAGGAGGTAGTGACTCCGTGGTAAGCAGGATATGAGCCTTCTAGAATGGTGTGGAGAAAAATTCATTAAAATAAATGGTTCAGAACGGTCGCTTAACTGTCTGAACTTTACTTGACATATTAAATTGCAAACTCTAGATAACTAGATTTAGTTGTAACACACCTCACCATCCAAAGTATTGGAAAACAATAGCCATATTCATATTCTATCCTGATTAATTAATAAGTTGCTTTTATTAACCACTTAAGCCCTATTTCATACTTTCATCAAAGGATGCCACACAGAATTGCAGATCTACAAGCGTACAACTCACATGTTGCAATGTGATGTGTTTTGAGCATGTAAATCTGCTATTTTCACAGTTTTTGATCCTTTCTACATATAATGACATCCAACAAATCAGGTCACCAGAGTTAAAGTGTCTAAAGTGCCCACGTGACATTTGGTCATGAAGGACATTGAGCTAACAACTTAACAAATATGTAGGCTATGCTTTACATATTTTTTTCAGTCAGTTTTTATGGTTTATTGTCCTTTCAACAGATTAACATTATACAGTTAAAATTAATAAAACACTGATTAACTACTGCTACAATAAAACATCTGCATACATATTATTCATGATGCAGTACACAAATTACAAGTATTTCCTCTTATGTCATGCTTCATTGTCTATACATTATGTTGACTGTACTGTCTTTCTAAAATAAAATTAGTGTTTGTCCATTTTTCAGATCATTATACTATTGTTTTTCATACTTTAGCCAACTAGCCAAAGTTCTGATTGCATGCAGACTCATAATGTGCATGTAATCTTGTTCAAACTTAACCTATTCCACACTATTCCTCTACTTTACATGTCCAGGCTTGTGATAGGCGACAGGGCCAGTACATCATCTCCTGTGGAGATGATCTCACCAGAGACCCCAGGCAGCCCAGTGAGCCCACCCATAGATTATTTCACCCGTCCCAACCCAGACACCCTTCATCTGTTTTTAAATCATCATCCTCAACAAACTACAAAGAACCCCAAATGGCAGAAAGTTTTCCACTGCGAGGATGGCACCATTAGAAGGTGGCTGTCATTAAGAGCAAGTGAGCAACACACTCTGTAGTTATCATTTATTTTATTCAAGGCTTCAGAATATAAAGGGATATAGTTTAGTATAGTGGTGTTATTAAGAGCTTGTGTGTTTGTATGTACATCAACGGGGCGAGTTGGCACAATATCTGCGCGCGGATTGTAGTGGGCCGGTCTGGACCAAAAAGTCCAGGACCAAATTTTTGTCCCAGTCCACCCCTGTCTGTTTCATACCAGTCCACACATCCCTCACACTGTTCTGCTGGAGTTTGGCCTCCAGCTTCCTCCTGTAGGCGTCTTTACAGGCCCTCAGCATATCCCTTAGTTCATGCTGCACTCTCCTCAGTTCTTCCCTGTCCCCAGACCTGAACGCCTTCTTCTTCTGGTTAATAAGGGCTTTCAGGTCATTGGTGATCCACGGCTTATTATTAGGGAAGCAGCGTACAGCCCGGGTTGGCATGGTGGTGTGTTCACAGAACCTGATGTATTCTGTGATGCAGTCGGTCACGCTGTCGAGATCCTCCCCATGTGGCTCAAGGACTGCATCCCAGTCTGTCGACTCAAAGCAGTCCTGTAGTGCGTCAGCAGCCTCCTGAGTCCACCTCCTCACGCTCCTAGTGTGGACAAGCTGCCAGCCTGCCGCTGAACAAGAGGAACATACTTAGGGGTCAGCAGGACCAGGTTGTGGTCAGATCTTCCAAGTGGGGAGAGGGCTGTGGGACTGTATGCATCTTTAGCATTTGCATATAAAAGATCCAGTGTGTTTCAGTCTCTGGTGGGGCAGTCAACATAATTGTGAAATATTGGGAGGGTTTTGTCCAGTGAGACATGATTAAAATTAGTACAAGTTTGCACAATAAGTCACACCTCTTTTCTCTATATAAAGACAGCTGACTGATGGTTAGTCCAGCAGACTTCAGCAGATCAGTTGACTTCTTCCTGCCAGATATTCACTGTCAGCAGAAACGTGAGTGTTGTTTTACTATTTCAGATCTTAATGAATGATTTTCAGTGTAAATGGTGTAAATGGCTGCAGTTTGTGAGCACATTTACAATATGATTTGTTTTCAACGTTTTGATGGTGATCCATGTTGACAACTGATATTGTAATTATATTGGATCTCAGCTGAAAAGGCTGCTGTTAACTTTATGTCTTATTCTGTTTACTTTAATGCAGTTACCAACAATGGCCCAATACATCACACACCTTAATGTGTCCATCGATGAAGCTGACGAGCAGTGTCTCCAATCACAAGGTTACAAGAAAATCAATGTCGATCTGAACAAAGGGGCAGGAGGAAAATACATCTACCTTTGGTACAAACGTGGTTGCCAATACCCAATCACCAGGGTTCAGGCTACATTCAACGATGATATGGCTTGTGGATTGATCCATGCAGGGTACACAAAGATCGATAAAGACCTCAATGCTGGATCAGGAGGTGATTACATCTACCTTTGGTATTACAAAGGGTCCGGAGAGTTCCACATTCCTATAGTGGACGCTGATGTCACTATAGATGCAGAAATGGGTGCCGAAAAGGTTTCCCAGGGTTGGGAGAGAGTGAACTGTGATCTGAACCGCAAGGTTGGAGGAAACTGGATCCATGTCTGGGTGAGGAGAGAACGTCAAACATACATCTGTGATGTTGCTGCCACTGATTCCTTTGCATCAGACGCCGACTACTGGAAGCATGGTTACATCCGAATGGATGAAGATACCAACAGGGGTGCTGGAGGATCCTATCTCTTCATCTGGTATCGTCAGACCACCGACTGCCAGCGTGCACTCACTGATCTGGAAATCTCCACTGATGGTGATCAGTATCAGTACCTTCACCGGCACAGCTACCAACTGGTGAATGTTAATCTCAACGAGGGAACTGGATGTCACCAGGTGTACCTGTGGTACAAGAAAGTTAAATGCAACAACCCCATTAAGACCACCATCCTGCTCCTGCAACCTAACAGAGCTTGCGTGTATGAGAAGAATGGTATCACTGTGATCAAAAGAGATCTCAACACAGGCAACGATGGCATGATTGAGTACCTGTGTTATTATAAGTGAAAGTCTGAGAAAGCTTCTTTAAGGCAGCAGAGCTGAAGTGTAAATCACAGTCCAACAGCTGGTTAAATCATTTTGGTGACGGCCTCTCACTTTTCTTCTTCTTCTCTTCAGTATGTAAAACAGTGTGATTGATTGTGACTGTGATGCTCCTGCCAATATCACAAAGTACCAATGGAATATGTTTTCTTCTGTCAAACTTCATGTCAGTTCAAATCACTGCAACGTATTCAAGCGGCTGTTTGTCTACAATGATGTTAATGATTGATTGAATATGAAGCTTCTGTAT
>CAEMYA010000407.1:173020-185219 GCA_903131615.1 Diplodus sargus | reverse complement strand
GGCAGGGTGTCAGACAGAGACAGACAGGCAGGGTGTCAGATAGCACAGAGACAGACAGGCAGGGTGTCAGACAGAGACAGACAGGCAGGGTGTCAGACAGAGACAGACAGGGTTTATATGGCGACCTGACTGCAGACGATTGGACTTCAGATTCTCACCCAGCAGCAGGTTGACGAGGACTTCCTGTCCAGCCAGTGTGTTGCTCCTCCACAGACAGATCAGAGTCCCACACAGCCAGGTGAGGGCGTGGCCACTGAGGGCCAGCAGGGTCACCATGGAGCGCAGCGGGGCCCCGGAGCCGTGGGTCCCTGCACACACCCCCAGACGCTTGGACAGACTGATGTCGATGGCGAGCAAGGAGTTAATGGCGATGCCTCGAAACGATGGATTCAGTTGCATACAGTCCTGCTCCGGCCAACGAGACGCATCCTTCTGACCCCCATCAGCTACTGAGGGCCCCTCTGAGGAGTCCCTGGACCCCCTGAGGACACAGAGACCAGGACAGTCTTAGGGGTTTGACATTGGCAGGGCTCCGGCACGGTTCTGGTTCCTGAACGCAAATTTGAACCGGCTGGCGCGTTTAGACCAAATTCAGCTCATCCCTTCCCAGTGTCATGGCAACCAAGGATCTCAAATTTGGTGTTAACAGCATTTCGTTTGACCGAGATATCAAACAGTTTACATTTTTATAGCTAGCTACAGAAATGTGTTTGTGAATAATTAGCACATTTTTTGACCAAGCAAAATTCTTTTGATAACTTTAGATCAGATCCAGCTGAAGAGTGTACGTGCCAAGTTTCACGCAGATCCGACAAAATCCCAAGGAGGAGTTTGAAAAAGTAGGTTTTCCAGTTTTTGGGATTTTTTTTTAATGTGCGACATACGATTTGGGAGTTATAGGCAAAAACTTGTTGTCCTAGGTTATAGCTCCCCCTGCAGGCGGATATATGTAGTTTTTTGTGTGTGAGATATTCGCAGGAGTCTTGACCAACCCTCCAAATTGCACCGCCCTCCCTTGCACGGTTTAGCCTGCAGCACCACTTTTAGCTGGAGAAAAATAAAAATAAAAATCTTTACAATTACAATAGGGTTCCTAGCACCGCTGGTCCTAGCCCGAGGGGCCGAGGGGCCTCGGGCTTGGCCCCCTAATTAAAGACCTCCACAAGAAAGAGCAAACTATACAACGAACTTTCGGAAGAGATGGCCAAGGCTGGGTTCGCCCGAACGCCAGACCAAATAATTGATAAACTTAAAAAACTGAGCAAATAGCTGCAGTAACAAAACAAACGCTCTTAACCCTTAGCAAAAAGTAGTACACTTGAAGTTCATTTTATTAAGTATGCTTGAGTATAAGTATAAGTATAGCAAGTATACTATGGACCATGTACTTGTAGCATACTGGAAAGTATACTAATTTAATACTTCTTCGGACTGAATTGGAACATTTTAAGTTTATAAAAGTATACTTTAAGTATACTTTATAAGGTCATTTTAAGTTTACAGAAGTGCACTTTCAAGTATACAACAAGTACACTCATCTATATTCTACTAGTGTACTAAGTATAAACTTCTAGTCCACATTTTAGTTTAGTAACATGCAAGTTTATAACAGGGGTAACACCTCAAAGCAAGTCTGGGTAGTGAAAAATATCTTTATTCTGCTAATTAAAATGTATGCACAATCAGTGACTTCACCTTAATCTGTACTCAAATCAAGATATATTAAGTATCGGTATTTGTAATTTTGCAAAATCTAGCCAGGGACTTAACATTTATTACCGCACACTCCCACAGCTTAACAGACGGGAAGTCTCTCCCAGAAAACACTCCTTCACTCACGCTGCCAACATTTTTATCATCTTTGTTAACTCCACACAATTTAACCACAGAACAAGGATGTAAATTAACCTGCAACCATCTTTACACATCATCTTATTCACAACCACATTCATGAACCATAATTACACCAATAACAACAGAATACCCAAGAGCCTTTGCACCACAGTCCACAAGGGGCGTTACAGTATACTGAAGTACAAGTATAAGCTTTAGTATTAAAGTATAAATCAAAGTATTAATGTACTTAGTCTAAGACTATTCTTTAGACTTTTCAGTATAAGCCAAGTGTACTTAACTGTACTTTTCTTAAGTATATAGAATATAGGATATAAAAAGTACACTTCAAGTATACGGCCGCAGTTGTAGTATAAAATAAGTATACTTGTTGTACACTTGAATAAACTACTTTTTGCTAAGGGAAATAATCCACACGACCTGCCATTTTGCCGTTGCTGTGTTTACTCTCGCCTGTGTGATGCGGAATGACGTCCTCCGACTTTGGTTCCACTTAAACTGGTGTGAAAGCGGGCTGGTTTGCCAGACAGCACCAAGGTTCTGAGACTCCAGAACCGAACCAGTGCCAGAACCAGAACCATGCCAGTGTGAAACCGCTATCTGAGAACACCTGTGAACTGATGTCACTTCCTGCTCTGTATGAAACAAACCTGTCCATCACTATGACAAACAGACTCCATGTTTCTACTCAAAGACAGAAAGAAGTTCATGTAGAACATTTGCTGAATTTACAAGAAGGTCCAAATAATGCAGAATGAGTCAGAGACAGAGTTTCACAGAGTTTATAAAGTGTCTCCAACTCAACAACTCACTAAATTGACACATTTGTTAAGGGAGTCTGGTGATGCTGTGGTGACAGGTGTCTCTGTAGTAGGTTCGGGTTCTGATTCCTGACATGAAGGACACATGTCATCTCCAAACTGAAGTCTGCGGTCTCAGCCCGCTGGTTCCTGGTACTGGTTCAGGACCAGCTGTGATGTCAGTGGGCGGAGCCTCTAAGTCTTACCTCACTGCCGAGTCGTCCTGCTGACTCGGCTGTCTGACTGACATTCTCCTCGGACCACTGCTCCCCCTTCCCTCCCCCGCCCCCTGCTCCCTGCGGGGGGCCTGGTTCAGGGACTGAAACTCGGGCCGGTTCAGGACGTCGTTCCGGTCTCTAGCCCGGCTCCGGGCCCGGCTGCCGGGCATGGTGGTGGCAGTGGACAGGTGGTGGTGTGGCAGCGTGCAGTGCTGCAGGACTGAGACGGATCAGGTCTGAGACTCTGAGAGACTCTGCTATAAATAGACGAGCTGGCCTTCTTCTTCTTCTGTCAGCTGTTCAGAGAGAGGCTGGAAAAACACTGAACACACACACACACACACGCACACACAAAGTATAAAACAGGCCAACGCACGTCACACTACCAGATTAAAGGAGCAGTCCACCAGTAAGAAGTCCAGCTGAAGTCAAAGTAAAGACATAGTACTATAAACCCAGCTGTCTAAAGGACCAGCTCAGCTGGTACCTGGTGCCATCAGACTTTATAATACTCACTCAAAAACAAACACACAACTTTTGCGCTTTTCATTATTATCACTGTAAATAAAATGTTATGTTCCTTGTACCTTTAACTCCACGTACCTTTAACTCCACGTACCTTTAACCCAACGTACCTTTAACTCCACGATACTTTTAACTCCACGTACCTTTAACTCCGCGTACCTTTAACTCCACGTACCATTGACTCTACGATACCTTTAACTCCATGATACCTTTAACTCCACGTACCTTTAACTCCACGTACCTTTACCTCTACGATACCTTTAACCCAACGTACCTTTAACCCAACGTACCTTTAACTCCACGATACCTTTAACTCCACGTACCTTTAACTCCACGATACCTTTAACTCTACGATACCTTTAACTCCACGATACTTTTAACTCTACGATCCCTTTAACTCCACGTACCTTAAACTCCACGCACCTTTAACTCCACGTACCTTTAACCCAACGTACCTTTAACTCCACGCACCTTTAACTCCACGCACCTTTAACTCTACGATACCTTTAACTCCACGATACCTTTAACCCAACGTACCTTTAACCCAACGTACCTTTAACCCAACGTACCTTTAACTCAATGTACCTTTAACTCCACGTACCTTTAACTCCACGATACCTTTAACTCTACGATACCTTTAACTCCACGATACCTTTAACCCAACGTACCTTTTACCCAACGTACCGTTAACTCCACGTACCTTTAACTCTACGATACCTTTAACTCCACGATACCTTTAACTCCACGATACCTTTAACCCAACGTACCTTTAACTCCACGTACCTTTAACGCCACGATACCTTAAACTCCACGATACCTTTAACTCCATGTACCTTTAACTGAACGTAATTTTAAATCCACTTACCTTTAACTCCACGTACCTTTACTCCACGTACCTTTAACTTAACGTAAATTTAACTCCACGTACCTTTAACTAAACATACCTTTAACTCCACTTACCTTTAACTCAACATACCTTTAATTCCATGTACCTTTAACTCCACGTACCTTTCATGTTATTTATCATTGATTCAGCTGTCATACCAAAGATGAACACTTGGTGACGTATTTACCAGCAGAGTATCTAAAGTAATCAGATACATGTAATGGAGTATAAAGTAACAGAACATAGAAACACTCAAGTAGAATACAGGTAGTATTTAATACTCAATGAGTCCATTGATCTGATATTTATAATTTATATATTGACAACAACAGATGGAGGCAGCGCTTCAGTTCAGTCAGAAACTCTTTAATCAATCAGCTCTACATCAACTCTGACATCAGCAATATGAAAAGTTATTGATCAGAACACATTGATTTGAATCTTTATAAACAAATTCTCACATTTTATAAAACACAAACACACGTCTGCAGAGGTTAGAGGTCAGAGGTCAGGTTGAGGATGATGAGGACTCTGGTTTGGTGCTCGGTCGTATCTTCATCTCGGTGAAGCGCAGCGAGTACTGCCAGCCTGTCCAGCTGGACCACTCCACGCCGTCTGCGTAGGAGGCGTGGCCTCCTCTCAGGTACTGCCCGTTCAGATTGGAGGTGTGGCAGTTGCGGTACCACCACGCCCCCTGGTAGTACGCTGCGCAGTTGTTCTCGGACTGGTCCTGGTCGCGGTCCTTGGTGGTGAACTGCATCCCAGAGTGCTTCAGGAGGGAGTCACCTGGAGGACAGGTGAACACCTGTTAGGACTGCTGCATACTACTGTATTAGAGTACTGCAGTAGTACCAGTATATGTACCTGCCGTCCCTGAGAACCCGTCCACGGTCAGCGGGTATCCGTCTTCCTCTGGGTTCACCGAATCTCGACCAACAGAGAAGTCAGAGTAACGAGCAAACGCTGTGGCGTTATCGAAGTCGGCCATGTCGATCCTCAACTCATAACCACCGGACCGGGTCAGAGAATAGATCCTCTGGAGACCTGAGAGGAAGACAGGAAGGGGGTGGGACAGGTGAGGGACATGGAGAGGGTGAGACAGGAGAGAGAGAGACAGGGAGAGCTGTTGTTGTTATTCCTTTGACAACGTGGCGCTCTGAGTGTGTGTGTCTGTGTGTGTGTGTGTGTGTGTGTGTCACACCTAGCCAGTGCTCTCCTGTAGTTTTTCCAAAGCCATCTCTGTACGCATCCCAACCTCGGAAAAAGTTCACCGTGCCATCCTCCCTCCTCTGGATCACCTGCACAGACACACACACACACACACACACACACACACACACACACACATTCAGCAGGTTATGATCAGCTGATCAAGTTGTTGTACAGACTTAAACATATATGATCACGAAAACATAATCAATAATCAAATAAATAATCCAAAACAATTATCTGCAGGTGAAACCAGGTGAACCTGACAGCTTCCTGTTTGTTGTCTTGTTAAGCTGATTAACGAACAAGCTAACAAGTGTGTTTGTGTGTGTGTGTCTGTGTATGTCGCACTGTCCAGCCTCCTTCCTCAGTGGTCATGTCACAGTAAACCATGAAGCCATCAGGGTCGTGAGTCGGGAAGATGGAATAAACTCCATCCTGAGAAGCGCCGGCTGCCATGACATCACTACAGTCTCTGGGTCTGACTGCTGTGGGCGAGAGACATCCACAGAGAGAGAGAGAGAGAGAGAGAGAGAGAGAGAGAGAGACACAGACAGACAGATGATTATCTACTTCAACAACGGTTCCGATCTGTCACGAAAATATCTATGTCACGTTATACTACGCACCTACGTGCTGGACAGGCATGCGCTGTGATTGGTTCCTACACTTGCTCTGCGCTCAGCTCGCGGGTGAGAGGTGAAGAGGTCAGAGAGTCAGCTAAGCTAACACCGCTTTGCAACATGTCGCTCTCAAAAAACAAAAAACGAAAAATTTATTTGGAAAACCGCCAGTTCCAGAGCGAATGGATGGACAAATATTTATTTGTTTTGCCTGCCGCAACGAGTAATAAACTGGTCTGTTTACTGTGCAACGAATGCATATCTGTCATGAAAGAATACAACGTGAAGAGGCACTAAAAGTCAAACCACGGCTCGTTTTCTGCCAGTTTTCCAGAGGGCTCTTAGGAACGACGAGGCAAAGTACAGCGTCTGCTAGCGTCTTTTCAACATTGTCAAGCCCCCCTCGGTCGCTTCTGCATGGAACAAGAGAGGGCTATTATCGCATCCCTTCGTGTAGCCTGGACACTGACCAGACAGAAGAGGCCTTTTACCGAGGTGGAGACGGTTAAAGTCTGTATGCTTGCTGTCATTGATGAAGTGGTTGTTGATGAAAAGTAAAGGAAAGCGTCACCTCATCCATTTAAAAAGTGCCTCTCTCGGACACATCAACTCTTCGCAGAGTGGAATTACTCGCAAAGGATGTCTCAAGGAAGCTTTTGGAATACCTCAACACAGCTGATGCTATGTCTGTTACTGTGGATGAACCAACTGACTGGACTGACATGGCTCAGCTATACAGCTATGTCAGATTTCACGAAGGAGTGTGCTTCAGAGAAGAACTTTTGGGGCTTATTCAGTTGGAGGGACACACCACAGGTGAGGTGATGTTTCAAAAGATTGTCGCATTTTTTAACAAGCGTGAGCTGGATTTACAGAAAGTTTGCCTTTTGGTTACTGACGACGCTCCATTCATGATCGGTAGATTACAAGGGCTGGTGGCGAGTCTACCAACCGTGTATTATCATCAAGAGTTATTTTTTAGCCATTAGTTGACAAATATTCTGTGTGGCCCACGAACCCCCAGTGATTGTCATATTCGGCCCACCTGCTATTGAAGTTGAATAGCCCTGAAGTTGAAATGTGGAGATAAAGGTTTCTGTCCAAAAGCACTCTCCAATACAATTGACCTAAATTAATTTGTTAAAAGACTATAGTTCTTCTTTTGTGTGTGTGTGTGTTACCTGTGTGTGGGTGTTACCTGTCTCTGTGTGTGTGTGTGTTACCTGTGTGTGTGCTACCTGTGTGTGTGTTACCTGTGTTACCTGTGTGTGTGTGTGTGTGTGTGTGTGTGTGTGTGTGTGTTACCTGTGTACTTGCCGTCTGTCTGCAGCTCACTGTTGAGTCTCCTCAGGCTCTCTGTCTCCGTCTGCAGGCTGAGTAGAGAATCACTGAAACCTGCAGCCAACTTCAACACACCTGAGTGACTGTCAGACAACACCTGGACAGACACACAGATTTAATTAATATTAAGGTACCTGTCTCACCTGGATAAGGGTGGCTCTGCAGGTGTACGTTATATAACTTATTATATTAATATATGATCATGTGTACAGATGAGTTAGTCACCTGGATGATGCGGCTCTGCTCACTCTGCAGTCCGTCCAGTCTTCGGTCCAGAACACCTTGACCTCTTTTCAGTGAATCAGCTTCAATCCTCAGGTTGTGGGCGTGGCCTAACAACACCTTCAGCTCCTCCCCCAGCTTCTGGACCACTCCGGTCTCCTCCCAGCTGTCTGTGTTGTGATTGGATAGCGCTCGCAGCAGAGAGCTCTGCAGTGCCTCCCAACGCAGGAAGTTGTCGCTGTAATCCGGACAGTTCGGGTCCAGGAAGATGCTGATTGGTTCACCATCTGCGACACGTGACACCGACACTAGAGCGCCGGACTCTTTGGGATTGGTCGAGATCACAGATGAGGAGGAGGAGACTCTCTCCCTGTTACTATATCAATGGAGATGGACAACACACAGACAGTGAGGCAGACAGACAGTGAGGCAGACAGACAGTGAGACAGGTGAGAAAGGTGTGTTTACCTGCTGATGAAAGGCAGAGGATACTGGTTCAGGTACAGAATGGTGACTGTTGCTGTGACAACGGTTATGGTGATGACCACCACAGTGGCGGACCACAACAGGAAACTGCAGCATTTCTGAACACACACACACACACACACACACACACTTAAAGGTCCAGTATGATTTAGTGACATCTAGTGGTGGAGTTGCAGACCAACTGAACCCCCCCCCCCCATCTCTCTCCAGTGTTTGGTTTGTCAGTTCTGAGCCTCTATAGAAACATGGCGGTCCAACATGGCCGACTGCCTCTGAGGTAACAGTGTGTCAGCTGACCAATCACGAATAAAAACATCAACACATTTAAATCCTGCAGACTACGCCTTTAAAAGACTGTTAGGGGCTGAACAACCTTTGGAACTCCAATCCACCCCTGCCCCCCCAGCATGTAAGCACCAGCTCCCAGCATGCACTGGTTTGTTAATGCAGTGTGCTGTGACGATGTCATGTTTGACTGACAGATTTTGGTCCAACTGATTCATTTTTGAACCCTCAGTTTTGTCTGCAGGTCTTGTCTTCCACCAATCAGCGGGGACAGCAGCCTGATGGAGGCTGTAGGGAGGTGGAGGTAGTTTTGGGTGGGGGTGATGGGGGAACATGTTGAACACGCCCCCTGCAGTGTTAAACCTGTCTGCGTGTTTAATCTGTAGATCCTCAGTGAACGTCAGTGACGGAGACAGCTGCAGCAGATTAGAGACACTTTGATCTGACAGTTTAACTCCAGATTAACACCAATGAACTCTCTGTCTGTCTCTCTGTGGGCCTGTCTGTGTCTTGTGTTTTTTTGTCTTGGTGAGCGGCAGACAGCAGCAGGTCATAAACATCAGAATTCATCCAGCAGACTTTCAGCTGGTTTAAAGATCTTCATTGGTATTGTTCTAAATCACACAAATTGTTTATTCTAGAGCTGGTGAAGGAAGATGCTGAGGAGTGAGACATCTCACTTCTTTCGGATGTCTGTTGAGAGCTGCACATGCTAGTGATAGTGATCAGGTGCCAATGTGGCAGACACTGACTGTGTCTCAGTTCAGGGTCTGCGTCCTCTGAAGGACTCGGCCTTTGTGGTCTTTGAAGGCGAGTCCTTCAGAGAGACCTTGTTAACCTCGTCAGCCGTTGTTAAATGGGACGGTCTCGCCTTTGGAGCATTTCCTGGTTGTGTCACCAGATGTTTTACCCTTACGTCATGATTTCTGCCACCCAGGCCCGCGAAAGTGACGATCTACTCCACGTGATGTCGCTATTTTCTCTCTTTCTTTCTTCTTTATCGAGCGCGCAAAGAATCTTATGATATGTGAGGCCACGAAGGATTGTAGCGGTGCATCTGCCAGAAACAGGGTGAAAAAGGGGCATCTGGAGGCTTCAATACCTCATCACACCTGAACACTGTTCACCATCACAGCCAATCAGAGCCGGATCTGATGATCACCTGTGACAGCTGCAGAGTCACTTTACGCAGTAAAGAATGCTGACTTTCCACAAACGCCTACAAAGGAGCACGTTACTTTGTTCACACTGGGTGTGGGAGTAAGCTAACAAAGTAACCAGCTAGCTTAGCATGTACCTTGTGTTTGTTTTGTCGTTTGCTGTCGAGCTCGGAGCTGCTGTTGTTCATGATGGTCCAGCTGTCGTTCAGCATCATCCTGAAAAACAAACACAACTGAACCAGGTGAGAACGCTGCTGCTGCAAAGACTCTTGGGAGCTGCAGTTGTTCAAAGTTGTGTCTTTGTCTTTCCCGTCCTTTCAGCAGACGGGCCAATCTAAAAACTAAAAGTTCACGTCAGGCTTTCTTCTTCAGGTCTTTCTCATTTCACTGAAGTTTGCTGAGCTGGGCGGGACCTCAATATAGAGGCTCCATCCCCTGATCTCATAAACCTCCCAGAACCGACTCGAGGACCTCTAGAACTTCTATCCTTCGTTGATATCCGTAGAATTGTCTTGTGGACCTGAAGAATCTAAATAAGTCACAGAACTAGGATTAGGTCCTTGGTAACTATGGAAACCAGGTGGTCAGCCAGTAGAACCTCCCTGTCGTCCCGCGGGTTCCAACAGCTGAATATGTTCAGGTGGATTCTACAGACGTGTTGGCGAGGTGAAGTAAAGCCGAGCAGCTGGTTGGAGGTTCTGAGCGTCTGTTTCTGTCACATTCACTTTAGTCTGACGGATCAGAGTCACAAACAAACCAAGCTGAGAACAGTCCTCTCTTCATCAGAAACTGTGTTGCTATAAAACAGGTTCATTCTAAAAACAGCAGGTCCATTTAGTGTTGGTACCAGACGTTCATCAGATCAATACATTTCCCTAATTTACAAACTTTATCATGTTGTTAATATATATACTAAACATGTCTATACTAAACACATATATATATTAAACACATATATATATTAAACACATATATATATATATTAAACACATATATATATTAAACACATATATATATTAAACACATATATATATATATTAAACACATATATATATTTATTAAACACATATATATATTAAACACATATATATATATTAAACACATATATATACTAAACACATCTATACTAAACACATATATATATTAAACACATATATATTAAACACATATATACTAAACACATCTATACTAAACACATATATAATAAACATATATATATATATTAAACACATCTATACTAAACACATATATATACACAACACATATATACAAACACATCTATATTAAACACATATACTAAACACATCTATATTAAACACATCCATACAAAACATATATATTTTAAACATATATTTTCTAACAGTCGCTAACAGCTGACAATCACTGATTGGAATTAATAATCAATAATATTACCTTGCTGTCTTCAGATGATGAAACAGTTCCAAATCAAACTTTTTCCTGTTAACGACGTGTGTGGGTGTGTGTGTGTGTGTTCACATCGTTGTGGAAACAGAAAGAGATACTCAGAGAGAGACCATCTGCTGTGCAGTGGGGCGAGAGACACAGACTAACAGAGAGAGAGAGAGAGATAGAGAGAGAGAGAGAGAAAGAGAGCGAGGGAGAGAGAGAGAGCGAGGGAGAGAGAGAGAGGGAGAGAGAGAGAAATTTTGATTTTTAAATGGTTACTTTATTGAAACCTATTTAAAAAATCAGGTTACATCAATTAAAACTAAATAAATAGATAAAAAAACACAAACAGATCAGATCAACTGATCTGAAAATGTGAGCTGAAGCTCCTCAACACCACACAGAATAAGTCCGTGAGTCCATGTTTGCTTAAACTGGTCCAAGTCCTGCATCTCCTTATAGTACTTAAAGTCGATCATGACTCTGGCTTTGACCATCCTGCTGAACAACAGAACAACATCAGCGTCCACACCGTCCTCCACCTTCCTCTTTCTGCTGACGTACACAGCCATCTTTGACTGCCCCAGAATAAAGTTCAGCAGCTGGCACTTGTGTTTGGTCGTCTTCTTATATCTAAAACCAAGGATGAATGTCTGTATAGAGAAGACCTCCCCTGCCTTCCTGAACAGTCTGCCCAGCAGAGAGAAGAGAGGACCGAGCCGAGAACACTCGGAGAAGCAGTGGAACACGGTCTCTACAGCACCACAGAAGGGACACTTGTCTGAGACAGCAGGGTTCATGATTGAAATGAACGCGTTCACTGCTAAAATCCCATGAATTAACCTCCACTCTAGGTCAGCCACTCTCTTTGTGAGTGGAGGTTTGTACAGGCTCCTCCACTCAGGCCGGACTTCCTCACCTGAGCCCAGGTGAGCTCTATAGGGCAGTCGGCTCGATGTTTTGTCTTTTGTCTATACAAGCACTCCACCATCAGAACAGACAGAGCTTCGCCTGTTGCCTCCTGCAGGTTCACCTCATACTGTCTGCCGTCACAGCCCTGACCGTCCATCCAAGAAGGACGGACACTGAGAGGAGGGAACGGGTCGTTGGGGCGAGGGACGGTCATCCCACTGCTGTGGTCCGTCAGCAGGAGGTGCTCATGCCCCGTCAGACAGCTCCTCCA
>CAEMYA010000407.1:124042-134837 GCA_903131615.1 Diplodus sargus | reverse complement strand
CCACTAAATGGCTGTTATCAGACCTTTGAAGATTGCTCAGTGTCTTCTCTCTGAACTCTATGAACTCTCGCTCGAGTACCGAGATACCTTCCTTCAGGACTCTGAGATTGCTGGAGAGTTTTGGTGATTCAGAGTATGGTGTAGGTGGAGGTCTGCTGGAGATAGGTGACCTGGTCTGGAGCTCTTGTGGAGGAGGAGGAGGAGGAGGAGGAGGAGACACTTTTGATGCTGCCACAGTCTTCAATGTTTGGAAGCTGTTACCAAAGTTATCCAGACTGTTCTCAGATCACTGGATCATAACTGTTCCATTGTGATATATGTTTACTGTTAAGATGGGACTTGAGCGGTCTGCATCTTCATAGGCAGTAATCTGTCTGCCGTTGCTTATCCCGTTCTTCTTAATGTGAGTAAACTACTCACATATTGCTGTGTGCCAATTTTCAGGATGTTGAGTGAAGAACACTAGGTTGCATTTTACCATCTGGTTGTTCTTCTTGCTGAAGTCTGCTACCAGTGTTTCTGGGTTGGCATGTAGCACATTCATTTTGAAGTGTTTCTTCTGCTGTGCTGTAATCACTTGTTTAGGGTATTGTATTTCACAGCCAGCAATCTGTCCTGGTTGCCTCTGTGTTACTACAGTTGATATATCTGTAGATATGTTCATCAGTTGCTGCTGCTCAGCTGTTGCTCCACAGTGTTCCATTAGCATGGTTGGTTTCAACTGACAGTTGGTTCACTGTTAGTAGTTCCTGAACAGTTATTTTGCCAGAGATACCTTATTTACCAGTCCTTGTCCTGGTGATGTCCCCAAAATTTTGCTAGTCCAGTTGTGATTGGAAAATCTTCTCTTCTTTTGAAGTTTTCCTTGCTGTATAATTTCTTCAGACCTTTGTTGTTGTTGTTGTTGCTAGCCAACCGTTATTTGCACAGTAGCATTAGAGTTCTTTTCCTCCAGCTAGCTAGGTAGCAACTTCTTTTGATAAAAAAAATAAATACTTAGAAATCGTAGAAAAGTCTGGCTTGTAAATTTGTGTTGTAAATCAGACATTTTATAGTGAAAACACAAAAAAAGTGAGAGGTTTTCAGGAGCTCATATCTTTAAGAACCCAGTCAGGATTAGCTGGTTCATGTAGAGGAGATGATGTCAGGTGTTGTTGTGCAGCTCGTCTCTTCTCCTGTGGCAGCATTCACAGATCTCGCTGCATCTACAGCAGTGCCAGTTTTTTCTCCCAGTAAGTGTTGTAGTTTTTCTTGGTCTGATAGTTTGGGGAAGTCTGGGGTTGTACCTGTGATTTTAGTGTATATCTGGGTTCTGATGTCTGTGTAAGTGTCACAATGCAGCAGGAAGTGCTGCTCTGTCTCCACCTGTCTGTGTGGACAGAACCGACACAGCCGGTCCTCTCTTGGCAGCCAGGTCTGTCTGTGTCTGCCGCTCTTATAAGGCCAGACTGTGGTCACTGAGTCTGTACATAGTCAACGTTTTCCTCAGTCTCGGGTCAGTTACAGAGCTCAGATAATCTGCCACGGAGTATTTTCTGTTTAGGGACAAATAGCACTGGAGTTTGCTTTGGGTTTTGGTTGTGGATGTCCAATAGTTGATGTTATTGTCTTTTTCTTTTGCAATAATTTGGTGGGGCTGGATGGTGTGAGGGCGGTCTTGGTGCCCGGTGCTGTTGGAGCTCAGCCTGTAGACCAACACTCTCTCTCTCTCTCTCTCTCTCTCTCTCTCTCTCTCTCTCTCTCTCTCTCTCTCACTCAATCACTCACACACATACATACACACACACACACACACACACACACACACACACACACTTCAGCACTTTGTTGAACAGTCATTGGTCCATTCAGTTCCAGTTCTAATAGTTTATTTCTGTTGTGCAGCCAATCAGAGACTCTGAATCACCGGTTGTATTTTTGTTTTTACTTCCTGTCACTCCGACTCGTCATCGTCGTCTCCTCAGAGCCGCTGATGTTCGGAGCCGCCTGCTGTTTCTACGGCGACCAAAAAACAGTAGCTGTGTGGAGAGTAACAGTTTGGAGAAAGCTCTGAGAAACAACAGGTAGGAACAGGAAACATGAACCATTACACTGCTTTTCTCATGAGAACCTGATTAGAACCTCATCAGTCCCAGCATCATCACTAAACACTAACCCTGACCCAGTTAATTCAGAGTCCAACCTGTTTGAACAGGGTCCTACCACTTTCAGCAGGGTCCTATCGGGTTGAACAGGGTCCCACTGGTTGGAGTGGGGCCCAGTTTGTTCTCACTGATTCTCTTATTTCCTGCTGGTCCAACGTGTCTCAGGTGTTGTTTTCTTTATTTTAGACCATCTACAAAGGAGGTGCTGAGGTGGGCGGAGAGTCTGGAGGCTCTACTGACCAATCAGTGTAAGACACACGCTTCCTGTCTCTGTGTTCAACCTGTAGTCAATGAGGGACCTGCCAACATGGTGACATGTCTCTGTTGGCTGAACAGTCTCCTGCCTCTCTTCCTATTGATCAGATGGTATTGCAGTGTTTCGTCACTTCCTGAGGTCAGAGTTCAGTGAGGAGAACCTTGACTTCTGGTTGGCTGTGGAGACATTCAAGAGGACACGCCCCCTCAGCAAGATGGCTGCCAGAGCTGGGAAACTCTACGAAGAGTTTATTTCAACCAATGCAGCGAGACAGGTACCTGTCTGTCTGTCTTTCCTCTAATTTGTCTAATGACTGGTCATGTGACATCACTGCTCTCTGCCTCCAGGTCAACGTGGACTCATCTGTCAGAGAATTGACCAATCAGAGCCTGAGTCTTGGCGTTAACCCTGCCTCCTTTCAGGTGGCCCAGGATCAGATTTTCAGCCTGATGGAGACCGACAGTTACCCACGTTTCCTCAGGTCCCGCCTCTATGCACAGCTGGCCAATCAGGGCACACAGACAGTCACAGAGTCAGCCAGTTAAAACAGAGCTTTTTGACACCTGACAGCCAATCACAAGTGAGGAGGAGACAGAGTCCAGGCAGAGGCCAGATTTATGGTTAGCCAATCAGAGGTTCCAAGCAGCCCTATTCAGATAACAGCTGACCAATAAAGGACACGTTCCAGCTACATTATGGGAAACATAGTGTTCACTGTTTCAGTCTCTGCTGCTCAGATCGACCTTGTGTTCTAAAAAATGTATAATCAGCTGGTAAAACAGAACTGATGACATCATCAGCTGGACTATGAGTTTACTCTGTTAGCCCATGTTAGCATGCTAACTTGCTAAACTAAGATAGTGAGGATTAAACCTGCTAAAAATGTAAGCATGTTGGTGGTAGCTGTTAGCATAGCTGCAAGCTGATTATTCCTCTTATTGTTGATGAAGACAAAATCAGTTAATTTGTTGTTTTTATTCACATTTTAAATGTTTTTATTAAAACTCTGCAGGCATGTTGAAACATATGTGGAAACATCTGTTGGATTTTGACTTTATGGATTTTGACTCTTTTAGTTCTTCATGTAACTGAAGTTAGTGAATTATGCATTTTATCAAACTGTAACTGAAGAATATTAAAGATGATGATGATGATGATGTTTGTCTGCTCGTCTGAGGTTTTCAAGATGATGGAGTGAGTGGTAACATTTCTGCAGCCTCCAGCTGAAATGCTTGTTTTTGTCCTAGAATTGTGAACCTTTCCTGCAACAACCCAACATTGTGTACCAAAAACTATGAGTATGAGAATATACTAAGAAAATATATGTGAATATAAAAATATATATTCACTTGTAAAACAGCGTTCCTGCTAGCATGACGGAGCACGACCACGACCTGGCAGCTCTCCGTGAGGCGTGTGATGATGGCGATGTCGAAGAAACTGAAGTGGATGAAAAGTCATCGAAAAAACTGAAGATAAATTGGACCCATTCGCACCTAAAAAGCCTGAATCCCCCAAAAATAAGAGCGCAACACAACAAAAAAGAGGGGGAGGACAGTACCAGCACTGCGATTCTTCATGTGGTGCAGGTTCTGACCCAAAAGATGGATGAACAAACCGAACTGCTGAAGAGTTTGGAAAGACGCATTGAAGCCAACACAACAGCAGCAAAACAGAATAAGGAAGACATTGCTGTGCTCCAGAGAAAACTCTGTGATGTTCAGAAAGAAAACATCTCGCTAAGAAACTCATGTGAGGAGCAGAAGAAGGAAGAATCTGAGGCTGACCGACTGGAAGAGGCCTGGAAGAGGTCGAGAGATGCGAGAGTCTGCAGCGAGATGCACGTACGTTTCAGAGAAGAATTCTCCAAAGAAGACCGGGAGGCGGTCCCATCAAGGGTCAGTGTCATGATTATGATCAAACTATAGTTGAATTGGTTTCAAAGTAAGTTTGACTGATTATTGGAGGTAAAATATCCCATTAATCGACAATATACCTGGTTTAATCCAATAATGGGCAATGTTCCAAATAGATTTTTGGCTGATCTCAGTTGAGTTAATGACGTGTGAAATCTCAGCATCACCTTTAACTTATCGTTGTGTGATCTCGTCTCTTTTGTTCTGCAGACGTGAACATATTTTTAACCCCATTTGGAAATTCAGTAATAGCCTTCTGACTTTTGTAAAGAAGTCAAACAACTGGTTGGAGAAATTGTGGATTTGGAAATGTCTTTTCTGAGTGAATTTGAATGGTTTAAATTTAAAGTTAGACAGATCGCAATTAGGGCAAGTTAGCATTCTTCTAACCTTAAAGAAGCATTTCACCGGTGGGAACATTAATCCTTATTGAAAGAGGGTCATATTTGTAGTCAAAATGTAACATCATTTTTGAATTTTGTGCTTATTTGACTGAGAAAAGGCAGAAAGTGACTTTAGGGCGCATTTGTATGAACGACAACAACTCCCACAATGCACCATAATGCACAGCTCTGCAAGCCACTCCCACTAATCCGGCACACCACACATATCTCCGTCCGCTGTAGATATTTCGTCGCGAAGAAACTGGCATCTCTGGAATTCACTGCAGCAGACAGAGTCCAGTTCGGTGTCCATAGGCGCACAGCGAGAGCACCGGTACCACCGGTCCGCCCCTGCTCGAGCCAGTCCGGGCTCCTCGTCCGGGACAGGCAGGTCTTCTGCCGCGGCTGCAGCAGCCACCGCAGCCGCGGCAGAAGACCTGCTGCCTCCATCTCCCTCAGCTGCTCGTCGCTGTATTGTGGCTCGTACAGGTAGCCGCGAACATCTGACTCGAGCATCACGCTCTCGAAATCACTCTCTTCGTTGTCTGAAATATCATATTGCATATCTTCTGCCATCGTGGGTCAAACCTGGCTCCACAGCGTCTGTTCGCTTAGCGGCCAACAAAGATGGCAGCTATGTATTTTCGTTTCTGCAAGTGAAGTCCCGCCCATTGGTCTGTGATAGGTCTGTAGCGTGAGTGGGTCCCACCTCGAGCCCCCGCCCTTGGAAAAATGAGCGAAGCGTTTGTAGTCTTCCCTCTCAACACAGATATAGGACTTCCTGCTTTCAATAACGTAAAATGACGATTTTTACATCATTGAAAGCAGGAAGTCCAACACTGAAATCTCTAGTTCTCCCGTCTCAGGGCAAACTGAGGGAATGATGCACGACCATTCAAAAACATGACTGTTTTCCTGAAGATACAAAGCTCAATGCAAATCGGTGAAGTGTCCCTTTAAAAGCCAGAAACAGCAAGACATTACCAGTGATATAAATAATTTTGTGCCATAAAGATGAATTATCTTTGGAAGAACATGTTATATTAAACAATCTTCAATCCCAGCTAGACAATATTTATGTGGAAAAGCAAAGGGTGTGTTTCTACGTTCTAGAGCTTGTTGGATTGAGGAAGGGAAAAAACTCCTCTTACTTCTTTAGTCAGGAAAACAAAGACAAGCCAAAAAAAATTCAAAAGCTGCATTTAAATGAGGTTACTACTGAAAATCAAGACCTAGTGAATGAGGAAATGAGAATGTGTTATAGTAATTTGTATAATTCAAACTTCAGTTATTTTTTGACAGAATAAGATCATTTAATAATCATATGGATGAAGATTTCAAGAGACATATGGAAGATAAGCTTCAAACTGAAGAGCTTGATGCAGCAGGTCAGCCGGACCAGATGGAGTAACGTTAAACAGAGTTTCTGAGTTTCAGAGTTTCAGAGTTTCTGTTCTGGAGGGATATTAGGGTAAGCCTTTACAATGCCTCCTCAGAATGTATGTCAGCAGGACGTCTCTCTCCCACTATGAAGCAAAGTCTTATCACTTTAATGATAAAAATCAACTTTTACTGATAATTGGAGACCAATAACTTTAATGATTACAAACTATTAGCACATGTTTAAGCAAAGAGATTAGAAATGGCTTTAATGCAAATAGTCAATGAATGTCATTCGGCCTTTATTAAGGGAAGATGCATACGTAACCATGACTGACATTTGATGCGCTTGGTTATCGAGATTTAATTGATAGTTACGAGTTATTTCCAACCCGTTTGATGCCACTGAGCATTCCCTCTTATTGGAAGCAGTACATTTCCTGGGTTTGGAGAGAGTGTTTGTAATATAATCAAGATGTTTTACACTGACATATATAGTTCTGTGTCCCTGAATCCTGGAATGACCTCAAGGTTCCAGGTGTTGCGTGGCATTTGGCAGGGTTGCCCTTTCTCTCCGAAACTGTTTATTTTGGCCACCCAACTATTAACAATGCTTATTATTAACAACTCAGAATTACAAGGCATTACAATTCTCAACAAGGACTTTAAAACTAGCCAATTTGCAGATGACACGTGCATTTTCCTAAGAAATAAATACATGGCAGAAAGAGCTCTTAATATCATTTCGATATTCTCAAAAGCCTCAGGATTATCCCTGCCTATAAAAAAATGTGAATTACTTCCCATTCACAATGGCACAGATTCAGGTATTGCTTCAATTAAAGTTGAATCTGAAGTGAAATATTTAAGAATAATGATAACTAAGAATATCATCAGAGGAGAAGACGTTAATATCTCTAACTAATTAGCAGATATGAAGAAATCTCTCAGCCACTGGCTAACCAGAGTCATTTTGTCCGAAGCAGAAGGGAACTCCACAGTTATGTATCCATGCCACTCCCTTTATGTCTCTTCCAATGCCAGTATAAAGGCCAACTCTGTAGTTTTTCAGTTCTTATGGAAAAATAAAACCCACTATATTAAAAGATCACAGCTTGTCAAAGAGTATGATATGGGTGGCATTAAAGCTCTACACTTTGAATCAGTGGTCGTATCTAGATTAAATGGTTAAAAGCGCACAAATTCGATGTGGTTTCACACACCGAGGTCCCGTTTAAAGAAGTCGGAGGGCTCGATTATCTCTAACAATGCGATTTTGAGTTAAGCAAGATTCCTATTAAGCTGTCAAATTTCTACAGACAGATTCTTCAGTTTTGGAAAATGATATTTACCCATAATTTCTCTCCCCATGGATCAACTCTCTGGAACAATAGAGTGCTCTCAATTAACAGGAAATCAGTTGTCACGGCCCTCGTGGGGTGCCCGTGTCACTACGTCCTCATGGGGGTGCAGAGGTCCACCTGGCACCAGGTGTCTCTATTGGTTTGAGTTTCAGGCCGAGTCCAGAGAGGAAGCAGAGCTGGATGCTGATTGGCCTCCACCAAGGGTCCGGTGTAGCCTCACTGTTTAAAACCTGCGCAGCTGGCAGTTTTTCTCCCTCTCTCCACGCTGATGCCGGCAGTCTGCTCGGTGCCTGCCTGATCGCAGGCCGGATGCTGGCTGGGGCTTTTTGGACGGTTACTTGTGTATTCCTCAGTTTCCTTAGTTTGTAGATCTGCAACTTTTGTACAGTTTATTTTATAAATAAATGATTCATTGTTATTCCTCATGTGTCCTCCCATTTTTGTCCAGTTTATGAGCCAGACTGTGACACAATATGTAAGATTAACTGGTATGAGAAGGGTGTTTTATCTGTGACTCATCTACTGGGTTGCAATGGTAACCTTCTGGACCATACAGCCTTTCTAGCTAAATATAATCTAAATTCAAATTTTTTAAACTCATAAAGAGTATGTTAAGATTTGCAAAGCGATCCCTGTATCGCTCTTTCAGTTCATCCAAAACACCTTTATGTACTCAAACGTTAAATCACTTCTGCCGAAATTGTCCATTAATGAGTGATTGAGTGAGTTAAATGAGACAAAGTGTTATAAAACATTTATTATTGTTGCTCTGAAATCCAAACTGTTTCATAATTATAATAGAGCTGTATGTGCAAGTCCTGATTTGAAAACTGTTACTATGAAAAAGGCTCATTCCAGATGTATTAAATGGCCTGTTGCCCCTCAGGTCAGAGAAAATCATTTTAAGATCATTCATAAGGTCGACCCGGCTGCAGAACTTCTTTAAAGAAGGTTCAGATCTGTAGTGGACCCTTGTGCCTTCTGTCATATGTAATATAATAATAATAATAATAATAATAATAATAATAATAATAATAATAATAATAATAATGATGATAATAATAATAATAATGATATGTAATATGGCAGAAGAAACCTTAGATCACATTGTTTTCACGCTCGTGTCCAAAAGGTTTTGGCTGGATATTAAAAGCTGGTTATCCCTTCAGATTAATGACGTTCCATCCTTTTTATAAGGACAATCTTAATTCATCTGCCTCTGATGTTATTAACATAATCATCACATGGGTAAATATCATATCCACTGTAGCACATGGAGAGAAAGTAAGCCCTCCTTTACTTGGTTTATTAATGATTTTAATTATTTTTTAAATCACTTAAAAAAAATATGTTCTAACAAAAAGATTTATGGTGATATATCTCGCTTGTTACTGTTCTGAAATGAACTCATATTTCATGGTCTTGCTGTGTGATTGGAAAATATTCATTTTTCACCATGCATACCTTGTATGAATCCCCCTTTTGTGTTTTGTCTTTCAGTTTTTATTTTCTCTTCTGAAAGATTGTGGTATTGTATTAAATTGATATGTTCTTTCCTCTATGAGCCTTTGTATGTTTGTGATATGTATGTTTGTCTGATGGAAACTCTGAAAAAATCCTCCCTGCAGTTTGACTTTTTCATGTCAGATTATCTTTTAAAGTAATGTTTAATCTGACATCAACAAAACGCTTCAATCCAAACATATCTAACAGCAGTAGCAGCTATTCAGTGCTTAGGTGTATTTTCAGTCACTGACTACATCATGAGAGTCAGCCAGTCTGAACTGGATAAAGGTGTTTAATTTCTGTTTTTATTATCATGAACCTGAACTCATCGTTAATCTGTTCTGAAGTCACCCAGAGAACAGGTTCATGATATTAAGTGTCTCTTTCTAAAGAAAAACAAACGGTGAGAAGGACTGAAGATGTTTAATGACAGACAGTGTGGAACCATACAGAAAAATGTAATACAGCAAAAGCAGAGACGGACAGAACCTTAGTGAATCAGCAGAACCAGGAGAACCATCAATGTTCTCTAACCAGCCATGATGTGTTTGACGAACTCAGTGTAGTTGATGTGTCCGTTTGCATCCTCCTGTCCCACCATCAGCCGGTCCACCTCGTCCTCCGTCATCTTCTCTCCCAGCGTGGAGAGGACGTGGCGCAGCTCGGCGCCCATCACTGTGCCATTGCCCTCCTTGTCGAAGACCCTCAGACCCTCCACGAAGTCCTCGAAGGTGCCCTGCTCTTTGGACCGGGCCACGTGCTGCAGCATGGGCAGGAAGGTGTCAAAGTCCAGCAGCTTGACATGCAGCTCCTCGGCCTTTGGCCTCCCCAGCAGCTTCAGCACTTCGTCGTTGGTGGGGTTGTGGCCGAGCGCTCGCATCACGTCCCCACACTGAGCGAAGGTGATCTTCATCTCACCTGTTGGCGTCTCGTCAAACAGCGTGAAGGCATCTCTGAACTCTTCGATCTGGTCGGGGCTGAACTCCACCACAATGCTCTTCAGGTCCACCTCCGGAGGTTTAATTTCTGGCTCTGCAGGTTTGGGAGGTGGAGCAGGCTCCTCCTTCTTCGCCTCGACCTTCTTCACCTCCGCCTTCTTCGGTTCCACTTTCTTTGGAGCCATGCTGCTGAGAGGAAGGACCGAGACAGCCTGAGACGGACCGGATGGAACCTTTATACCAGCTTGAGGTTGGTGGAGTGAGGCAGGAGAGAATGACAGAGAGAGAGGGAGAGAGAGCAGCAGACCAAAAATGGAAAGAAACTGGAATAGAAACACTCGACGATAAGAGACCAAAGATAAGAAGCAGAACTGCTCTGAGCCAGATCCGTGAACAGGCTCTGAGTCAGGAACCAGCAGTAACCGACAGTAACCTGCAGGCTGATGTAATGGAGTAAAAGTACAATTTACTTCTGAGATGTAACAGAAAATACTCAAGAAAAGTAAAAGTACCTCAAATTTGTACTTCAGAACTTCAGTAAATGTACTTTCTATCACTGTCTCTGCCATCCGGTGACGGCATCATCATATTATACTGTCTCTCATGTCTGAAAACACATGATCTGTTTCATCTGTCTGTATCTCTCCTCCCTGTCTGGCCCTCTCCTATCTGTCTTTCTCTCTCCTGCCTGTCTGCCTGTCTGTCTGACGATGGTGCTGCCCTTTAAGGCCGTCAGTGAAACTGCAACCATCTACCTCCCAACACTGTTCAGACCACAGTTCCATAGTGTTGTGTCGGTCGCGAACGTGTCGTTCAAAAGAACGAATCGTTTGAGTGAACGAAGTGAACGAAATCACTTGAGGAACTGATTCGTTCCTTTCTCAGTTCAGTTGAGCTCAGCAGCGAGC
>CAEMYA010000407.1:91992-104334 GCA_903131615.1 Diplodus sargus | reverse complement strand
AGTAGAATGTTTTTCGCAGTTACCCTGCAATTGATCGCGCTACTGTGCATTTCGTATGTGCGTGTGACAGCGGTGCACACAGGAAAATAGGGCTCCCCCGAAAGCCACCCTGTAATTCGAACCCTGGGTACATTCCGATTACCACAACACTTTTTCTAATTGTGTTCCATGGCTTGATGAGGGTTTGAGGGTCTGTTCACCTTTTTAAGCTCTTTCAGCCCTCTTACTTTTCAGCTTTTCTGCCTTTTCAGGTTTTCAAAATGTTCATATTTCTGCCTTTTCTGCTTTTTCCATACATTCAGCTTTATGTTCAGCTGGAGAAACTGTTCAGCTATCAATCTGTACATGTAAAACATGGCTGGGAACGAGGCTGAGCACTATCAGTGTTCGACTCAGAGTCAGACTCTGGCTTTGATGGCTGGGTCTGTCCGATGACGCTGCTAGCTTCCATTGTTACTGTAGGTTAGGTCCTCCTGCAGTACACGGAGGCAGCTCCCCTCCTGTGTGGGCGTGGCTCCAGCGCCTCTATCTGACACGCCCCCAGCGTTTCACAGCAGAGAGAAGTGCTTGTTTTTCCATGATTTTGAGACCTAATTTTATATATTTTTTTTAATCTTTCAAATTTGGCTCAGTGGTCAATGACACGTTTCTGTGGTGTGACAAACTCATAACACAAATGTATTTCTGCTTTACACAGACTTTAAGGTCTTTTGGCCCTCTTACTTTTCAGCCTTTCTGCCTGTTCAGCTTTTGAAAAATTCAGCTTTTTCTGCAAATTCTTGACCATTCAGCCTTGCTAATGGATACAAACCTCAGTTTAACAGTCTGTAGGGTAAAACAGTGCACTCCTCTCATTATTTGTTCTTTATGTAGATTGCAGGGAGTTCTTCTGACTTCGGAATACATTGTTTAATACCAGCTCACCAAATTAGAAAGGAAAACTTCCTCAAGAGAGTGTTGTGTGGACAAGACCCGACAGCAGCGTGTATCGACAGCGGCGTGCATCGACAGCAGCGTGCATTGACAGCGGCGAGCCCCAATGCACATGGATTGCAAGGGCCCGTTCATCGCTGCTTGCAGCTTTAATTAGATTTATACTTCTTCTCTATATTTATACTGAAGCTTTACCTTTATTCTCCATATTTATATTTATATTGCATCTTTATATTTATACTGCATATTTAGCTAACCCTGTCACAGTGACAGACTCCATGTTTCCTGTCTGGACTCTCAGCTGATGTTAAATACGTGAAACTGCTGATTCATTCCTTTATGGATTTCACCAAATGAAAAAAAAACAAGCTATCATCATGTTGTGCTCTGTTGCCATGATAACTGCCAATTTCTGGTCAGTTGAACTGTGTCTCACTTCCTGCTCCACCCTGTTTCTTTCCAGGTTTAGCTCCTCCTCCTGATGACAACAATAATCTAGCTTTGCCCTCACCTTCAACATGACTGACAGGAAGCTCTCAGGTGTCTCAGGTGTTACAGGTGTGTCAGGTGTAGCTCCTCCTCTGTCTTCACCTCCTCAGCAGAATGGGAGGATCAGGGGGACGACGCCCAAGTACTCGCCACCCCATCACAATGGTAGTCTTGGAACCAGTGCTGCTGCCTCCACCTCCCCTCTCAGGACTGTCAGGACCCTCGGAGGTCTGATGAGTCCTGCACCAGGTCATGGGCCTGACGGCAACTCCAGCAGGCCCAGAGGTCAAAGTCTGGGTTCGGCTCTGAGCTCCAGGACCAGAACCAGAACTTCATGGAGCAACGTGAGTTTTTCAGAGAGTAGGGCCGCAACTAACGATTATTTGGTTGTCGACTAATCTATCGATAATTTTTTCGATTAGTCACGATTATTTTGGCAGCATCTGCTTTTACTTTGGTTTTACCTTCATATTCTCAGAGCAAATTAAAAAACCCATAAAACATGCATTTGAAAACATAATATTTTGAAACACAACTGGATTTTGAATATGTCAACTGAACTAATTAATACTAATTATTACAGTTTGTAACTGACTACATATCTTACAAATGAATTATTATGTTATAAATCATTGCATTAAGTGGAGGTTTACTATTAAGTGTTTTATCCAATTTATATTATCACTGTTTTGTACTGACTTAATATCCTACACATAAATTATTACTGATATCGTTGCTGTCAGACAGAAACCTCTTACTTGCAAATTTGACTTATTTTTTTAGAATCATTTTACTGGCCACCCTTCACGTCTGTACACATTATTAGCCAATGAATGTACTAAAGAGCTTGTCTCCAGCTGGCCTCTTGTCTAATGACACAGTATTTCCAGCTACAAAACGCAAATCTCTCTCCTCCCTCCATTGTTGTTGTGTCGCTGCATGGCGTACTCGTGAGTTCTCCTCATGTCTGAAAATGTGACTTTTTGCACATGTGACGTCACTCCTCGAGACGCATGAAGAAAGCAAAAATATATATTTTTACTGAGGAAAATGACAAAAATAATAGTAACACACAGTGACTTGAATAAATAACTTTAATCTGATTACTGGTTGGGAAATATAACGCGGTAGATTACTCGTCACTGAGGCCGGACCGGGCCGGGCCGGGCCGGGCACGGGGTCACGTCGGGTTTGATGTTTTTAGGCTCGATCTGAGTTCTACTACAGAGTCACACGTAAATTTAATGTCAGATATTGAAGATAGGAGGTTACCGCCCGCGCCCACTTTGGACGTGTTTGGTTTCGCTTTCCTGCTCTCCTCAACATGTTTCGCCGTCATTCATATTCTCCTTCTTCTGCGGAACCGTCTTCTTCTTCTACGCCACACTGTGGTGCGCATTCTAGCAGCGGTGCTAAAGCGATTTGCTCCGGCTCAAATCTTTATTTTTTAAAACGATGATAAATAATAATAACAATAATAAATATGACGCGTTGATGCACAAATTTCGTGTCGACAATTTTTTTTTGTCGATGTAATCGATTACGTCGACTAATCGTTGCAGCCCTATCAGAGAGCGACCCTCGTCCCTTGTGGTGACAGCAGAGTGCTATGCTCTGCGTCTGTCATCAGCTGCTTGTTAGTGAAATGGATCTTGGGAATTGTAGCTAACAGATCATCATGTTTTGATGAGAACGTGATGTTCTCAGCAGAATCTGAGTCCTGTATGCCAACCTGGTTGCTTCCTGTGTTGTTGTCGTAGCAGCGCAGCAGCCAGCAGGAGGAGCCAGAGGCCTTGTTG
Source organism: Diplodus sargus (assembly GCA_903131615.1). Classification (NCBI taxonomy): domain Eukaryota; kingdom Metazoa; phylum Chordata; class Actinopteri; order Spariformes; family Sparidae; genus Diplodus; species Diplodus sargus. The sequence continues at coordinate 101,113 of CAEMYA010000407.1, read as the reverse complement.
GACCTGATCCTGGAGTGTCAGGGTCAGAGACTGGAGGACCAGAGAGCCAGCCTCAGCCTGCTGCCTGACCCAGGACCAGCTGCTCTGTGTGGGGCCTGCAGTCCAGACCAGGCCGGCCTGCCTGGTCTGGACTTCTACTACATGCTGATCCAGTACCAGGTACCAGCTCTGACGTCCCCTCACAGAGTCACATGCGACTGACATAACATCAGGCAGGCAGTGGCGGTTCTGGACCAGTTTTAATAGGGGGCCCAGGTTGGGGCCAGCTTTTTTGTGAGGAGGCAAATACAACCCGGGAAAAAAAGACAAATCCCTCATTCAGATTCAGATTTAGATTCAGATTCAGAATACTTTATTAATCCCCGGGGGGAAATTGTTTTTGTTCCAATGCTCCGTGCAAAGTAGAAATAGAAATACAGCATGAATGGAAACAAGCGATAAAGATGAAGATGTGAATAAAATAAAATATTAAAGTAGACATTAAAATAAAATTAAATTAAATGTCAAAGTAGACAATAAAATACAAATAAATAATAAAATAGTAAAGTATAGTATACAATCTGAAGTATATACAATATACAATGAAATGGTTGTAACGTTATAAGTTAAATGTAAATGGATAGTTATATTGTTTGTTTTGTTTTATTCCGACAAGGGATAAATGGGACTTAAAACAATATTTTCAATTTCAACAATTTTGATTGGGCAGTAAACTGCTGAGACACCTTATTTCCGCCTTTCCCACAAAATCATTGCAGGAAATCTGTCATTGTATTATTGATGCAGACTCCCTGTCGGGGGGCCACAAGGGGGTCCGATCTCAGAGTTACGGGGCACTGGCCCCTGTTGGGCCCCCCTAGAACCGCCCCAGCAAGCCCCTGTGTGCATGTATTGTTTCCATTTGTGTGTGTGTCCGTGTGTGTGTCTGTGTGTGTTTCTGTGCATGTGTGTGCGTGTGTGCGTTTCCGTTTGTGTGCATGTGTGTGTGTTTTCATTTGTGTGTGTGCCTGTGCGTGTGTGTGTGTCACACACACACACGGACAGGCAGGTTCATGAGGAACATTCAGCCGAAGAGTTACTGCAGAGAGACGACAAACAAAACACACATCAGTGACCCGTCTGTCTCTCTGACCCGTCTTTCTGCAGTCGGACCGGATGGATGATCAGAGGTGTTCCCTTCCTGACATTGATGATGTCGTTCAGGAGGACTTCTTCTCATTGGTCCAGAGAGTTCAGTCGAGAAGGATCAATGAGCAGCGAGCTTCACTTCAAACACACACTGCCGACTCCGCCCAACACCATCATCATCATCATAACCATCATCGTCATCATCAGTGATGAAGACCAGAGTCTTGTTGTTTTCAGTACTGTGCTGTTGTCAGCATGTTGCTGTGGAAACGTGACCGAAGCTGATGATGTCACCTGCAGGTCTGACGTGGGACCAATCAGAGGCTCACTGTGGAGTCTGTAAACATTCATGTTAATGAAGAAGACTTAAGCTCATCTTCACCACGCCTGATCCCACGGACTGAATCAGAAACGATCAATCAATTAAATATTAACAATAGCCGTTAATAGTGGTTAACAATATTAATATTTTAACATCTGTGAATTTTTCTTTTCTCTGTCTGGAGACATTTTACTGAAGCGAAACATCTCTGGTGTTCAGCTGCTCACCACCAGAAGACCTCCACCAGGTGATCTCCACCAGGTGACATCCATCAGACTGAGACGTCTGAGTTTGATTCATCTGAAAGATTAGAACATGAATACAATTCTGAAGCAGATCTGAAGAGTTCTGCTAAGGAACTCTGACTAAGGAGTTCTGTTTTCTTGTTTTCTTCAGTTCATTTAACAAACTGACATTTAAAACCCAGCACATGTGAAGAATCTATAAGTTGTTGTCTCAGCAATGAAGAACTTCTGAAATGCTCTGAATGTGAAACAAAGTGAGAACCAACTTCCTCTAGTTAGTTCCAGGTTCATGTTCTGTCTAGAACCAGGTCTCCGGTGGTTCCTGTAGTTTAAAGGTTCTGTGAAGGTGGAACAATAAGACATGACCACATGTTCCACCAATGTCAGTGATGATCAGGCAACCCCTCTTGGTCCTGGACCACATGTCGAGAAACTCACCAGAAGATGATCCAACAGGAACCAGAACCGATCCAGGTCAAGAACTGATCCGGTTCCAGTCTGATCCAGGTCGAGAACCGAACCTGGTCCAGAATTGATCGAGGTCCAGTCTGATCCAGGTCCAGGTCTGTCGTCTGTCTTGTTGTGTAAATGAATCTCAGCAGTAAAATCAGATTTTAACAACCTCAGATTCAGTTTCCTGTTTTGATTTCAGGTCTTCAACAAACTGACGAGTTTAATTAAGTGTTTAACATTTTTATTTAATTTCTATTGATTCATCTTATTTGCAGACAGCTGAAACTTGTGTTTTTCCATCAAAAGCTGAAAACATCAGCGAGAGTTTCATCAGGTCTGAACTTTAGCCAGTCATTGGTCCGGTCCGGTAGGGTAAAGCAAATCAGTACAGTTACTTTGGTTAACTGCAAGTGCTACACCTTGTGACAACCAGGATTTCAACACTGTATTGCTGCACCTGTATCGGAAACACCCATTTTTGCAGCCTGCACCAAGATTTTGTGTTTGCATTGTTCTCGTCGGGTCGGGTCGGGTCGGGTCATTGTGTCGGGTCATTGTGTCGGGTGTACATATTTTGGTGTGCAACCTTGTGAGGTTAGACAAAAGAAACAAAACTAGAATGATCTTAAATGAAAATTTGGCTGGCACCTCTAACAGAATAAGAGAAACTCAAATGAAACAAAGAGAGACCACAAAGTCAAACTGTCACAGCCTAAAGTACTTTTGCTTAAACGCATGATCTGTTCCTCTGAATGTTTTATTACAGACGCAGACTTTAATCTCTTTATATTTAAACCAGTGTGATTTAAAATCGCAGTTTAGCTCTCAAAATAGTTATGATAAATAAAGTAATGAGCAGTAAATGTACCGCAGGAACCGCAGCATGTCATCAGACAGAACACGGTTCCAGGGATCAGAAAACTCAGGCAGAGTGAGTCCTCTGTATTCCGCTCTTTGAAGCATCCCGCGCATGTGCTGCTAGAAAACAGGAAGTAAACAACCAGTATCGCTTCCAGCCCGCGTGCAGCAGCAGAGGAGACGGTGAGTGTTCAAACCAGTTTAATGTTCATGTTCAGAACCGGGACCAGAACCAGAATTCAGAGCGTATGTTTACATGCTGTTTAATGTGTTCACCGCGTGACTATCAGCAGCATTAACCAACCAACAGACAAACCATTAGGACGGACGCCATGTTGGCGTCAACACAACTGTTCGGTCTGATTTAAAGCGAGGCAGTTCTGTCTCTTCAATCACGATCAAGGATCAACAATGATCGATTCGGATCGATATCTCTTCAATTGTTAGTATCAGACACGTGGTCAAGGTGACGTCAGATCGCTGCTTGTTGCCGTGTCCGCGAGGCAAACCAGCCAAGAGCCATCAAAACAAAATGTGATCCAGTAACCAGCTGATAATACTTCTGTTATTGATCAGTGAGTATCTTTAGATTAAAACCACACGATTATTAATGAAGAGTTCTGTCACCTCGTCCTACACTGGATTTATATCATCAGGTTATTATAAATAAACTAAAGTATAACTCTGTGAACTGAAGATGTTCTGTTCTCCTTGCGTGAACCACAGCAAACTGTCTCCACCTCAGTGAGTCATTCATCAACACAACACAACACAACACAACACCACTACCTGAACATAATACCACCACCTGAACACAACAACAGCCCCTGAACACAACACCAACACCAGCCCCTGAACACAACACTAGCACGTCCTCCCTCAAATGGATACTGAACTCATGTCAGGAAATGTGCAGGAAACCTGAGAGAAAGAGGTTTTAAAGTCAGTGATCAGCTCTCAGTGCTTTTGTAGCTTCTAACTGAATCTCTTTAGTTTCTCTTGTCCTGTTCTTTAAACATCTGCTGTGTTTTACTGTTTAATAACTGGGGGCTTTTATTGTGAAGCTGTGGTGGAAATGGAGACTTACATGCAACTATTATTATTATTATTATTATGATTATGATTATTATTATTACATAACACCAACTCTGAAAACTTAACAACAGAAGCTTACCTGACCATTTGCAGACACCTCCTCCTCCTCTTCCGGCCGTGCCAAGTCAAACTGAGGAGAGCCAGGCCAGCAGACGTGATGGAAAAATGGTAATGGTGTCGGACCTGGTCCACTCTGAACCTGATTGTTTCTTTGATTCTTGTCTTGCAGCTTCAACGACAAACTGATCAAAAAGATCGAGTCTGCACATCCTTCTCCATCACATCTTCCTCCATCACTTCTTGCTATCATGAAACTTGCAGACTCCGTCACTCCCTTCCATCAGAAGAAGAGGAGAAGGTCAGTTAGTCTGGAAGAATGTCCTCCACCTATTGACATTGAAACACCTGAGAGAGTAGTGAAGACAAAAAAGAAACACAAGAGTGAGGAGGAGGAGGTCCGGCCTCCTCGTCCTCCTGGTGATGAAGGCACGAGCAGTCTGAAGGAGGAGGAAGAAACATGGGTTGACGTAGAGACCTGCAAAACAAAAAAAAAGAAGAAAAGTAATAGGAAGGGGCCGAGCGAGAAGAGTATCATCGTGATCACAGACTCCAACAGCAGAGAAACTGATTCCTCAGTGTCCATGGAATCCACTAACACAGCGATAAAGGTAAAAAAGAAAAACAAGAAGAAGGGAGGTGGGAGTGTGATGTCACAGGAAAGAGAGACTTTGGGAGAGAAGAAAAAGAAGAGAAAAGAGGAGAGGAGGAGGGAGACCATGAGAGAAAGGAAGAAGACAGGAAGAGGAGGAGTAAAGAAGAAGAAAAGAAGAACAGCTGAAGAAGAAGATCAGTGAGTTTGTTTTGTCAGTATTTTAACAGCGATGGAACCGTCAACATGATATAGTGAGGGTTATCATAAGGTTATTACATGTTTTAAATACATTTTAACATTTAAATAAAGTTTTAATATTTTCAATAAAGTTTTGAATGCAGTGTTCCTCTGGTCCAATCAGAACGCAGTTTTAACAGTGTATCTCCTGTGTTGTCAGGTTGGACTCAGCGTTGTTGGAGGAGCTTCAGGAGTTTGTTCCCGACGTCAAGAACAAATCAATCGATCAGATCAATAAACTGCTTAGATACGACCTGCACCGCTTCAAGACCTTCAAACAACAAGGTACTAATACTGCACACAGCCAGGTACTAATACTGCACACGGCCGGGTACTAATACTGCACACGGCCGGGTACTAATACTGCACACGGCCGGGTACTAATACTGCACACAGCCGGGTACTAATGCTGCACACAGCCAGAAGGCTGATATCCACCTGTTGTGGTCGTCTAGGTGTGCCTCTGCGTCGGGGGCGGTGCTCTCAGGAGGAGAATCAGATGATCAGACAGAACGTGGCAGACTTCCTCATGCTGACAGGAATCAGCTCGGCCAATCAGCTTCTGTTTCCTAAGAGGTTCAAAGAGCAGGAGGCAGAGATCAAGAGGCTGAGGGCACGACATCACTTCCTGGAGAAGATCGGTATGTGAACAATCATCATCATCAAAAGTGATGACTGAGGTACATGTGACAGTCCTGCTGAGCAACCTGTCTGCCTGTCTCTCCAGCTGAGGGGATCCCCCGGTCCTGTCAGCAGGTTTACATTCGAGCCAAGAAGATTTTTGATGAGAGTAACCACATGGGAAGGTCAGAGGTCAAAGTTGACTCAAAAGTGTTTCTGTTCTTAAACAAGAACCCTCTGTATCTTTAGGTCATATCTGCAGAACCTCCTGTATGTTTGCATTTTAGCTGTAGATCCCCCCATATCTCTACATGTTAGCAGCAGAACTCATCATGTTTATGTTCTACCTGTGGGTGTTTTCTGTCAGGTTCTCTGAGGAGGAAATGCACTCTCTGGTGAAGTTACAGAACCTCCATGGTAACGACTGGAAAACGATCTCAGAGAAGATGGGCCGCAGTGTCTATGCTTTACAAAAGCGCTTCACCAGCATCGGTAAAAATTGAGGTTCTCTCAGGTTCTGTTAGAACTCATCACCTGTGCATTAAAACATGAAAACGCTTCAGACACTCTCACAGTCATGAAGTTACTGCAGCTGTCAGAGTTAGAACTTATTGATCAGTGATCAATAAGTTCTGATCAACATGCACATCAGTGTGTATATGACCTGTCTTTCACCCCAGTGGGTCTGTTTGGGTCTGTGCAGCTAAAGGTCGTGGTTCTTGGAGTCCAGATGAAGTGTCCAGGTTAAAGCAGGCTCTGAAGGCTCACTTGGAGGTTCTGATCCAGCAAAGTCCTTCAGGCTTTGGTCTAAGCAGATACCAGCTGTGTAACAACCTGCCCTGGAAGGAGATCAGTCTGCAAGTCGGGACCAGATCCTGGGTCCAGTGTCGACTCAAGTGGTCAGTACACTTGCTGGGTCTGGTACTTGTATGGTACTGGTACTGTGGATCCCAGAGACAGATACACGGGGGACTTGAATACAACTATTTGTGATACTAGTACTGATATCACAACACAACATGTTTTACTGTGTGTGTTTGTTTCAGGTTCTCCATCCTGAAGTGTAAACTGTCGTCAGCTGGCAGCACCTTCAACAGAGGAGCTGAAGGACTTCAGGCTAAAATCCACCTGATCAACACGTAAGATCGTGACACACATGACGCACCTGATCCATAACACACCTGTGTGATTTACAGCATAGAAACCACGTGTAAAGGTTTGTGGTCACCATGTTGGATACTGATGATGTTTCTTTGGTGTATAACTTCAGTGATATTTGAATGTTAGTTACATTAAAGAGCTTTACAGTTTTTCTTAATTGCTAAAACACAATTTCTGAAACCTTGCTCCATTTTCTGAAAACATTAAACACAAAACCTCAGCTTCAAGCACTATTTACAAAACCTCTGACTCCTCCTGCAAAATGAAACTTTCGCCTCAAAACAGATTTACCTGAGCTCAAAACCAAACGCTGCTCTCACATCATAAACAGAGTGATCAGAACGATATACACTCTCAAGCAGTCAGTGAACAATACACTGAAAAATAGAAAACACGTTGTTCAAAACATATAGTTCTCAGGGAGAAATACATTTTTAATCTCAAATCAAATTTCATATTTTTCCGTCATTGTCTTTTGATGAATGAAAACATGTTCTATCATAGTAGCTCAAAACTGATCAGAAATTATACTCTGCTTTGCTCTTTGCATTTCTTTTGTTCCTCCTCCTCCTTGCACCCCTGTTTTTACAGCACTGTGCATCTCACAGACGTGTCCTTTGTTCCTGTGATACTGTAATTCTTGTTCTTTGTTGATATGAAACTGTAACCAGTCAAAATCTATTGAGCAGTCAGTACTGTAAACAAATGGAAAGCACAATGTTCAGGGCCAGACAATGTGTTTGTTGTACAGTATACAGCCTACAATGCACTGTACTACAGTATACAATACTTTGGGCCGGGTCGGGCCAGAACACTTCGTCCACATCACAAGCAATAATTTCCCTCCTGAGGCAACAGAGGAAGAAGCCTCTTGTGTGCCGTATCAGCCCTGACATGGTTCCTCACCTGTATCACCACAGGCTGAATCCATGGCTGCAGAAGATTCACCTGTTTGCTCTCTGAACCGGCTTATATTGGTTGTGTCACATGATTTGAAACAAGTGAAATCAGTTTTGAGTGGTTTTGTTAAATCTATGACATGTGTTCTCTTTTTGTATTTGATTGTTGCCACTTGTGTTTACCAGTATGGATGACATGTGCATTAGAGTGCAGAATGTGTTTTGAGAATGAGAATGTGTTTAGAGTTCTGCTGAAAAGTCTAAGTAAGATCTGCAAATTATGTTTTACCATCTGAAATGGTTTGACAACAGACCGCACAATTGAGTTCAGGCAACTGCAAACGTTGTTCAGCCAATGAGTTTAAGTGTTTTAGCAACTGAGAAACTGTAATATAAATAAAACATATGTTTTGTGTCTGTACATTAAAAGGTAAAGTTAAGATCTATTAATGTTTTAACATTCTAAATTCTTCATGAAGAAGTTTCTTTCACTCACATGAAAGGATCTCCAACTTTAAATGTATAGATGTTTGTTTGAATTAATCTTGGCACCAGAACCCAGTCGCTCCATTAGAAGAGAAAGAACATCAGATGAGTGTCAGCAGCAGGAACATTAATGAGAACTTTGTGTTTCAGGTTGTACAACATGCGAGTGGAGGACGCAGCGGACATCGACTGGGACGAGGTGGCGAACACCGTCGGGTAAGGTCAAAGGTCAATCTGTTGTTAGAGGCTTCAGTCAGGTGATCAGCTTGTGGAAATAAACAAACTTTATTTGACTCCTGAATTGTGTTGTCTTACAGTCAAGTGACTCCGGTGTGTGTTCAGAAGAGTTTCCACAGACTGAAAGTCTCCAGAGTTCCCAACTGGACCAGTTTATCCTACGGGGGTTAGTACTGGAACACTTTATCTATCTATTGAAACCAGCTTCTGTACCTATTCGCTACGTGTCTACAAGAAACCGACTTCAGAATGTGTGCAACTTCTTGTTCTTATTTGCGCAGACATCATCGACTTCCTGAAGCTCAGAGTCGTTCCTGTGCTGAAGGAGAAACTGCAGAACAGAGAGGAGATGCAGCAGGAGCAGCAGGAGGACAGCTACCTGCTCTCTGATGTCATCAGCTGTCAGGATGAGGACGAGGACTTCCTGGAACTGGACAGCAGCCAGCTGACCTCCGGCCGGTCATGAAGAACTGTACATTAAAACAGGAATTAAAAAGTAGCGGGCCCCTGCTTCAGTGTGATTGGCTGTGTCAAGAGAATGGACTGACTTCCTGTCTGCGCTGGACTGAAATGTGAAGCAGATTGAATCCTGACAGGAAGTGGCTTTTATTTTGAAGGTCCTGATGACTTAATGTTTCTGTTTCAAACGTTTGATAACCCTGTATAAACAACAGCTTGATTACTGATCAGTTTAAAGTGACGTTAAGATTTTGGTTGATTAGTTTGA
>CAEMYA010000407.1:64898-79965 GCA_903131615.1 Diplodus sargus | reverse complement strand
TGAACCAGAGAGTCCCGCCCAGGTCTCCAGTTGGTACAGTTGTATATTGTGGTCGACCGTGTCAAATGGTCATCATCATCATCATCTTTTCTTAAAGTCCGTGTAAATTTGTGTTATGTGTTTGTCACATCATAGAAACATGTATCATTGACCACTGAGCCAAATTTGAAAGATTAAAAAAATGTATATAAAATTAGGTCTCAAAATCCTGGAAAAACAAGCACTTCTCTCCGCTGTGAAACGCTGGGGGCGTGTCAGTTAGAGGCGCTGGAACCACGCCCATGCGCGGAGGGGGGCGGGGAGCCAGCGCTGCGGCTCCTAAAGAGGTGACGGTATGCGTCATGTTAATGACGTTGGTGTTCCCCCAGGTGTTTCCCCTTGTCAATCTAAACCCGCGGACAGTTTATAATCATATAGATGCTGTTATAATGTGTAGTGATTGAGATCCTGACCCACCAAACATCCTGGAAAGTGACGGAGTGATGTTTTACGCGCTAAATGACATAATTATACATAATCCCCATCAGTAAACAGGACGCTGTCTGACTCTGTCACTCGCGGGGATGGAGGCTGTTTTCTGGGGGAAAGTTCCCTGAAGTCTCAGTGAGGAGAGCTGACGGTCGCGGGTGATTTATTTTCGTCACAAACACTCGGTGAGTTAAAGTCTTTGCCGGTGACAAACGCTGATTTCTGAGCACAAATGTGATGAGGAGTCGGGAGGACGGACGCTTCTCCACATACAGCTGCGGTATTTGTTTTCTTCATATAAGTTGCCAAAGACAGTTACAGTTACTACGTTACTTTTGTCCGGTCCTGTAACGTTGCTTTTTGGGACATTTCTCTGTATTTAGTTGAGTGAAGGACCTGTGCAGTTGTCAGACTGTCAGACCGACACGCGGTCGCTCCGCACCTCCGGATTATCCGTTCACACTGAGACGGCTCACCAATAATGCGGCCCTGATGTTACCGCCACATACCGCCGGTGGGACCCACCATCAGCGGGACGGAGAGGGTCGGCTGCGGCGGCCACATTATGCCAGTGGAACCCGCCATCAGCGGGACGGAGAGGAACAGTGGCGTGTTACGTAACGCGGCCATGATTTCTGACCCGCCCATTAAATCCTGAACACAGAAATGTTGAAAAACAGTTTGTGAGCCTAGCTCCAAAATTAAATTCTAAATGGTCGAATGGCTTTTTCATGTTTTAAGTAAACACATTTATGACCTGTTTAATGTGTTTAGAAGAAAATGGCTGATTTTGCTTTACACGACTTTAATTTGGTTTTAAATATTTGTACTAATTTGTTTATCCACCAGGTGGCAGCAGAGTTTGACTAATGTGTGGTTGTCATCGCTGTGTGTTTGCGTGTGTATTTATGTGTATGTGTGTTTGTGTATGTGGTACTCACCGATACAAACGTTCTCGTCGTCCAGTGGCAGCGTGGCGTTTCTATAGTAACCAAGGCGACAGGACTGGCAGCTCTGACCTCGTGTGTTGTGTTTACAGCTCACACATGTGACCACGTTGAGGAAGTCGATGTAGCTGCAGCGGTTGGAGTGACTGTTACACTCACAGTCTGACACACACACACACACGCGCGCACACGCGCACACACACACACACACACGAGGTCAGTTAAGACACAAACTTATTTTCTCCCTTGACATGATGAAATATTAAAATCTGCCCCTTATTAAAAACAGAATTAATTCTATTTATGGTTGTGTTTTTGGTCAGAAATATATTCTGGATAATTGTCAGTTTTGTCCGGACAGAGACGAGCAGGATCCTGAGGTCTGCTTTGACCGAGACAGTCGGAGAGCGAAGAAGGTCAGTTTAAAGACAAGAGATACAGAACAAAGATTGATTTACAGCGGCTCTAATACGAGAATACACAGCAGGTGGGGCCAGGAGGGGCGTGAAGTGGTGGGCGGTTGTATTTTCTGTTTAGACAGAAAATGGGTGTCAAACTATTTCCTTTCTTGACATTTAGTGAGTTTATTTTGTTGACTTATTAGACTCAGTAGTGAACTGGCTGCTTTTACATCTCCAGCTGAAACTACAGGCCATCAGACTATCACTTCTGAGCTGCAGAGTGGTGTCAGGGGCTGACTGGTTAGCATGCTAACTTCAGTAGAACTCAGAATATAGACGTCTTTGCAATAACGTCAATACTGTTGTTTCTTTACACTGTTCATGATGTTAGTTCACTGCCTCTTTAACACATCTCCAGTCACTGTTCATAGCTCCGCCCATGTCGCATTATGGGTGAAATCAAACATACAGACAGGTGAGACAGGTAGAACAAACACAAACACTGATGAAGACGGCAGCAGAGACCTGAACACTGTGGCAGGTTACATCATCGAGTTTGTGTCTTATACTTCTACTGTTGACCTGTGACCCTGACGGTGGGTGAAATTCTGACTACAACTCAGTTTGTGTGGCCTGTCAATGATTACGGGAGGGAGGAGTCATATGCAGGTGAGCAAGTCAGATGGTCAGAGTTGGTCTTACCCTGGAAGGTGACGTAGGCGATTTTGGACAGCTGACTGAACTTTGGTCCTCCTGGAATCAGAATCTTCTGGGTTGCTTTGGACACAAAACAAGGTGTGTAACCATGGCAACGGGCAGGTAGCAGCAGAGGTCATCAGACTTAAGCAGTGCTGCTGAACTTCTCAGGCCAAGACATTGGAGGTACTTTTACCATTTATTGTATAAACATAAACACTTTGAGATCCCTCATTTTCAAGAGGGTCTCTTACTAGTAGCTTTACTGCTACTACTACTGCTCCTACTGTTACTATTACTACACCTGCAGCTGATGTTACCAATGCTGGCCAGCAGGTGGCTACTACTGTTCATACATGTTATACCTTTTTTCTCGTAGCCTTTGTCATCTTTCTCCTTCCCGCCTTCCTCTTTAGTTTCTTTTTTTGTTTCCGCTTTGGCCTCAGTGACTGTTTGGTTGAACAGAGATGGAACTGATTTTAATTTGCATGAAAATATGAATTACTGTTTATTTAAGTACAGTTTGATAGATCAACATGTGAAGCTGTCTGATAGGTTGTCAAATCTCTTAGGGTTCTCGAAGGGTTTAAGCTTTTTCTAAAAGACATCTGGGCTTAATTTTTGTTGTGGTTCCTCATTTATTCTCCCAGTTGACCTGTTTAAGTCTAACACATGTTAATTCTCCATGTTACATTGAGATCCTGCAAAACACAGGAGCTACTTTTCATCTGACAGGACACATTTCATCAGGAGGGTTTAATTGACCTGATTACCTTTATCGTGTGCTTTTAATGCATTTGCACAGACTTGATACGTGCTTCACTTCTATTACAATTAACATTACTCACTGATGTAGAAACTGTTCTGTGTTGACTCAGTTTAAAGCACCCAGACGTATTTGGACAAAATGTTTTCAGCACAAGGATCTACTTTCTTTTGGTGAAGCTCTTAACCACATCTGCTCATGTCACATGATAATAACTTGTGTCCATGACAACTAAGCTCCACCAGCTGAGGACGACCTAAATATGTGGTTGAAAGCTTTGAAGACAACAAGTAAGTTGCTTATGGCAAGATGCTTTTTCTAAAGTCAACTATGAATCTGATTTTGAATAATTAGTGAATGTGAAGCCAAGGTTCTTAAATAAACTGTGTGTGATATTATATTCTGACTACTCATGGCCTCATTCTGTACCTTTCTCCTTTTTTTCCTCCTCTGTCTTCTCTTGTTTTGAGCCTCTCTTTTCATCAGACTCTGATACTCCTTCTGGTCCACCAGCAGCTGAATCCTCTCCAGATGATTTCCCTTCCAATGTAGCTGCTAAAGAATCAACTGCTTGGGAAGAATCAGGTCTAGAATCTAGACCAGGACTTCCACTGTCTGGTGCAGAGGAATCAGTTCTGGTTGATTGCATTTCATCATTTCCCGTCACCTCTGTACCTGGCCCTACAGAGTCCAGGCCAGAATCCACCGAATTTGATCCAGTAACATCAACAGGTCCACGGGAATCATCTGGAAGGTTCCCAGGATCACTAATAGGCACTGGTCCAGAATCTTGTCGAGATTCAACTGAATTTGGATCATCCGGGAAAGGGAAGGTGAAGTCCACAGGGGCAAAATCACCAGCAGGGTCCGAAAGATTTAAGGTGGTGGAGCTTGTCTCTGGTACAGCATCACCTTCTCCTCCTTCAGAAGAAGGCAACAAGGACTCTACAGAAGCATCAGGACGAGACACTTCAGGAGGTGCTCCATCAGGAGAAGGTACATCGATAAGTGTGTCTGGGATCCTAGAGGAGGGTGCTTCTAGAGGAACACCTGGAGGAGGCACATCAGGAAGAGGTACATCAGGAGAAGGTACATCAGGAAGAGGTATGTCTGGAGGAGGTGCACCAGGCGGTACATCTGGACGAGGTACACCTGGAGGAGGTATTTCGGAAGGAGGTACATCAGGAGAAGGTACATCTAGAGGAGGTACATCAGGAGAAGGTACATTAGGAGGAGGTAAATCAGGAAGAGGAAATTCAGGAGGTATATCAGGAGAAGTTACATCTGGAAGAGGTAAATCAGGAAGAGGAAATTCAGGAGGTATATCAGGAGAAGTTACATCTGGAAGAGGTAAATCAGGAAGAGGCAATTCAGGAGGTATATCAGGAGAAGGTACATCTGGAAGAGGTAAATCCAGAGGAGATACATCATAGGGAGGTACATCTGGAAGAGCGTCATCAGGACGAGACACATTGGAAGGTGGTGTATCAGAAGGAGGTACGTCAGGAGGAGCCTCATCAGGACGAGGGACATTGGAAGGTGGTATATCAGGAGGAGATACAAAAGAGGTAGGTACATCTGGAGGAGCTTCATTAGGACGAAGGACTTTGGCAGGTGGTGTATCAGGAGAAGGTACATCTGGATTTAGTACATCAGGAAGAGATTCATCAGGTGGAGGTATGTCAGGAGGAGGTACACCAGCAGATGCTTCATCAGGAGGAGGTACATCAGGAGTTAGTACACCAGGAGAAGCTTCATCAGGAGGAGGTACATCAGGAGTTAGTACACCAGGAGGAGCTTCATCAGGTACACCAGCAGGAGGTATATTCATCTGAGTGTCTGGAGGAACATCAGGAGAAGTTGTGTCAGTTCCAGCTGTAAATGAAGTATCTCCAGCCTGATTGGTTGTGACTGACATAGTTGATTGAGTGTCTCCTGATGGAGCCCCGTCATTGGTTTGGGTTAATACTGGGATGGTTGCTGATGTTGGTGTTCCGGTTGCTGCTGTTGGTGTTCCGGTTGCTGTTGTAGTACCATCAGCAGATAGGGTTGTTCTGGTGATCATGTTGTCAGTACCAGTGTCAGAGAAGGTGGAGTCTGTGCTGTCTGGTGAGGAGGTGGAGTCAGAGGATGGAGTCACTGGGTCAGAAATAGACACCCCAGAGTCAGTGCTTGGGCCTGGGATAGTGAGGCTGTTCGTACTCATGGAACTGGTGCTAATAGTGGTACTAGGAGTGGTGTCTGGTACTGTAGGGACTAGTTTGCCTACAGTCTCCAGATCTGGGCTGCTGGATGGAGCTGTGTTGGCTGTAGGTCCTGCTGCACTGCTAAAGTCTGGAAATGCGTCAGAGCCTGCAGTACTAACAGTACTACTGAAAGTAGTAAAAACTGTAGTACTGGTGTCAACTGCTGTTGAGTCTAAACCAGCTTTAGGAAAATCACCGGTATCACTAGTACTAATAATGTAAGTTGTTGGGTTAGGGTTAGTATCCATCATGGTAGTACGGGTAGTAAGAACATTGTTAGTGCTAAATACAGGAATATCAGTAGTTATTTCTGCAGTAGTAATACTCCATGTGTCAGAGGTAGTAGAAGCACTTTCTGAAATAGCACTTGCTGTGCTTGTAGGAGCTGCATCAGAAGTCATTGTGTACATAAAAATAGTATTAGTTTGGTCAGTAGAGGAAGTCAAATAAGTGCCAATTGTAGAAACAGCGTTAGTAGTAGCAATAGTCGTAATGTCAGTCACTCCATTTGATGAGGCAGATGGTCTGTCTGGTGCTGCTGAGTTAGAGTCACCATCCGCTGTCAGAGAAGAAGAGTTGTGTCTTTAGTGAAGCTCAGCTCTCCGTCCTCTGTAGAACATGACTGAACTCTGCAGGACATTCAGCACTGGGAGCTTTTCAGTTCACTCATATGTGAGTAGGAGGAATCTCAGAAACCCTCTCCTGTACCCTTAGCCTGACAGTAGACCCCAAATGATATATGTGTTGTGACATAATAAAGTGTCATTCTGCTCATCTGACTGTTCAATACTGATAATTTCACTGTAGAGTGAAGGAAAAAACTCAATCATTGAGAAAATATATGAGACACCCTGACCCTACTTGTTGGTCTGAACACTGATCCTGATCCCACCTGTTGGTCTGAACCCTGACCGGCAGGCACTGACGAGATCAAACACTGTGCTTGTTCTCTGTGGTGGACTCATCACCTGTGTGTGGAACACCTAAATTCTCAAAACAATATTTCTATCAGTGCTGCCACTTTACCAGTGTAGAGCCAGAAACCCAGCCAACCAATCGGATGGTAGTAAAAAAGTAAAAACACCCAGTGCTGTTCTGCGGAGACCTTTACTGGACTCTCATGTTTCTGTGATCAAATCCACACAATGCTGGACTGTTGCTCGTTCAGATCAAGATTTTCACTTTTGTTGCAGGTTCAGTTTGAACAGAATGTTGGTGAACTTTCATATGCTTGAGAAGCTAAATATCAACTTTCTCCTGAGAGACTTTGTGACCCCATTTGAACAGAGTTATGTGGATTCAGTCACTGTTACATCTCCAACTACTGTGTTCTACCATGTTCTAACGTCTACCACTCTACTGTTCTACCCTTCGATTGTTCTGATCACTGTTGCATCTTTTCAGATCCCTGTGGTTCTTTAAAGGTCTGTTACCCAAACCGGCATTTTACCCAAAAAACGCAGTTTCATTGTTGGATATTTTCATTTAACAACGAAAGGAGACATAAAATGTTGGAAACTATTCTGAAATGAAAAAGTTCAATCTAATCTATCTGTTTATTGACTATGTTGTTGTTGGTTGTGTTTGACTATATATGTTCTGTGTGTTTCAAAATGGTGATTTGATTTGTGATCCTGACAAAATGTGTGCATGTGTGTGTGTGTTAAGTGATTGACTGGTTAAAAAGGCTACAACAGATTAAACACACAAACCATCTGTTGGTGTGTTAATGATGGATTAACGTTCAGACTTCCTTCCCAGAATGCACCCTGATATTTAACTCATTCACTGTGCGATCAATCATGTGATCAATTATTTAAAATGTAACAATACTTTCTCCTGAATTTAACTAACTTACCAACTAAATATTAATCTAACTAGCTCTCTATTTTGGACCAACATGAGCGAGAATGATGAAATTAAAAACAAAACTTTTATTATTCTGTCAGAAAAAGCAGGAATGTCTGAAATAAAAAATTATTTATTGAAAGGAAAGATTGGTATCCCATGATGCAACACTGACCACATTACTCTAATTGGTCTGTCTGAGTGTGGAGACAGGTGAACAGCTGAGCAGACAGACAGGTGAGCAGACAGACAGATGAACAGGTGAACTGTACTTACTAGCTGCCATTTCTGCTGCTTCACCTGGAGAGGACACAACATGTGATTGAAAAATACTTGAAAGATCTCCACTGCTGTTTCAGACATGGTGAGGGGCTGTCTCAAGCTGCCGTTCTCCCTCCCTCAGTTCCCCAGCAGCAGAGTGCAGGACAAGGTGCTTATTCAGTGTAATGTTATTCTGATTAATTGATCTTTTATCTGACAGACTTTGAGACAGTTTGAATGTATGACTTGACGACTATAATATTCTCTAAACTATATACTGTAAATAGTCAAGATTATATTATATTGTAGCATATACACCGATCAGGCATAACATTATGACCACTGACAGCTGAAGTGAATAACACTGATTATCTTTTCGTCATGGCACCTGTTAGTGGGTGGGATATATTAGTCAGCAAATGAACATGTTGTCCTCAAAGTTGATGTGTAAGAAGCAGGAATAATGGGCAAGTGTAAGGATTTGAGTGAGTTTGACATGGGCCAAATTGTGATGGCTAGAGGACTGGGTCAGAGCATCTCTAGAACTGCAGCTTTTGTGGGGTGTTCCTGGTCTGCAGTGGTCAGTATATATCAAAAGCCGTCCAAGGAAAGGACAGGGGTGAACCGCTGACCGGGTCATGTGGCGGCCAAGGTGAAGAACATCAGTGAAGAATGTGGGGAGTGAAGGCTGGCCCGTGTGGTCCGATCCAACAGACGAGATACAGTTGCTCAAATTGCTGAATAAATTAATGCTGGTTCTGATAGAAGGGTGTCAGGACAAACAGTGCATCACAGTTTGTTGTTTATGGGGCTGCATAGTCGCAGACCAGTCAGGGTGCCCGTGCTGACCCCTATCCACCACCGAAAGCGGCAACAATGGGCACGTGAGCATCAGAACTGGATCATGGAATAATGGAAGAAGCTGGCCTGGTCTGGTGAATCATGTTTTCTTTTACATCACATGGATGGACGGGTGCATCTGCGTCACTTACCCTGGAACACATGGCACCAGGATGCACTATGGCAAGAAGGCAAGCTGGTGGAGGCAGTGTGATGCTTTGGCCGATGTTCTGCTGGGAAACCTTGGGCCCTGCCATCCATGTGGATGTTTGACACATACCACTTTGACACATACCACCTATCTAAGCATTCTTGCAGACCATGAACACCCTTTCATGGAAACGATATTCCCTGATATCCCCATGTTTCAGGTGTTGACTTGGCCTCCAAATTCCCCAGATCTCAATCCAATCGAGCAGTTTGATCCATGGAGACCCCACCTCGCAACTTAGAGGATTTAAAGGATCTGCTGCTGACATTTTGGTGCCAAATACCACAGCACACCTTCAGGGGTCTAGTAGAGTCCATGCCTTGATGGGTAAGGGCTGTTTTGGCAGCAAAAGGGGGACCAACACAATATTAGGTAGGTAGTCATAATGTTATGCCTGATTGATATATACTTTCTAGAAACTCCATAGAGGCCCCTTTGTGGCCAATATGACATTAGCAGTGCGGTTTAAACTGAGATTTTAAGAGAGCTCTGAGAAGCTTTCCTCCTTCAGCAGATGAAAACAAACCATACAGAGAGAAGACCAGTGTGTGGGTGTGTGTTTGTGTGTGGGTGTGTGTATGTTTAGGTACGTACAGGTGTTGGCGGTGCCTTTGGCCAGGGGTAGATAAGATCCAGGTCTCCAGCTACGGGGATTGAAGCCTTGGCTGCAGCGCTCACAGTCCTGTCCAGTTGTGTTGTGGTCACAGTCACACTGCAACGTTGCATCACGTAACACACACTGAGACGCATGGAGGTTACACTTACACCTGCATGAAACATACACAGAAAAACACAAATGCAGATCAGTCCTGTTGTACCTTAGCTGGTTGTTAGCGGTTGTAGTGGCTGTTCAGAGGTGTTGCTGGCTGTTGGGTGTAGCAGGCTGTTAGCAAGTATAACTGGCTGATAGCAGGTGTAGCTGGTTGTTACAAGGTGTCGCTAACTGGTAGCAGCAGTAGCTGGCTACTAGGTGTAGATATTATTTACCTGGCAGGTACATCAATGTTGGAGATAGCGTAGAAGTACTTAAGCAGGTTGTCTCTCTGGACATAAGTCCCTCCCAGTGCTGGGCGGAGGAGTCGCAGGCGGAGGTTGGTGAAGGTGAAGAAGTCTCTCAGACCCTTCATCGTCTCCATCCGGGTGTACAGGGCATCCATGTTGATCAACTTTGGACCTGCAAACACTCCAAACCGAGCACGCACCTCGAACACCACAACCTTCTCTTCCTATTGGTCAAACAGGCAACATGCTTTCAGCCATTGGTAAAGCACAGTCAGGTATGACCAGGTAGGTCAGGTATGATCAGCTCCGGTCAGGTATGTTTAGGTATTACCAGGTATGATCTGGTAGGTCAGGTATGATCAGGTCTTGTCAGGTATGATTAGGTATTATCAGGTATGATCTGGTAGGTCAGGTAGGTCTGCTATGATCAGGTTTGATTAGGAAGGTCAGGTATGATCAGATATGATCAGTTTTTATCAGGTAGGTCAGCTAGGCCAGCTATGATCTGGTACAGTCAAGTAGGTCAGGTATGATCAGGTATGTCAGGTAAGTCAGGTATGGTCAGGTAGGTCTGCTATGATCTGGTGCAGTCAAGTAGGTCAGGCACAGTCAGGTATGATCATGTACGGTCAGGTATAATCATGTAGGTCAGATATGATCAGGTAGGTCAGGTAAGTCAGGTAGGTCTGCTATGATCAGGTTTGATTGGGTGGGTCAGGTATGATCAGAAATGATCAGGTAGGTCAGGTATGATCAGCTCCGTTCAGGTATGATCATGTAGGTCAGGTATGATCAAGTAGGTCAGGTATGGTCAGGCTATGATGTAAATGTATTGTGAGTTTTATCTGCTTCCCAGTATCATCAGTATCGGGTCCAGTTACCCACCTTTGCTCCGACCCAGCGGGAGTACTGCTCAGTACAGATGACCCGGGTCAAGTTACTCGGTGCTAAATCAGAGACCTGTTTTGGAGACATGCCAAAAGCCTCCAGACAGTCGTCAGCGTAGTATTGATACGGCTGCCACGTTAGCCCTGAAACACAAACACATGATCAACAGCCAT
This sequence comes from Diplodus sargus, assembly GCA_903131615.1. Lineage (NCBI taxonomy): Eukaryota > Metazoa > Chordata > Actinopteri > Spariformes > Sparidae > Diplodus > Diplodus sargus. The sequence continues at coordinate 69,218 of CAEMYA010000407.1, read as the reverse complement.
CATCACTTGATTATCAATCATCACTACACACAGTCTTGGTGCCCTCGTGGCTCAGCACTGGACCCAGTCCAATTCTTTGTGGAACTGATGCTGAGGTCTGTATTTGAAACTAAATGTAACTAACAGGAATTGACACAGAAAACATGACGGTCTGTTAGACATCATCAGCACCTGGTATTAACATGTGATCGATGTCTGGAAATAAATATCTGATCAGATCTCAGATGATGATGTTGATGTAGTCATTCATTAACTCTGTGTTGCTATAACTACTCAAGTCAAAACTGAACAAATCAAATCTAGTTAAGTGAAGATGGCCGACAGGTTTAGTCTATTAATAGCTCATATTCATTTTCTTTGCAGAGTCAGAGATGATCTGAGATCACTAAAAGATAAGATCTGTTGGCTGTGGTGCTAATGAGGCTGAAGGTTATCACAGCCAGTGGAGAAGGTACTGCTCAGTTACACCTGTCAGTCACGAGACTGTTCACAGGTCACAAGACCTGAGAATCTTCATGAACTCTGCTTATCTCTCCTCCAGAAGGGCCTGTCTGTGGCTTTTATTTTAAAGGATAGCTTTACTAACAGGAAGAGGCAGAGTCAGGTGACCTTTTCCCTCTGATTGTTCGATGTCATCAACACCTGTTGAGCATGCATGTGATAATTTACTGATCAGTAACCTTAGAGTTATTGATCTACAGATATCTGATACAGACCACATGACATTACTAGCTGATATTCGATTGGCTGACCCTTTCCAGCCTTCTGTCCCCACTGGCAAATCACCTTTGTCCAGAGACTTCTCGAGCACCATGCTCGTTGGTCGGCCATACTCGAAGGTGACAATGATGTCATCGACCACCTCCAGACTCTTATTCCAGGACAGTGTGATGTTGGCCAATAAGGGCTCAGGATACCTGGACCATGTGACTGTCTGCCAGTAGGTGATTAGTCCTCCCCGCTCCCTGTCTCCCATCAGCTGTGGAGGGTGAGACAGGTCTGGGCTGGACGCATCACACTCATCGCTGCACAGGTATGGGTTCTCCTGCAGAACAGCAAACAACAGAACCCAGTTTATTTAAAGTCACAGTGTTGACACCTTTAAATCTAAACTCAAAACTCACTTCTTCGATTTAGCCTTTAATTAGCACTTGATATCAATTGTAAGCTTCTTCAGTGGCTAGGTGTCAGTCTCAATGAGTTATAGTACTAGATCTACATTGTGCTGCCGACGAGAAACAATCTGTTTATTCTGATCAATACCACCTTGTTTTTGTATCTCTTCCCACAAGCTGCAAGCTGTGTCGCTCTCTACACTCTCTATAGCTTCCTCCTCTTTCTCCTCCTCCTCTTCTCTCTCCTGCTCCTCTTTCTCCTCCTCCCCTCTTTCATTCAGGCTCCCTTCTGATGGACCACGGCCCCCTCGAACCATCTACTGTTTCCGGCCTCTCTCTGTCTATTACTAATTATCTTGTGTGTCCTGCCCTCTTCCAGGTCAGCAGGGTGGACAGGCTCGGGCACCACTTGGTGATGCCTCGTCCAGCTCAGTCGTCTCCTGGATCCACTCACTCTACATATAACTTGTATCAGATTTTCTGTTAATGTAACTTGTAAACTGTGATTTGTTGCTCTTATCTGTACACGCGCCATCTATTGCATGTCTGCCCGTCCTGGAAGAGGGATCCCTCCTCTGTGGCTCTTCCTGAGGTTTCTTCCATTGTTTTTTTACCCTGTTAATTAAAAGGGTCTTTTTTTCCATCAAAGTGTGAAGTTTTTCCTCACTCAAACTGAGGGTCTAAGGACAGAGGATGTTGTTCACTGTACAGATTGTTAAACCCATTGAGGCAATGTGATTGTGATTTTGGGCTATATAAATAAAATTGATTTGATTTGAAAATGTATGAGATTATTTGATCTTTCTATGAGGCCCATGTCTATAATGCATTATAACACATTATGAACATACTTATATAATGTGTTATAATGCATCAACAGTGCTGTACAGAACACATGTTAAAAAGTCCAACTTTACAGCACAAATAATTCGGATTGCTTCAGCTCCACCCACACTCTACCTCTTTGCCCTGTTTGAGATTAGCCTAGTTGTGACATCACAAACATGTGAGAGTGTGTGTGTGTGTGTCTGTGTGTGTGTGTATGTGTGTGTCCCACTAACATACTTGTGAAGTGTGTGATGGATTAACACTGAAGTTAATCTGATCAGTGTGTGTGAGAGGCTTATCTTTTGACTTTAGCTGCAGCTGCCAGCTGTTATAGTACAACTAATCCACAACTAAACATTTAACTAGCTGACTGTAACTGTAACTGACTGTGACTGAAACTAACCGTCACTGGCTATAACTGTAACCACCTATAACTGACTGTAACTAACTATAACTGACTGTAACTGTTATTAACTGTCACTGACTATAACTGTAACTAACTACAACTGACTGTAGCTATAACTGACTGTAACTAACTGTAACTGACTGTAACTGTTATTAACTGTCACTAACTGTAATTAACTGTCACTGATTATAACTGTAACTAATTGTAACTGACTGTAACTTTAACTCACTGTAACTCATTGTAACTGACTATAACTATAACTGACTGTAACTGTAACTAACTATAACTGACTTTAACTAAATGCAACTGACTGTAACTGTTATTAACGGTAACTGACTGTAAATGTAACAAGCTGTCACTGACTATGACTGTAACTAACTATAACTGACTGTAACTATGACTGACTGTAACTAACTGTAACTGACTGTAACTGTTATTAACTGTCACTGACTATAACTGTAACTAACTATAACTGACTGTAGCTATAACTGACTGTAACTAACTGTAACTGTTATTAACTGTAACTAACTGTCACTGATTATAACTGTAACTAACTGTGACTGACTGTAAATGTAACAAACTGTCACTGACTATGACTGTAACTAACTATAACTGACTGTAACTATGACTGACTGTAACTAACTGTAACTGACTGTAACTGTTATTAACTGTCACTGACTATAACTGTAGCTAACTATAACTGACTGTAGCTATAACTGACTGTAACTAACTGTAACTGTTATTAACTGTAACTAACTGTCACTGATTATAACTGTAACTAACTGTAACTGACTGTAACTGTAACTCACTGTAACTGACTTTAACTATAAATGACTGTAACTGAAACTAACTATAACTGACTTTAACTAACTGTAACTGACTGTAACTGTTATTAACTGTAACTGACTATAAATGTAACAAACTGTCACTGACTATGACTGTAACTAACTATAACTGACTGTAACTATGACTGACTGTAACTGACTATAACTGACTGTAACTATGACTGACTGTAACTAACTGCTGTAACTGACTGTAACTGTTATTAACTGTAACTGTAACTGTAACTTACTGTCACTGATTATGACTGTAACTACCTATAACTTACTGTAACTGACTTTAAATAACTTAAACTTGAATATAACTGTAACTAACTATAACTGATTTTAACTAACTGTAAATGTAACAAATTGTCACTGACTATGACTGTAACTTACTATAACTGACTGTAAGTATTACTGAGTGTAACTAACTGTAACCGACTAACTGATATTAACTGTAACTGTAACTGTCACTGACTATGACTGTAACTAACTATAACTTACTGTAAATAATTTTAAATAACTGAAACTGACTATGGCTGTAACTAACTGTAACTGACTGTAACTGTAACTCACTGTAACTGACTGTAACTGTAACTGACTGTAACTGTAACTGACTGTAACTGACTATAACTAAAATTGACTATAACTATAACTGACTGTAAATGTAACTGACTGTATATGACTATAACTAAAATTGACTATAACTATAACTAACTGTAACTGACTGTATATGACTATAACTAAAATTGACTATAACTGTAACTAACTGTAACTGTAACTGACTGTAACTGACTATAACTCAAATTGACTATAACTATAACTAACTGTAAGTTAAACTGATAACAAACCTGTTGCACCAAATGCGTTTGTGAAGAGACCAAAGTAAATATTACTAACACATCAGTCAAACTGATAGGTTAACTGTATTATTAAAGTGATTACTGAAACAGTCCGTCATTAGTTTCCATCTGATCGTAGAGATGCAGCATCATGAAACTGATGGTTTTATGTTCAGGTTCAACAAGCTGTGTAGTTGCTCTTTAAATGGGGTCAAAGGTTAAATTCCTGTTGACATTATATTTTTGCTTCATTACATCTGTTGCACTTATCAATAATTCAGAAATGCCTTTGGTTTCCCAAAGGAACA
>CAEMYA010000407.1:27625-42599 GCA_903131615.1 Diplodus sargus | reverse complement strand
CTTCTTAACCTCCCACTTTTCTATAGGAACACATATTTCCTACGGGCACTGCACTAGTTTTTATAATCTCTTCTGACAATATTAAAACATTTTGGAGAAATACATTTTTTCTGCGTAAACGTTAAAGAAACTGGACTGGACTCCAGTAGAATCTGTAGTCAGAAGTCATCCATGGACCTTCTGATGTTATAATAAATGCTGATTTATGGTCGCACATCAGCTGCATGCCGAGCTGACAGCGCAACCTTCACAAGTGACTTTGGTCATAGAGAGCATTCATACTGGTGTACCTCCCCGCTGTATATCCGGACTCGTGAGAGCAGACGGGCAGAGCGTCTGCGGGGACGGCTGCTGCTCTATACAAACCCAGCTTGAATGACTCAGTTTCGGCAAGCCAGCGTTTGCTTCCGAGCTGTTGCTAACCCTGCTCGTTAAGAGGCAGCTAGACTTCAGACATTCAGTCTTTCAGTCTCTCTCGCCCAGAGACTCTTCAGTAGCTAAGAGACACTCGGTAGGATGTGTATAATCCTCGAGTATAATCCAAGAGGAGCAGCAGCCAGCCAGTCAGGATGAACAGTGGCAACTAGAGTGCAGTGTGTTTACTGGGGAAACCACATGTCACTATCTCCATTATTAGCTCTGCCGCTAAGCACCGGAGGAGAAGCCGATAAAATGCGATGCTTCCAAGCAGACCAATCACATTCCTTGGGGTCTGTGTTGCTGCAATGTGCAGTTACATTTATGAGTGGTGTACATCAGGCTTCGACATAAATGCACTGATTCAACAATTAACCACGCCCCATTCTTGTTTAAGAAAGAAAAGCCCCATTCTCATCGCCCTTTGACTGCCGGGATCCTGTGCCAATTCTCTCTCTTCTCTGTGTCTGTTCTCCCAACTGTCCTCCCGTCTGTCCTCCTGACCCGTTGTCACATTTCTGCCTGAAAAACAGCATCTGTCACAGGCAAAAAACTCACAAGTGTTTGTCTCCTTCACTTTTGTGTTGTTGTAGTTACTGTTGTCACAGTAATGGTCCGCCCTCCGTCCTCAGTGACAGAGTCAGACTGGTCCAGTTTACTGATGGAGATGATGTAATGATGTCATTCAGAGTGAAAACTTAACTTTGTCACTTTCAGGATGTTTGGTGTGTCAGGATCTCCATCACTACACATTATAACAGCATCCATGTGATTATAAGGTTCAGATTGACAGGAGGACACCTGGGAAACATGTTGGAAACACACAGACGTGTGATGACGTCATCATGACGTCATCACGCCTCTTCAGGATCCAAGTGCCGGCTTTCTGTGTGTATAACTGGTTAACCCTTCCCCGAGATAATGTGGGGACTCATGTCAATGGCTAGAAACTCTGGCAGCAAAAGGACTTTTCTATAATTAATTAACTGAAATAAACATGTTAGAGTCTGAATCTACTCCAAAAACAAATACAAAACTAATAATGATAATGACAATAATAATACTGTGTTGTTGCAACTTCAGTAAAATGATGTAAGAAGTGATGACAGTGACATATAGTGGCATAGAAGATGTAATTAATGAGAGAAGAGCTCCGCCTGCTGGAGGACTGACACCATCCCAGCTGTTATCATTATTATTATTATTATTATTATTATTATTATTATATTATTATCATCATCGTATCATTGTTGTTGTTGTTAGGGGTTTAAATTCTGTGATTATTTATTATCAGTATATTATTCTATCTGCTCTGACACTGTGTGTGTGTGTGTGTGTGTGTACACTGAGCATGCTCAGTTGCCGCCCCGCCCTGCTGTCACACACACACACACACACACACACACAAACACAATCTCAGCATCTTCTCACTGATGACAAAGGGTCCTCCAGGGAGACGCGCCGCGCGTGACCGCTCCTCTGCTCTCCTGCTACTGCTGACAGAAACAGACACAGACAGACAGACAGACAGAGAGCGAGACAGAGAGCGAGACAGCGGGGGAGACAGACAGACAGACAGACAGCCGGTGTGTCGGAGGATGCGCGCGGCGGACAGCAGCAGCAGCAGCAGCAGCTCGCGGTGATCGTCGGATCGGAGCCGCAGCGGAGCGCAAAGCGCTGTGCAGACAGGATGAGCTGTAACTGGGGCACCGAGCTGTGGGTATGTACACCTGTTCACACCTGCTGCAGCCGCACTGACCCGATAGATACCTGAGAACACGTCACTGCTCACCATCAGTTAACGAGCTTGACACCGGGCCTCTGTGTGTGTGTGTATGTGTATGTGTGTGTGTGTGTGTGTGTGTGTGTCTGAGGCCCTCGTGCTTTCCTCGGCTCTGCCATAGCAACACGGTGAGTGACGACAGCAGCTCGTGCTCTGCGTCCTCCATGATGCTGCTGCAGCGCGCGACCCGGAGTCACAGACCCAACCTGACACAAGTTAATTATTGATTATTAAAGTAATAATCATGACCAGCTTTGTTGGCGGGATGGAATGTGACGTCATACTAGAATCAGTAGACCGGCTTACACAGAGTGAGCTAAAAGAACTCGATTACTTTGTGTACATGATGTGGGTGGATCTATGCATGCATGAATACACGTCCATTTACTGCATACACATTGTACACTGGATTTGATGTTTATTATGGAGGGATTGTATTCTCTTTATAATGTATATTAAACAGTATATTCTGTATATAATGTAGCCTACATCATACCAAATATTCTGTATATAATGTATATCACACAGCATGTTCTGTATATAATGTATGATACACAGCATATTCTCTAAATAGAGTAAATTATACAGTATATGCTGTATATAATGTATTTTATACAGCATGTTCTGTAAATAGTGTATTTTATAGTATGTTCTGTATATAATGTACATGACACACTATGTAGTGTATAGGTGGATTCAGTGGTCTTGCATTTTTATAGCACGTTTCCAGTCTACTGACCACTCAAAGTGCTTTAAAATACATGCCACATTCACACACACATTCATACACTGATGGCTATGTAAGGCGCCAACTGCTCATCAGGAGCGATTTGGGGTTCAGTATCTTGCTCAAGGACACTTCGACATGCTGCTAGGGGCAGCTGGGATTCGAATCAGTGACCTTCCGATCATTAGACAACCCGCACTACCTACTGCTGCTAAGTGTAATGCAGCCACCCCAGTGGGTGGAGTCAGTGTATAGGTGGATTCAGTGGGTGGAGTCAGTGTACACAGGTGGATTCAGTGGGTGGAGTCAGTGTACACAGGTGGATTCAGTGGTTGGAGTCAGTGTAAGCAGGTGGATTTAGTGGGTGGAGTCATGGCCTCGTCTTGTGTTTCAGGATCAGTTTGATAACTTGGAGAAACACACCAGCTGGGGAATCGACTTCCTGGAGAGATACACCAAGTTCATCAAAGAGAGAGCCGACATCGAGCAGAGCTACGCAAAACAGATTAGGTAACAGCTCACCTGGAGCTCTCAACAGATAAAGTATTGAAAAAGTTTTTCTGATGACACTTTGATGGGTTTCAGGTAGTTTAACATTTAAACAAATCAATCAAGTCAAGCAGGTGAAGACACAGGTGTGTCTGTTAGTGGGTGGAGCAGGTGGTGCAGGACAGTTTGAGGGTAATCATTAACTTTTGACTGTTTCTTTCAATTTAACTCGCTCTCTCTACCTGTCTGTCTCTTTCTACCTGTCTTTTTGTTTCTCTTTCTATCTGTCTGCCTCTCTCTCCACCTATCTCTCCCTCTACCTGTCTGTCTGTCTGTCTGTCCTGCTTCCTGTCTGTTTGCAGGAGCCTCTCAAAGAAGTACCACCCAAAGAGAAGCAGAGAGGACGAGAGCAGGTCAGTCGACAGTTTAATAACTTTCATTTATTTTAACTAATTCACTGTTTGTTTGCTGTCACTTCACACATACTGAACCTGCAAGTGGAGGCTGGGTGGAGCCAGAAGTTGTTACAGGTACACCTGCTGTGTGATTGGCTGTTACAGGTACACCTGGTGTTTGGCTTTTGCTGCAACTCTTCGTCAGTTGAACGAACTCTCGGCTCAGAGAGAAGAACTTGCTGAGAACCTGAACTCACAGATCGTCTGCGAGCTGTCCAGATACACCCAGGAGCTGAAGACTGAGAGGAAGACTGTGAGTACACGAACCAACAGCTCGGCTCAGCCGTCAGCGGAGTGACTTGGAGTAAATTGATGCACTGAACTGTGGCTTGGTCACAGATCCATCATTGTTTCACCGTTCATTACTGAACCACTGAAATACTAAATTTCCTTGCTAACTAGTTTGTTCTTTTGTTTCAGCATTTCCAAGATGGCCGTCGTGCTCAGCAGCACATTGAGAGCTCCTGGAAACAGCTGGAGTCTGTGAGTGACCTCTGACCCCCCCATCAACACCTGCTGACCGCCACCTCATGACTTAACCCACCAACCCATTGAATCAACTCACCACCTTTAAAAAAACAAACAGTCACTTTATATCGAAATATTCTGATTGACCTTAAAAACTGATTAGACTTTTGATGATTTTATTGATTCATTGATTTGTTGTTTTGTTGTTCTTGGTGCTGTTCAGAGTAAACGCCGGTTTGAGCGTGACTGTAAGGAGGCAGAGCGAGCCCAACACGTCTCTGACAGAATCGACCTTGACAACAAGCAGGACGGAGAAAAGGTAGATGAACAAGAATTCATATAAATTAGGGCTGTAACGATACACCAAACTCACGATTCGGTTTGTATCACGATTTTTGACCCACAGTTCGATACAAACCTCGTTTTTAAATTTTTTTTTAATTGAACATCGTATTTATGTAACATTTCAATAACTTCTGTATATGATACTCATCTGATAGTATCAGAGGTGCAGTATTGCTGAATATTGAACCAGTGTGAATGGATGAGCCGCTGCGCGTATGGAGGGCGTGTCTATCGGATGGTCTGTTAACTGCACAGGTCCCTCACTCAACTCAATAAAGAGAAATGTCCCACAAAGCAATGTTACAGAACCAAACGAAGGTAGCAAAAAAATACAGCAGCTGTACGGAGAAGCGTCCGTCCTCCTGTCTGTCCTATTGACTCCTCCTCACATTTCTGCCCGAAAAAACAGCGTCTGTCACTGGCAAAAATCTTTATCTCACCAAGTGTTTGTGATGAAAATAAATCTCTGCAACAGTCAGCCATCCTGACCGAGACTTCAGTGAAGTTTCCACGGAAAAAAAACCCTGACCTCGCGAGTGACAGAGTCAGACAGCAGCCTGTTTACTGATGGTGATTATTAATTATGTAAAGTAATTTAGAGTGAAAAAGGTAACTTCGGTGGGTCAGGATCTCAATCACGACACATAACAGCATGCACATGATTATAACTTATCTGGGGGTTTAGATTGACAGGGGGGACACCTGGGATACCCCTTGAAAACACACACACGTCATCATCATGACGTGTACCATCACGCCTCTTTAGGAGCCGCAGAGCCGGCTTTCTGTGTGAATTACACAGCGGTTCGTCTTCACTCCAGTGGTGCTTCGCTCTGTGTAAACGACCAACGGCGGAGAATTGGTGAACCACCGCTGTGGTGTTCATGTGGCGTTGCTGTGTGCTGTGTGCGATTCTGCCTTCTCACACCGTGGGACAGGTTCGTGGATCTGGGTGTCACGATTTCAGTTTTGATACGTGTGTTGTTACAGGCCTAATATAAACATAATGTGGTTCTATTGAAAGAGTCAATCTAAAACATGACTATATATCAGAGGAGGGGGACCCTTTTGACCCATCACTCTCATTAAGCACATTTTAAGATATGGCAGTCTGAATATAACAAAACATGTGACTATGTGACTGAATGCGGATGATAATTGTTGATATTTGGAAGATGTTGTGTGAACTGCTGCAGGTTTTGGAGTTTTTTTCATTAATTTGTTACTTTTTGAAGACTTAATATCAATTTGTGAATAAGTTCATTTCAAAAGTAAATTATCAGATTATTGAGAACTGCAAACTGATCTAGTGATCTTGTCATTGAAAGACGTTTTTCATGTTCAACTCAATACAAACAGTACAGACAGGAAGAAGTGACGATGTATCACTGATGTAATACTGTCTGTCTCTCTGACTCTCTGACTCTCTGTCTGTCTCTCTGCCTGCCTGCCTGTCTGGCTGGCTGTCTCAGCGCTGCTCTCTGAAGGTAAGGTCCTCTAATTGTTCTGCTACATTCATTGTAAATATGTTTACAATGATAATGTATAATATTGTATGTACATTATGTAATAATGTATTTTTGACAGCTTTAGATTATAATGTCATTTTTTTCAGTGCAGAGCCGCCACCAGGTTTAGAGTAGACCCAACTCCTGTGCCTCCGATTGGCGTATTTCATTAGTTTGATTTAAGGTCTGAGAAGTAATGATTGATCATAAGCCTATCAGGGTAAGCCAGTCGGAGGCTAAATAGGAGGGCCTTAGCAAGAAAAGTAGCAAAATCCATAATTATACAACAGGACGGGGTTATCCTAGCTTAACATAAAGACTGGAAGCAGGGGGAAAGTGTTCATTCTACCAACTTTTAAACTGATCAACATTTCTTGACTCTCTTTAGTTTTATCCAAACTGTTGTCAAAAACACCAGAACTATTTCTGATTTAAGGACAGCGGACTAAATCAAACTTGTTTCAAAAACTTCAAACTGGGATCTTTACATCAACAGTTTCTGTTTGAATCAAACTAGTGAGATAAAACGTTTTAGGTGCTGAGTTGTTAAACTAGATTTAGATTTATTTGGTGTTAAACTTTCAGTGTGTTTGCTGCTTTCAGGCTCGTCAGACGGCTCAACAGAAAAAACAAGCTGCTGAAGAGTCCAGGAAAGACTATGTGACCAGTTTAAACCAGTTTAACCAGGACCAGCACCAGCACTACCACACACTGGTACCAGTTATATACCAGGTAAACTGTACACGGGTACCAGTGAAATACCAGATGAGCTGCACACACTGGTAAAAGTTACATACCAGGTGAAAAACACACTGGTACCAATTACATACCAGGTGAACAACACAGTGGCACCAGTTACACACCAGGTTAAGAACACACTGGTACCAGTTACATACCAGGTGAACAACATATTGGCACCAGTTATATACCAGGTGAACAACACACTGGTACCAGTTACATTCCAGGTGAACATCACACTGGTATCAGTTACATACCAGATGAAGCACATACTGGTACCAGTTATATACCAGGTGTTCAAAATAACTGTACCAGTTATATACCAGGTGCATCAAACACTAGTTCCAGTTATATACCAGTTGAACCAGGTTCCGCATTGATTCTTTATGTTTGTATGGTGGCAGCGTATCCAAGACATGGAGGAGCGGCGGATTGAGAGAATCTGTGAAGCGATGCGTTCATCGGCGGAGGCAGAGAGAAAAGTTCTTCCTGTTGTGAGTCGCTGTCTGGACGCCATGATGGCCTCTGCTGAGGGCATCCAGCCCAGGATGGTGAGTCTCCTCTGGGCTCAGTTCGCACTCAAGTAAATTTGTTGGGCAGAGATTTGAACTGGTTGGTTGTGTGTGTGTGTGTGTGTGTGTAGGACACGCGACAGGTTGTGGAGGTGTATAAATCAGGCTTCGAACCTCCAGGTGATGTTGAGTTTGAGGACTACAGTGCCACCATGAGGCGGAGCATCTCTGAGTCCAGTTACCTGGACAACCGAGCGGAGGGGCGGAGACACAGCAGGAAGCTGTGGCCCTTTATACGAAAGAACAAGGTACACAAACACGTATACATTGTGCACATAGACACAACAAAACACACATGGCTGTACTGACATCACCTCTTGCTGTCTGTCTCTCTGTCTCTCTCTCCAGCTGTTGACTCTCCTCTCCTCACCCCGGCAGCCTCCCCCTCCACCACCAACTTCGCCCTCACCGGGGGCCGTGACCAACAGTCCCCAGTCCCCGCCCCCTGCCTCTAGAGAACCAATCACACAGCGGCTAAATGACCTCATGACCTCCGGTTCACGAACCAGGAAGCAGTGTCTTCGCAGCCTCAAGAGAGGGGTACACACACGCACAAACACACACACACACACACACACACACCAACACAGAGGTATGTAGGCCTCATTCAGACAGAATCTTTCATTTGAGTGACAGCAGTGTGTTTGAAGTAGGAGGGGCCCAAAACCAAAACAACCAAAAGAAAACTTATCTGCAGAGAAGTTGAAACTAAATCAGTGAGTGAAGCTGGTGATCAGACGAGCAGCACGAGGGAGCAGAAACTGACTGATGGAGTTGAACGTCTCAGGTTTTAAAACTCTGTCATGATCCAACTCACATCCTGCTTCATCTTTAACCTGACAATGTGCTCAGTCACCTTCTGGATCGGAGGTGAAAGTTCACAACATGACCAAGCAACCTGCAGCTGATCCACTGGTTCTGTCTGAATGAGGTCACACATGTACACATTAATACATATGTCTCTTTGTACACATGAATATCTATGAACCCAAACTCAGTTTTTTAATCTTCTTATGTTTCCTTCATGCTTCCTCTGATTGGACAGCTGTCACTCAAACTGGTCAGTGTCATACCTGTCTGTCTGTGAAATCATATACGTGCATTAAACCACATGACAGTCACTGTACAAAATATTATGATATGATATGATATAATATAATATAATATAATATGATATAATAGTCTAATGTTGTGTGGATGTTGCAGGGCTCAAGTCCTGCAGACTGCAGTCATCTTCCTCCTGAACAGAGACGAAAGAAACTTCAAACCAGAATCAACAACATCAACCAGGAGATCCAGAGAGAGAGAGAGCAGAGGTACACACAAACACACACACACACACACACACACACACACACACACACACACACACACACACACACACACACACACACACACACACACACACACACACACAGATGAACCTTGTCTCAGTTGACATGTTTAAAATGTTTCTGGTCTCCACCTGACAAGGGAAGCCACCAATAGCAGGAGCAAACACATTCATAAAACAGAATTAAAAAGTTGAAGTTTTGCTCAAAGCACCTGCTTGTCCGGAAAAGTTGCAGTTGTCCACTGAACAAGGCAAATCCATCCAGCTCGGTAAGATTGATTGTTCATGTTAATCACAGCCTAACAAATCCACAGAAGCTTCTTTTTCACATCCGAGAGGAAACTCAGAAGTCAAAGATAACAGTGATATTTGGGAGGATTTAATGGAGGTAAAGTATGTAAGCATCAGATTCTATCAAACATTTATCAATTCAGTCTTTCTCTCAGATACTTTAGTGTTTCTCTGGGACTCTGCTGCCTCCTGCTGCTCTGAAGGAGAATATAACATATATATGTTCTGTGCTCTTCTTTAGTGGTTTAATCTCACCAATGGGAGAATCAGCTCCACCTGCTGTTTAGCTACATCAACCCATCAGCTCACAGTCACACAATAAACTTTCAGTCAAAGAATATTTTCAGGAGTTTATTAAACTACCACATCAGTCTCATCTGTGATATTTCTCAAGAGTGTGTGTGTGTCGTTAATATTGTGTGTGTTGTTTCAGAGACGCTCTGTTGAAGATGAGGGAGGTGTATGAACGAAGTCCTCAGATGGGCGATGCTGGTAGTTTGGAGCCACGACTAGAGGAAGTGAAACTGAGTCTGCAGAAACTGGAGGACGAGCTGAGGAGGAACCAGGTTTATGCTTCAAATCCTACAGATACTACAAATACACACAGTACTGTTGTTGTCTGTTGTTATCCGTCGCTGTCCGTTGATGTCTGTTGCTAACTGTTGCTGTCTGTTACTATCTGTCACGTAGGCTTGGCTGATGGAGGCCGACAGCAGACTGTCTGATCACAGCAGTAGAAGACAGAGTGGAGGTTGTGGGTTAAATTCCCAGGCAACAACGCCAGGCAGCAGCAGCCTGAAACAGCTGGACAACCGCAGTCCAGCCAGCAGAGAGAGGTTCTCATTATTGATTACTGATCACTTGATCAGAGTCTGAGTCACTGAGTCACTGTTCATACACTATAAACATAAATACAATGTTCCCTCTCTTTCTCTCTTCTTGTCTCTCTCTCCACCCATCTCTCCTCACTTCCTATCTGTCTCTCTACCTGTGTCTCTCCTCAGTCCTGACGGCAGCTACACTGAAGACCACAATGCAGAGCTTCACTTTAAATCTCGTAGTTCAGAGTTTGACGATGACTTTGATGATGAAGAACCGTTACCGAGTATCGGCACCTGCAAGTCCCTCTATCCCTTCCAAGGTACTTATTTTCTGTGAGGACATCACTTGACATTGAGGTGGACAGTGATGATGCTAACATGTTGTTGATGTGCTGCAGGTCAGAATGAAGGAACCCTTTCAATGGTGGAAGGAGAGCTACTTTCCGTGGTGGAAGAGGACAAAGGTGACGGCTGGACCAGAGTACGGAGGAACCTGGAGGAGGAGGGATACGTCCCCACCTCCTACATCAAAGTCTTCCTGGACAGCAGTGCCAAAGGTGCTATGACCTACATATGACCTACCATTGTCCTACACATGTGCTACACATGAAGTTAACCTGTCCCACACATGACCTATACATGACCGACACATGAACTACATGACCCACACATTTCCTACATATGACCTACACATGATTTACATATGTCATAAACATGTCCTACACATGACCTACATATGACATGAAGTGGCCTCTTGTTCAACTGTACAGATGTCGGTCTTTAACCTCCAGATAAACTTTGACATGTATTGTGATAACCTTCAGTAACCTTCTCACCTGATGACCTCTGTGGCCTCTGAATGTCATCTGTTGCTCTGCCTGTCTGTGTGCTGAACGCTTGCTGTTGTTTTAAAGCTGCTGTTTGTTTATTACCTGTGAGGTCACCTTTAGGGCAGTTGAGTGTCATCTCATACTCTGCCTCCATGGGGGGTGGCCTACAGGGGTATGTCTGTCTGAGGAGAGAGCCTCCTCTCACACCTCCTACAGAGTCCAGACTGATGATGCGTTCAGGTGGTCTTGAAACACCTGGTCACATGATTCTGAACAGTGAGTAGTGTGCAGTGCATTGTGGGATGCTGTACATCATTAATGACATCATCAGTCAAAATGCAGTTCTCACCTGGTCGAGTTCAGTCAAAAACGACCTGATGACGTGTTGCACATCGACCAGCAGCCCTGGTGCAGATTTCAGGCGTTCCTCCGGCATACCTTTCTTTAATCTGATCATGTGATCTGAGGAGGGGGTGGAGCTTAAACTGCAACCCAGCTCCTCTTAATATAGATCTGCCTCCTCTGTCTGTGAGATAAATTTCTTTAATTAACATGTGAGTGTAGAGTCTGTCCATTCAGCCCACACTCTGTTTACATTAAAATCCATTAACAGGATTCAAACATGAATGTAGAAACTGTTGACCATGTCACGTCTGACCTGGATCCCTTCGTCTGCTCCAACATCTGGAGGATGAAACCTGCTCCTCAACTGTGTGAGAAGCTGGAGATCAGACAGATTTATTTTGTCATGAGTCTGAATCTGTATTCATCCTACTGAATATACAATGGACCTGCAGCAGCTCCATCATGAATGTGGGTTAGTCGCCCTCAGAGGACTGATTGTAAATGTAAGACAATATAAATGTACTGACATGTTATCATGTGACATCATTAATAAGGTGCAGGCTCACCTGTACTCAGACCTTTAGCAACTCTGCTTCATAAAAAAACCTTTGATGATTGGATGATCTCTTCAGCCACTGTAAAGATGGCAGTCACTGCTGCAACATGGGTTGTTGTGACCGCAGGGTACTGCCTTCAACTGTCTTCCTTTGTCTCTGTTGCCTCGTTCCAGAGAAGACAAACAAGCTTCTCCTCATGGAACACAAACTTGTATTTGTTCTCGTCTTTATTGACATGTAGCACTGCGACGCTGTTGCTGCCCCAAACACAGTCAGGATGCATTCTGGAAGCATAGAATTCAGCACTATCTGTATTGTTGTTATCACAACATTTAAACCACGACCAAATATGTGGACAGCAGATATTTTTGAAATATCAATAACTCTGATTAATCAATAATAAAAGTGGTTGTTAGTCACTCAGTCAGGTGATCAATATGAGCGTAAGCCTTCAGTGTTTCATAACAACCTCTTAACAAGATCATGATAATGATATTGACTGAGATGTGAAAAACAGTTACCAGTTATTGATCCTGACAATCACAAGTCGCATTCATTCATTCAGTCGCTTCATGTTTTTTATGTTTTTGTATTTTAATTTTCACATCATCACCTGCTAAAATAACTACTGCTAACAAATATTTTCATTACTGATTACTCTGCTGATTATTATTGATTAATCAAATCATTATTTGGTCTATGACATGTCAAAAGTGAAACATGTCTATCGCCATCCAAGTTGATGTCATCAGTGTCTTCTTCCATTCTAAACCAAAATATATTCAGTTTCCTGTATATTTAAGAGAAAGGAAAAACAAAAGAAGATAAGAAGATCATTTTTAGAATTTTAAGAACAACAAAGAAAATTCAGCTCCAGAAACAGCCAACTAATTGGAGAGGTCTGAAAACTTTTTCGTAAATAACAACCTCATTTATTTATTTCTGTTAAAAGACTTACAGAAGTTTAATTTTTAAAAGTCTAAATATGATTTATTGGCAGCTGAACGATAGAACTGAGTATAGTTTTAGTGAAGACTTCCTGTCTCACCCGACCAGCTCTAACATTTCTACCTGTCTGTCTCTCTGTCCGTCTGTCTGTCTATCTTGTAGGCTTTGTGCAGAGTAGTCGGCTAGTCTAGACCAGTGAGGACGTCTCGCCACAGGAAGTGATGTACAGGAAAGAGCTCTGAGGGAGTCCGGTAACAGCTTTTCATTGGACAGTTATCTCAACCAATCAGATGACAGACTGCTGTCAATAAGTGATGGAGGACAACTTGTACTGACTGAGATCAGATATAAGCCCGGTCCCAAACAGTCTGATCCATCCCATCTGTATTTCCCAGATCTCATTCCTCATCTTCAGATCAGATCATTTTTATTTGTTTCAAAGAAAATCACAAACATGTTTCTGTATCTGCATCATTTCTTAAAAAATTATAATAAATAAATGCGTAATGTTCTGATCAAAGCTTTTCACTTTTCTTTTAAACATTTTCAGACCAAAATTACAAACTTATCTTTTATGGAAAGATTTGTTGTGATGTAAAAACTGAGTTTCTGTAAATTTGTCAGTTTAAATATTTTTTCTTGTGACTTCTGAGACCATGTTAATTGACCAACTGACCTGAGATTAGATTAATTGACCTGAAATCAAATGAAATTACCTGAAATCAGATTAACTATGATGAATAATTAAATTTATTTAAAATATTTCAGAGAAGTTTCAATGATGGCAAGGACAATCCTTCCTGTTGGCAGATGACTTCAGATGACCCTGTGTTTTACTGCAGTGATGTCACAGTGATGTCACATTGTACTGTGCTGATGCCCTGCAGTAAACACAGGTGTAAACTTTAAAGTCAACACACTGGAAAGACGTGAGCTGAAACTTCACACAGGCGTTTGCTAAAGAGTCACCTGTGTGTAAATATAAACTGTAGCTGCAGAGGTGGAGCCCCACCCCCTGTATACCTGCTGACCTAAACCCCTCCCCTGGATTACCAACCAGTATTAACCCCGCCCCCTGCTTGTTGATCAATGATCATGTTATTGATTGTGTGAAATGTGAAACTTTTTCATTTTATAGTGAGACATTGATCAGTTATTGTGTTTTTTTTAAATTGAGACGTGAGACTGCTGATCACGCTCTTTTCAACTTCTTGTATGTTAATCTTTCAAAATAAAGGACTCTCTGAATCACACAGTCTGAAGCTGTCGTCATTCACTCTTTGTTGTAACCTGGGACCCAAATAATCTTTTGATAATAGTGTACATAAAATCAGTTTTACTGTTATTTGTTTTTAGGAACCTATGTAACTTTCTGGGTTCAGCCTTTGGAATAAACATGGTGTGGACAGTATAATAGAAACATCTCTTGGTAGAACAATATCGCCTGAGATCACCTGCAGCAGAAACATCTCTGTTGGTCCCGTCCACATAGTTCTGGCATCAGAGAGGCCTGTGAGTAGCCCACAGCTCAAATGTGGCCTCATTGCACTAACAAAGCCTGAAAAGCACAGGAAAGTGTATTGACCCTATGTCCAGTAGGTGGTGCCAGCATGACACAGTCCCACTAGGTTTGACAACTCCCATCTGCCATTGTTTGAGAGCGCACCTGAATGCATCGTCATTTCCACAATTATCGAATGAACGGAATAAATAAGAGCAACTGCATGCCATTTCAACGCCAGTCTCAGAGTTGGGTACCGCTGGAAGCATTGGCTTTTATCAGCGCAACCGTTACTCAAAGGGAGCAACCAAACATTTGGATTTTTAACGCCAAAGGCTGCAGTGTTTCATCTTGCTGGATGAGTCAAAACTGCCCTGCGTTACCAAACACGCTCCGGTTGCAGAATAGTCGCTGTGCAACCAGCTGCTTTTACCGCCTGCAGGAGGAGGATTTCCCCTAAGAAAATGCCCGCTTTGCCCATTTTTTCATGCCCATGTCAACCACGCTGTTTTTAACAGCCAATGCAGGACGCTGCAACCGCCTTTAATCCATGCCCAGGAAGCGAGTCTGTTTAATGAGATACGACTACAAGTTAGGCTTGATTGGTGTCTGAGCAGATACTAGAAGCTATCTTGAACTGTATGCTTGTGAGCTACAATGCTTTGTGAGTTTGTGGACCACCAAGTCCTTTTTCATTGCTGCTAGTTTTATTGTTGTAAAACATTGTTTGTTGTTTGCTTTCCTTTTAGCTCATCACAAGCCTCTCCACCCTGTGGAGCAGAAAGTGTTATCTTAGACGCCGCTGAAGCCGTTGGCCCCTTTCTCTCTCTCTCTCTCTCTCTCTCT
>CAEMYA010000407.1:6928-26718 GCA_903131615.1 Diplodus sargus | reverse complement strand
ATCTGTAGTGTGTATCTGAGGTGTGTATCTGTGGTGTATATCTGTGGTGTATATCTGTAGTGTGTATCTGTAGTGTGTATCTGTGGTGTGTACCTGTAGTGTGCATCTGTGGTGTATATCTGTGGTGTATATCTGTAGTGTATATCTGTAGTGTGTATCTGAGGTGTGTATCTGTGGTGTATATCTGTGGTGTATATCTGTGGTGTGTATCTGTGGTGTGTATCTGTAGTGTGTATCTGTGGTGTACATCTGTAGTGTGTACCTGTAGTGTGTATCTGTCGTGTGTATCTGAGGTGTGTATCTGTGGTGTGTATCTGTAGTGTGTATCTGTGGTGTGCATCTGTGGTGTGTACCTGTGGTGTGTATCTGTAGTGTGTATCTGTGGTGTATATCTGTAGTGTGTATCTGAGGTGTATATCTGAGGTGTGTATCTGTAGTGTGTATCTGTGGTGTACATCTGTAGTGTGTACCTGTAGTGTGTATCTGTGGTGTGCACCTGTGGTGTGTATCTGTAGTGTGTATCTGATGTCTCCAGTTTCCAGCAGCTCGTCTCTGATTGGTCCCTGCAGGCCTGTGTTATGATGCTGTGTCAGCAGAAAAGTGACCTTTGTGGCTTAACCTGAAGGTGAAATTTATCTATCTATGTACTCCAACTCTCAGTTGTCGTCACCTGTGGTCACGAGCTCTGAGTTATGACTGAAAGACTGTTTCTGTCAGGGCGTCTGGACTCAGAGACAGACCGAGGAGCTCAGAGAGTCACTGGTACTTCATGCTGAAAGGATCCTGCTGAGGTGGTTCAACATCGGAACAGGATCCTCCTGACGCCTCCCTTAGGAGGTTTTCTGGGTCTAACTGGTCAGTTACCCAGGGCAGACCAGCACTCAGTGGAGGGATTATTTATCCCATCAGACTGAAGCCGTGATCCTTCACCAAGAGCTGAAGACGATTCTGTGCTGATAACTCATATAAATGTTTTGAGTTTCAGTATTTATCTTTTTATTATTTATTTTCTGTAGGAAACTAAATGTTCTCAAAGCCTTGTTTCATCTTCTCAAACAGATATTATGATTTCTGTCCAGACTGTGTGTGTGTGAGCAAGACAGAAGGAGTGAAAGTGTGTGTGTCAGATGGTCCTCAGCAGGGTCCAGAACACTCTCTCTCTCACACACTCACACACACACACACACACACACACACACCCTTTGATGTGCCTCCAAATGAAGACGTTGTCTCCATGACGACCAAATGAGGAAAATGATAATTAATTTAGCGGTTCCATCTGTTTCTTCATCTTCTCTTTGTGTCTCATTCACTGAGGCCTCATCCCATTTCACATAAATGTTTCAATGTTGCATCTTTTCCTTGCGTCTTAGTGGGCGGGACTGGAGAGACAGGAAACCACGTGAGGAGAGAGGAGATGAGGAGACGTGAGGAGAGAGGAGACTGATTCTGTGATCAGTTTCAAAATCATCAGTATTAAAATGATCTGTATCAAAATGCTCAGTATTAAAATGATCTGTATTATAAGGTGAAAATAGTTAAGAGCTTGACTTTGCGATGAACTTGATTCACAGATGAGTCAAAATAAATATCAGCACTGTGTACTCTCTGTATATCTGTATTATCTCAGCTGCTGTCTGTCCTACATTAGAACCTTTTTGTCCCTTATATCTGTTCAAATATCTGATAACTCTTCTGCTGGATGAGCACTTCTTTTTTTTAAAGGTTGATTTCCGGAGAAACTCTGACATCTGGATCTGAAGCTCTCGATCAAAGTTTTATCTCATTAGACATGACAGGATGCAAAGCTGCTGCTCATGTCATGATTATTTATATTAATACAAAACAAAGCTTCTGTTAAACATTTTGTGAACCAACAACTTTGACAAGTTCGAACTGTAACAGTGACTATTTAAATGTTAACAAATGGGTACATACTGTGTATTTATACTGTGTATTGTGTATTTATACTGTGTACTGTGTATCTATACTGTGTAATGTGAGTTTGTACTGCTAACCGTTTCCACTGACAGAATGGCTTCATATTATTAGTCATCACGTGTTTGTTGATTGAAGGAGACATCACCTGTACTGAGAGAACAAGAATTTCTCAGAGTTTACAGATTTAATTGACAGAATATCTAATACAAGTTAATTATGTGAATGATATGTAGAATGTGGATCCAGGAGGACGACTGAGTGGGCCGAGGTGACGCCAAGTGCTGCCTGAGCCACACAACCACCATTTCATTGAAGTGATCTGGACGAGGACAGGACACGAGATAGTTACCAAGAAACAGAAACAAAATCAGAAAAAATCAAACAGGTGTACCAGAGACACACATTTATCTACTGGATACAGTATTTCTAATCTATTTTATCTTAAAAGCCCAACTGGGGACAAGAGTTAAACATTTGCAAAAGCTGTAAACTGTCTGCACAGCACATCATTTATTTAAGTCTCAAATATTTTATTGACTTTTTGCATTTCTGCCCTCTTTCTGCAACGGTTCCCTGTTGTTGCTATGTCCTATTTAATTGTTAAATTTCACTCAGTAGGGTTGCGGTAAGCAGAAGGTTACAGGATATCCCTTTTTCAGCTGGACAGGGGAGGGGGATGTTAATCAGACGCACCTGTGAGCTGAAGAGGACAAAGAAAGGCATCATGGAGGGTAGAAAAAGACACAGTCTGGAGTTGCTTAACTATCATGAAAATTATCTTCTGATGGAAAAGTTCTGATCTCTGGAGGGTTTAGATGATTCTGGTCCATCTGTGACCGGCTCAGATTCAACGTTCAGGTCAGTCTGTCTTCAATCTACACTCACCTCAACAGAAGTTTGGTTTGTCTTGATTTAGAGAACATTTGTGTGTTTGAGAAACTTCTGTGCGTGATTATGAACTCTTGGCGTTGATGAGAATATTTGGTTTGAATATAACATGATTAATTTAATGAAACTCTATTTTGGACATTAAGAGAATATCAACACTACAAGGTAACACTTGAGGAAGTAACAGGAGATTGATCAGCTTGTTTGAAAATGGAGGAACAATTAGAGATAAACTTGGAAGCAGAAACAGAGGAAAAGGTGTTTTTATTTCTGTTTTTAAAGATAGGCCTGTATTTGAGTACTTATAAAAAACAGCCATGCCATTCAGATAACAATGTCAATGACAATGTCACCACCACAAAACGAGTGAGTGAAGGGGTGTTTTCCGGGAGAGACTTCCCGTCTGTTAAGTTGGTGGTATGTGTGGTAATGAATGGTGAGGTTCCGGTTGTAATTTGCCAAATTACAAGTATTAATACTTGGCATCTTGATCAAAGTGCAGATTAAGGTGAAGTCATTGACTAAATGTTTACATTTAAAGTAACAGAATAAAAATGTTAATTACTACACACATTTGCATTGAGGTATTACCCCTGTTATAAACCGACGTCTTAATAAACTAAAATGTGGACTAGAAGTATATACTTCTGTAAACTTAAAATGACCATATAAAGTATACTTATAGTATACTTTTATAAACTTAAAATGTTCCAATTTAGTCCAAAGAAGTATTAAATTAGTATACTTTCTAGTATGCTACAAGTACATGGTCCATAGTATACTTGCTATACTTATACTTTCACTCAAGCATACTTAATAAAATGAACTTCAAGTATACTACTTTTTGCTAAGGGAAGCCTTAGATGACCAAGGACGTACAACTCCTGCTGAAGGCCCTTAACACCGCTTTCCGGTCTGGTGACACGCAAAACTATAGCGATGCCACGGCAAACCTGAAGAAGGGCATCAGGGATGCCAAGGCAGCCTACAAGCGGAGGATTGAGGACCACTTTGGCGACATGGACCCCGGCCAGGCATGGCAGGGGAAATGTCACATTGCCAGGCAAAGCAACACCAGTAGGCTGACCAGCAGCAGCGCCGTGGAGGCAGAGCAGCTCAACCTGTTCTTCGGCCACTTCGAAGTGGAGAGAACAAGGACGAACATCGATCCTACCCCAGTCACCAATCATCAGTCATTCGTCATCCAGTCTGCAGATGTGACCCACACACTCCGTAAAACCCACAACCCACAGCTGGCCCAGATGGCGTCCCGGGGCGGGTCCTCAGAGACTGTGCTGCAGAATTAGGTGAGGTATTTTTCAAATGTCTTCAACCTTTCTCTGTCACGGTGCAAAGTCCCCACCTGCCTGAAGACATCCACAATAGTGCCAGTTCCAAAGCAGACTGCCATAACATCCCTCAACGACTACAGACCAGTGGCACTGACGCCTGTCATCATGAAGTGCCTGGAGAGGCTAGTCCTGCAACACATCAAGGCTGCTCTGCCAACCACCCTGGACCCTCACCAATACGTATAGAGAAAACAGGTCAATGGACGACGCCATCTCCACTGTCCTCTACATTGTATTGCGCCACCTAGAACAACAAGGGGCATAAGCACAGCTGCTGTTGGTGGACTACAGCTCCACGTTCAACACCATCCTACCCTGCAGACTGTTTTCCAAGATGTCCAACCTGGGTGTACAACACAACATCTGCCTTTGGATTATGGATTTCTTGACAGACCGACCACAGTCAGTCAGGATGGGTACGCATCTCTCCTCTACTCTAACACTCAGCACAGGGGCCCCACAAGGCTGTGTGCTGAGCCCGTTGCTCTACTCTCTGTGTACACATGACCTCATTCCATCCAACAACACCAATACCATAGTCAAACTCGCAGATGCTACGACTGTGGTGGGGCTGATCACCAAAGAGGAGGTACAGAGGCTGACAGAGTGGTGCAGAGAGAACAATCTCACACTCAACACCAAAAAAACAAAAGAACTCATTATGGACATCAGGAAGAAACAGGATGTCCACTCATATGGCATCCTGGTGTGGTATGGTGGCAGCTCTGCAGCGGATAAAAAGTCCCTGCAGAGGATCATTAAAACTGCCCAGAACATCATAAACCAACAGCTACCTTCCCTGGATGACATCATCACCTCCCGTTGCCTTCAGAAAATTGACAACATCCTAAAGGACTCATTCCACCCCGCCCATCACATATTTCAACTGTTGCCCTCTGGTCAACGCTACAGGTCCATTGAAACAAGCTCCACAAGATTTGTCAACAGTTTTTACCCCAAAGCCATCATCATACTGAACTCAGAACTAAAAACACCCCCCAAAACACACATAACACTAATATGTAATAATGTATTATCACAAATGCACTTTACTTTCATGGAACATGTGTTTTGCATACGTTGGCAAGCTGACATGACTGAGAGTATGAGTGAGGAAAATGGATGCTGAATGGAAGCTTTTTTATTGTATTTTTAGGATATATTATCTATTTTATCTACTTCTATTAGAACATTTTGAGTCCAGTACATGAGTCCACCTGAAATGTTGTTGTATCGTTGTACAATGACAAATAAAGTCTCTATCTCTATCTATCTCATAAAGAAAGACCTCCAGATATGCTCACTATGGATGGATGTTTAAGCACTCAGGATGGGCTGATGGAGTCTCCACATGTGTTCCTGTGGAGGTTTATTGGGAAGGATTATTTATTCTGTTGTTTGGGCCAGTCTGTTTTCTGTGTAGAAGGTAGATTTCTTCAGTGGTACAGTTTGTCCAGTTATCTACAATAATGAACTGTAAACTAATTCAGATCACTCTAGAGAAACTGAATACCAGACAAGGTGCTTTAACATTCAGTCAAATCAAGAATACAAAGAGGGAAAAAGGAAATTGTATTTGGAAACATGTCAGTTCTTAACAGAGAAAAATTGATTAATTTACTTAAAAGATGATATTGTAAACTACTTTAACAAAGTTTGTACCTGTATGTCCATGACACTTTGTTTGAAAGGCAAATGTCTGGAGGTGTTGTGTCTGTAATCTACTGCACTTGACTTGTGAGTGACATGAGGAGTTGACCCCACACGTGTTCCCACAATGGAGCCTCCTTCTGGTTATTCAATGTTTTCTGTCAAGTATGCCCTTCGTCACCCTTGGCCACCTTATCATTAGTCTTATTGTACCTCAGCATGGTTTCAACATCTAACTCAATCACAGATTTAATGCACCAACCGGCGACATGTGACATACGAGACCGTGAGGCCATCAACCGACTGGGTTCACAGTGTCTGGTTACTGACTTGTGTACTTATCAGGCTGACCGTTTTGTGTCTGTGTCCAACTACTCCACATGCCTTTAATTGCACTCCGGGAACAAATAACAATTTTTGCATTAAATTGAAACCCTGACTAGGGTTACATTTATAGCAAAGTACACTGCTGCTAACTTCAAGGTGTGAATACTTGACAACTTTACGTCAATCTAATCCTGCTGTTACTGTGATACTGTCCGTACCTTTTAATGACGACCGTAACCCTACACTGAAGTCCGTACCCTTGGGAAAAAACCCAGGCACACAACAACACTAGCTACAGCATCACTGTTCTTCATGTTGGCTCAAACAGCATATGTCTGAAGCAGTCAGAGACCAGTAAAGGAGGCCTAGACAGGACCTTTCAGTTTGCGAGAACAAAACCAGTACAAAGTGGGTTCGGGCTCATACTGGAGAACTATGTTCTCTAGTAAGAGTTCTTGTCAGGACACGTGCAGTACCTTAAGCCTTTACAGACTTATTGGGAAAGCCTCATGAAAGAGAAGTACAAAGTCCAGTGTTGAGGTAGCAAAAACATGGACCAATTTCTCTGAATCATTTTTGGACTAAATGTGGGTTAACCCCCAGTAATACTGCAGTGTTTGGAAGCCAGAATGATGTCATGCACAGTAGTTGTATCATTAGATAATGTGTCTAAGATTTTTAGGGCTCAGCACAATGACTTCTGTTTAGTCTCAGTTCAGAAGAATAATTCTCTTTTTCTGAATTCAGACAAAACAGTCCAGATTTCCATGACCTTAAGACAAATTTAACTAAATGATAAATAATAATAAGATAATGCTAAATGGATTTGAACAATTTAGAGCTTTTCCAGTCTGCTGCCACTCCGGCTACTTTACAATACTCATCTATCCACACATCCATCATCAACCCATCCACCCACACATCCATCATCAACACATCCACCCATCCACCCACACATCCATCTATGCATACACACACTTGCGAACACACGAATTGCATACAAGCGGTTCACACAAAAAGAGAAACGCACTGTGAGCTGGAGGATCTTGTTTCCCCTCGGCTGATTTTTGGCATTGCTTCAGAAAAGACGAACGACATTGAGTAGAAATAGCAGAGAGAGGAGGGAGGGAGGGACGGGTGAAGGAAGAGCAGAGAGAAGGAGAGAGAGACAGAGAGAGAGAGGGAGAGAGAGGCAGGAACAGAGAGAGGAGGGAGGGAGGGAGGGGGAAGGGCAGGATCGGAGAGAGGAGGGAGGGAGGGGGAAGGGCAGGAACGGAGAGAGCAGCAGAGAAAAAGATAATAAATCAGCTGAGCGACAATTAGGTTAATAAAGAGAGAAATAAAGGTTTTTGCAGCAGGAGGTGAACATTTCCGACACAAATGGAGTCTGAAGATAATCTGGTCAACATTTTTGTGCTGATGCTCATCGGATCTCACCTGACTGTGGTATGTAATGTTTCTATTTATATTCAGCTGCCTTCTATTACATTCGAATATTCTAATTACATCCTATCATGGTAACATTATACTATTTCTTTCTAGATTCAACTGTGGTGTATTTATATGCAACCATATTGTAACCACAGTTGGTAACAACACTGTGTTGTTTCAAATGCTATTTTAGTCACAGACTGAGGGAAACCATCATGTTTATCGTATTTGATGTGACAGAAAATAATTTCATGTTTGTGAGAAAAATAAATTCTGATCACATTGATGGATTGATATTTGAAAATCAAAGACCAAAACTGAACATTAAACTAAAATGATTTGATCTTAGCAGTTTGAGGATATCAGTTTGTTGATGTCGAACAGCTAGTACAAGGTGATTATTTTTTTACGTGCATTTTAAATTTAAACTACACTGCATTAATCCCATCATAGAACAACTAATCATTTAGATTATTGATCCAAAACACAGATTTCAGCTTGTTACTTACAGTAATAGATCCAATCCACACTGAGGTGTTCAAATTGGATTTCTTGTATAGTATGATTTTTGTCATAAAACAATTGTAAATGTGTGAATTTGGATTAACAGACAGATTACAGCTGATTAGGATTGGTACCAAAGAGTTTTAAATATGACTGCACACCTAGAAATAACTACTGTGTGCACAAAGTGACAAAACAAACGCTCCGACCAAAAACATACAACCTGAAGAGTATGGAGAATAATTGATCAAATGTATGTTATTTCATGAGGGAATTTTTCTTTGTTTAATAATTATTTAACAGATCATTAGTTTGAGCAAACATGCTTTATTCAAAATAAAGTGTGACATAAATAATCCTCATGAGTTGCTTCCTGTCCTTGACTCAAAATAGGTCAATAGTTTCACTTTGCTTTCAGCCTTTATCTTAGAGTAGGCTAACAGTTACCCTCTGTTTCCAGCCTTTTTGCTAAGCTAGGCTAACAGTTTCCCTCTGCTTCCAGCCTTTGTACTTAGCTCAGTTAAGACTGGTTCTAGTTCCTTCAGAGATTTAAGGTTTTTCGTTTTCTTGTGGCTACTTTACTATTTGAAACAGATTCAAGATTAGCTGTTTATAAAACCCTTAATTATATGTTTCATTGTTCTGATGCAGTGAAGTTTCCCAAATGAGGACATTGAAAATGAAGACAAACCTCATTTTGGTTGAGTTTGATTCTCAAGTATGTGCAGAATGACTGAAAAGTTAACACAATGAGAACAGTGTTTGTATTTAACACATATTTAACACATTATTTGGTTTTCACACATCTTTAACACATTTGGTTAGACCATCCAGACATCATCCACCTGTGTGTGTGTGTGTGTGTGTATGTGTGTGTCTGTGTCTGTGTGTGTCTGTGTGTGTGTGCGTGTGTGTGTGTGTGTATGTGTGTGTCTGTGTCTGTGTGTGTGTGTGTGTGTGTGTGTGTCCCTCCAAAGCTGGTCACTCAGTTGTACTGTGATCATCTCTATATAATCACTTCAGGTAAATTGGTATATGATAGGAAGTTCAGCCTTTAGAGGGCAGAAAACACAAAACAAACTGAATGTAACTTTAAACATACCCTGAACCTTAAAAGTTGTTTGGTGATATCTATGTGTATATATAAGTGACATGTTTTTACATCATAATTTTGAAGATGAATCTGCACTGCAGTAATTACAATCAGCAGCATGTCTTTAATTTCCAACATTGTCCTCTGATTTCCTGTCTAATAGGTGGGTCCTGCTGCCCCTGAGGAGGGCTGGCAGGTGTACAGTTCAGCTCAGGATTCTGAAGGTCGATGTGTTTGTACAGTGGTTGCTCCTCAGCAGACGGTCTGTTCCAGAGACGCCCGAACCAAACAGCTCAGACATCTGCTGGAGAAGGTACAATATACCAATACTGATTGTTATACTACTGATAAGAATGCTGAAAATGAGATTGGTTTGCTGGTAAAAACATATTATTATTATTATGTTGTTTATTTCAGGCATTCATCATCATCACATTTCATCATTGTTCAAATAATACAATACACATGGCCGAAAGGGAAAAGCAGGAGAAGCCAAAGCTTATCTAGTCCCGCCCCCATTACCCACAGGATAAACTCTTCATCCTGATCTTTTCTTATCTTTTGCATTTTACATTTTTACTTAACAATTTCTTTTACTATGACATTTGACAAAACATATTACAGCAGTAGCATACAGAGCTGAATTCAACTCTAGACAGTACATACAGATTACGTGTGTGTCTGCACATGTGTCCATGTTAGTCAGTCATGAATGAACAAGAGTCTCATCTTATAGCCAGGCATGTCACACATGTCCACATTGTTGATACACATTATAACAACATCCTGCTACGTACAACTGGCATTGGCCTTGGACCATACAAGGTTCTAGGTTGAACTTATTGTTTGGGTACAGAATGTTTTTTGTTATGCTCCCATGCCATCTCAACACAGTGTCTCTTGAGTCTGGTGCTCTGTAAACACAGCTTACAACTATATTTTTACCTTTCATTACACAGATTTCAATTGTCACACATTCCAATAAGTGATCCACAGCTTTAGACATGTTTTTTGTACTGTCTCATACTTGATGTTATTGTCAATGAATAGTGCAACTCCTCCTCTGCCTTTGTTTTTCCTGTTAACACATACAAGATTATATCCATCCAGGAAAAAATCTGTGCCTTTGTCGTCATTAATCCATGTTTCCGACACTGCAATGATGGTGAAAGGGGTTTTGAAGTGATTTAGGTATTCCTTGATGTGGCCGAAGTTGGTGTATAGACTCCTGCTATTAAAGTAAATTAGAGACAGTTTCCCGTCCATCTCAATGCTGCACACTTCCTTGCTCAGCAATCCTTTCAGATATTCCCATCATACTTTCAGTCCGTGTAAGAACCGATAAACTTTGCTGTGTTGTAGTTATGGAGTGTTCGTGAGCCATACCTTAGTTATCGTATTTCTCCAGCTCATCCTTACTCCTGATCTGGATTATTTTGACTTCTTCAGGTGATGCTCCATTTGTTTTGATGTAAATTCTGCAGTTTGCCGTCCAGGTGTGTTGTATTTTACCACCCTTTTTCAGTTGGCGAGCTGTTCTGGCGATGTCCGCGTTCTTTTGGTGGGATTCTCGTTGATGTAAACATCCGAGCCTTTGAGCTTCTTGCCCTGCTTCAGCAGTGCAGTCTTGTATTTTCTGTTGGTGAATTTCAGCATAACAGCTCGAGTTGCCGACTCTCTCCTTCTGGGTAAGAGGCAACATGCTTCAACGTTGTCGAAATCCACCTCGATGCCTTTGCCATTCAGGAAGTCAGACAACTGCTTCTCCACAGATTTGATCTCAGATTCGTCAGGCTCAAGCTAAAGCCGCAGCTGCAGCCGCCTTTGCGTAGGTTGGAGGCTTGATTTTGAGGCCAGTCACAATCACATCTTTGAGCTTTCCCTGTTGATCCAGCTCCTCCACTCTGTTTCCCAGCTCCTTTATCAGCTGGTCTTTTTTCACATTCTCCTCCCGGAGTTGTGTGATTTCAGCCAACACCTTGTTGAGAGGTTCCATCTTTTTCTTCGTATCTCTCATCTCCGCCATCAGTTGGACTCTCACTGCCGTCAGGCTTTCGTTCAATTGGTCCCACTTAGGGTCAGTCTTAGCAGGCATTGTCTCACTTCTATTTCTAGAACAAGTTATCTCAAAACTTGTCTCTGCTTGTCCTGTCTCTGCTGCTACTAATGACAACGATGATAATGATAATCATAACTATATCCTTCTATCAAACTATTTATTTGGGGTCGTGTCAAGGTGGGTAAACAAGGTTTTTCAGATTTCTCCTCAGCAACACTACCAAAGAAAAGTGCCCCAGAGGATCCTGATCAGATGCCCAACCACGTCTGGGGACTAATTTCACTATGAAGAAGCAGCTCTACCCTCTACTCTCTAACTTGCTCAGGATGTCCATCTCACTTTTCCAATATATTTAAACTCCTTTCCTTGGGGCAACAACTCAAAAACAACCTTTGCATTCAATCACCACTAACTTCCTAATCAACAGCAAAGACACCTGGGCCTTTTCCTGTTTGGAAGGCAGTGCAAGGGTGCACCCGACTGTCGCACAGGACCGTCCCCAGGGCTGTTGCAGCCCTATAGCCAATAAGTCCCAGTACCTCCACTGAACCACTGGCCCGGTTGGACACCATGACAGTAAAAAGCCACTGCTGGCCTGTTGTACTCTCAAGGTGACCAACTAACCAACTATTACATTTGGGGTCCCTGGGAACCTACCTACTGAGTTTCAGGCAAAAAGAGGCTAGATGTTCCAAGTTGACAAAAAGTCTCCCTAGACAACAGGGTAAGGGATTGTAACCTTTGCATTTAAGTGTCTTAAGTAGACAAAATGTCCTCAGAATTAATAAAGTAATGTCCATCCAATGACAAGTAGTTTGCAGACTACCAATGATACCCTAAGGGTATCGACATCATGGTGATGTTTTCTTCAGTGGCAAGAAGTTGGCATTCAAAAACTGCCTGCTCTGATCACATGCCTTCAGGCTTAAGGTGGTCTGGTACTCAATGTAGTATATCTTGTTGGTACCACTACAGCTAGTTTTCCTTCCCTGCAAGAAAGCGGTTCAGTGGGTAATGGTGAATAACCTGACAGCAGTTTATTGGAGACTATGTTATGTATTGTCAAGATAGTAGTAGTAACTAAAAATACTAAAGTAATCTGAAAGTTTGAGGATTTAGTAAGTAAATAAAACTGTCAGAAGTCAAAGAGTCTTTCTCAGCATTAAATCATGTTTGGACTAAATGTTTTATAAGGAGGCAGTGTAAGGAACTTTAAAAGTCTTTTACAGAAACTTAATCAGCTGTATCCAAAGTGAGCACGCTATCAGGAGATCACTGCATCGAGCTGAGTTGTCAAAGAGATTCCATCACAGATACAAATTTGACTCAATAAACTACACAAGAGTTCAATCAGCAGTTGTCCTGTCAGAAGATGTTGACTTGTAGAGTCTGGGAAGATGAAGAGCAGTTTCTAAACCACTTCTCCAGGGGAAACAAGGACAAACACTTGCGGTAGACTAAGAAATACCAGAATTTCACTGTGGATGATGAAAAAAGTATATTTACTGATAAATCCCAGAGACGGACCAGTGTCAGTAACAGAAGGATGTATGTAACGAGACAAACAGGAGAGAGAACTACTGCAGACCAGAGAAGACTGAGATAGACAAGCAATCTGTGATATCACAAGAAGCTTTGTGGAACGCCATCACATCATGTTCAGATAACATCAATCGGCAGGTTTTGCAGTCAGTTGTGGAGTCTGTGCAGCGAGTGAATGAAGGGGGACAAACCAATCCTGAAATATTCTCACACATGTGGCTGTTATATATTATATATGATGATATTCTCCTTTGTTATAAATAAAAAGATATCGCAACCAAAACAAATGCATACTAGAAGTGTCATTTGCATTTACACACTAGAAGTATCTTGAGTAGTGGTCATCTACCTCTGGACACCACTGACCGAATAAGGTTGGGTTCTCCAGAGGCAGAATATGTATGGAAATGGAAATTATTGCACTGGTATTGTACTTAATCAAATCAAATCAAAATCAAATCAAATGTTATTTATATAGCCCAAAATCGCAATCACATAGCCTCAATGGGCTTTACAGTCTGTACAGTGAACGACATCCTCTGTCCTTAGACCCTCGATTTGAGTGAGGTAAAACTTCACATGTTGATGGAAAAAAAGACCCCTTTAATAGGGTAAAAAAAAATATGGAAGAAACCTCAGGAAGAGCCACAGAGGAGAGATCCCTCTTCCAGGAGGGATCCCTCTTCCAGTATGGAAAGACATGCAATTGATGTCGCGTATATATGGTATTAAATTATACTGATGTGTAGTACAAATGTAAAGCAGTAGTACAATTGAGGTAGTAGCAATAGAAATAAAATATACAGTGTTATGTGTTTGTCATCTAGGTTCAGAATATGAGTCAATCCATTGAGGTTCTGGACCAGCGGACCCAGAGGGATCTTAAGTTTGTTGAGACAATGGAAGCTCAGGTTAAGGGTCTGGAAAACAAATTCAAAGAGGTGGAAGACGGACATGAGAGCAACATCGCCAGGCAGTATAAGGTACTTGCCACATAATGACATCATGCCTTGAACTCAAAATCAAAAACTCAGCACAGCTCTCTGTTCTCTCACTGTTACTTTTCATACATGAGACAGACAACTGAAAATATGGCAGAAACACCTCTTGCATACAAACACCATAGGTCTGATAACCCAAGTCAGACAGTAAGTCTTGAAGGTGATTTCAGACCTTCATTCAGTGTTATTCTGAGCAATACTGACAGTAAAATGTCTGAATTTAAAAAATATATTTAGATCAGACCATGTAAAGGTGGACTGTTGAGTAGATGTCTGGAAATGCCTGCTGTTGTTAATTTGCCACTGCTGTCTGTCAGTCCATCAAATTAAAGATGGAGGAGTTGCGTCCCCTGATTCCAGTCCTGGAGGCTTACAAGGCAGACAGTCTGCTGGTCCGACAGTTTAAAGAGGAGGCGGCAAATGTTACTGAGCTACTGGGAACGCTGCAGGAACAACTGGGAGGTTTGGACTACCAGGAGCTCCACAGCAGGGTGATGAGCCTGGAGGACCGGCTGAGGGCCTGCATGCAGAGGTTGGGTGAGTAAACAATAAAGTAACACTTCATTAGAAGGACTGTGCACAAGACTGACATAACGAGGGGGAGACCTTGGTGGTACCGGTTAGTTTCTGTGTAGTATCAAGGCTAAAGTCCATTTGCCACAAGTAAACTCGGCTGTAGTTTGTATAAGAGTTCTTGTTATTTTTGCCAGCCTGTACCTACATGTGTTGCTGTTTGTGTTTCAGCCTGCGGGAAGCTGACTGGAATATCTGAGCCAATCACCATCAAGACATCTGGATCAAGGTTTGGATCATGGATGACAGATCCAGTCGCTCCGGCAGGAGACAACAGAGTGAGTGTAAAAAAACAAATAACAAAAACTACTACAGCCACACATAGTATTGATGTCATTTTAGACTGTACAGATCAGTAACATAGACTGGAGGTTTTATAGATGGCTTAAAAAATTAAAGTCCAGGTGCATTATGGGAAACATAGGATCTGGTGCTCTAGGGCAGAAAGTAAGGATATGTGTAGTTGCTCATAACATAGACATCTGTCGACCAGAACAGGTATGGAAGAGACACATAATCAATAAAGCTACAGTTAAAGATGTATAATTGTCTACATGTAGTCAAGATTGCAAGAGGTATAGGTGAGTTCTTCTGTAGACTAGTTGGCCACAGGAAACAATGAACCAGAAGCAGAAATGACAATGAAAAAGCTAAATGTAAACACTAACTTTTGAAGTGTAGAAGGGAACTAAGCAGGATTATGGTAAGCAGAGCTGTTGAAGTTTTCTGCCACAGTGTTAATATGATGCAGTGTTTTATTTGGTTAGGGTTCTTAAAATAAAATATTGATCATATTTGTATTTATTATTGACCACAGTCATGTCATATTGACACTAAAAAGACCAGAAAATAATTGCAATTTCTTTCATTTGACATTATTTTTGTTTTTTCTCCTTTGCAGGTGTGGTACATGGATGGCTACCATAACAATCGCTTTGTTAGGGAGTATCAGTCAATGTATGACTTCATGACAACAGACAACTTCACCTCTCACCGCCTGCCTCACCCCTGGTCTGGAACCGGCCAAGTGGTTTATAATGGATCCATTTACTTCAACAAGTTTCAGAGTCACACCATCATCAAGTTTGACTTCAGCACTTCACTCATCAGCCGTTCCCGACAGCTCGACTTTGCTGGTTACAACAACATGTACCATTACTCCTGGGGAGGCCACTCTGATATAGACCTCATGGTGGACGAGGGGGGGCTCTGGGCTGTCTATGCCACCAATCAGAATGCTGGAAACATTGTCCTCAGCCAGTTAAATCCAAACACTCTGCAAATAATCCGCAGCTGGACCACCAACCATCCGAAACGCAGTGCCGGCGAGGCTTTCATGATCTGTGGAACACTCTACGTTACTAATGGGTACTCTGGAGGAACCAAAGTGTACTATGCCTACTCTACCAACTCCTCCACCTATGAGTACATTGACATTCCTCTTACCAATAAATATAGCCACTTGTCCATGCTCGACTACAACCCTCGAGACAGAGCGCTGTATGCCTGGAACAACGGACACCAAGTCCTTTATAACGTTACTCTCTACCACATCATACAGTGAGATCAATTTATAATGTTACTCTCTACCACATCATGCAGTGAGATCAATTTATAATCTTACTCTCTACCACATCATACAGTGATAATAAATTCACAACATTAAATTCTACCACATCATGCAGTGAGATCAATTTATAATGATACACTGTACCACATCATACAGTAAGAATAATTTATAATGTTACACTGTACCATATCATACAGTTAGAATCATTTACTCCACTCTCCCACATCATCCAGTGAGATTCAAGGTGTACGCTACAGTAAAGCTGGAGAATAAATCCATACTCTAGATAAAGCGTCACGTTCTCTGACACACACACAGTCAGAGGCAGATTGTTCTCAGATTTGCTCCTCTGGGAATGAGAGCGGTATGTTAGCCTAGTTTAGCAGAATGATTAGAATCGGGGGAAAATGCTAGCATAGCGCCATCCGAAAATCCACCTTCCAAGAACTATGACTAATGGACAAATGCTGCTAACCAGTCAACAGTCCAGCCTGTATGCAGCTTGTTTGTTTAATGCTAGGGGTTAAACACAGACAGTTTTCTCCTGTTTCCAATCTTTGTGCTAAACTAGGAGA
The DNA here is from genome assembly GCA_903131615.1 of Diplodus sargus. Lineage (NCBI taxonomy): Eukaryota > Metazoa > Chordata > Actinopteri > Spariformes > Sparidae > Diplodus > Diplodus sargus. Next base: position 10,212 of record CAEMYA010000407.1, on the reverse strand, counting down.
AACATTTCCTGGATCTGTCCTTACTGGAGCACTTCCCCAAATATTTGACTGTTAACATCCATCTTTGAAGTGATTCATTAAATGAATATAAAGTTTAATTTCGACCACCTGTTTTGTTATGTTGGTAACCAAAGTATTTGACACAAATGCACTTGAAATGTAAAAAACTGACAGTCACATAGAAGTGAAACTGTCTTTCATAATAATGGACACTGAAGTGTATTTAATTATTGAAGGTGCAAAAAGAATGCAACACTTTCTTTCTGTGGGTGATATTTTTCTGAAATCAGTTGTACTGTTCTTACTCTTAAGTAATAATTATAATAAGTAGAGTAATAACTCTTTTCTTACTGTTATGTAATATTCAATGATACAAAACATTTACTACAGTGTTTGTATTTAAATAATTATCTCATTTTTTAAAATCTGTTGTCGTAGGTTTAGCAGGGCTACCCCGACACTGTTTATTTCATATGGAATCAACACACTCCAAGCATGCGGAAGAAGTTTAACCTCAGCAGCCTCTATCAGACACTTGGGGCCTCATTTATAAATGCTGTGTATGGACAAAACAAGGCCCATAAATGGCTGTATGCCACATCCCATTCGAAATTTGTAATTTGTAAAAGCGAACTTGATGGGAGACTGTGCAAACCTCAACTCAAAGCCATGTGTACAAGCATTTTGGAGACAGGGAAAATTGATGATACAAATGTTTAGGTGGTGAACTTAAGCCATTTGATTTCAATTGGTATGACACTTCACAGATCCACGTAATCAAACATTCAAACCAGCCGGTGTTATTTGTGCTACCTGAAAACTGAAAGACAGTTTTAAAGACTATCAAAAATGCATTTAGATTGCCTCTGCAGTCTATACTTCTGCACATTTTGGCATTATGATGTAGTTAAATGTAAGTTCTAGCTGACTCAATTCAAGTTATTTTGTAGTAAAATAATTGTATTACACTTTCATAACTTCAACAATGATATGTCCGTATTGCAATGAATTGTGGGTGAAATAAAACCATAGAAGTACGGTGCAAGTTGTGGCTTTGAAAGCACTTTGTAGACCTTTTTATGAATGGTCCTGATGAGCAGGTAGCTTCTGCTAATACTGTATGAATGGATGTGTGAATGGGTGAAAGCTAACCTCTGTCATAGAGCACTTTGAGTATTTGCAGAGACTAGAAAAGTGCACTTTGAGTGCACGCCTTGTAGTGTTTTATAGTCTTTGTGCACAAAATTTAGTTCTGGGATAATACACTTCTGGTTCGATATCACCGTGACACGCGATTTGTTGCTATCTTTAAGCATTCCAATTGAATATTACTATTGATTGTGCATTTCATTTACTTGTTCACATTAGTCTAGGGGAAAAAGTTTAATCCTGAATATCTTGAGAGAATACAAGAGTGTTATTACCAAAAAAAAGTTCACATCAAATGTCAGCCATACCAAGTTTTATTTCTGCAGCATTTATTGCTATACTGCATGAACAAGTCTGTAAGTCTGATCCAAGTCTGTCCAAAAAGCTACTAGAAGCTCATGCACAATCATTATGCTCCATTTAATCATAAGTTGTAATTGTAACACCAACTTCACCAGAACTAAATTAAAATGCTTAAACAGTGTTCATGTATAAAATATAAAATTTTCAAATGATATCCCTTGATGATTGTGGTGATGCAAAATGTGAAGCAGTCAGTGTGATTGCTGTTTATATAAATACTGAGGTGATATTTGTGCATGATGGACGCACTGGCACTGTTTGAGGACAATGTAAATGGAATAATTCAAAAGAAAAATGTGTTTCTTCTCAGTTGTTGCCATGCCTCACTGTAAAGAACCATGTATTTCAACATTCATGAAGTGCTGACCATTTATGGTTTATTGTTGGTGTAAGGGGGGCAGGACATAAGGCTGACCCATGTGTGCACATTTCCAGGTTGATTTGGGATTAATAATAGAAAAGGGTGCTCTGGTGGGTGTCGGCCGGTATGCATCAATCAAAATATTTGTAGGTATCCGTTAATTTCCTTGTGTATGCACACAAACATGTAGTGCGGAATTTATTTTGAAATTCATAAATGAAGCCTCTGGTCCTCCACTGGTGGTTGCAGGGTGAAAGAAAGAGTTTGTCAGGAATAAAATTCTGTCAGGTCACTAAAGCTACAACAGAAACACATCTCATTTAATGCATCATCGGTCAGTGCTATGTAGGTAGGTGTGCTTAAGGAATGTTTGTTTGGTGTTAAGATAATTGATTCCCAACTACATGTGAAAGTTATTTTTCCTGTCTTTATTAACATCTAAACCCTTTTGGGCTTCTTAGATCATCATCGAAGTAGGAATTATCAATGCCCAGCAAGATCTGAGATGATCCATCTTCAACGCAGATGAGTCTGTGTATGTGCAGGTTGGGTTTCCACCAGCAGGTCAATGTGGAAGATTCAGAATGATGTGCAAGACAGTATAAATCCAATATAAGTGCTCTCTATACTTGGAAAAAGGCTAAAACATGTCAAAGTCTGCAGTTCATTCTATAAAATCATTAGATCAGCTAGGACCTGTTACATTCAGATTACTTTTTCTGGTTCTTCTTTTGTCCTGGGTTTGTCATTTTTGTCATTGACAAACCACTTAAATAATTTTTCTGTGCAATTTTAATTTCAGTGTAAGTATGAGTGAGGACAGGACACAAAAATAAAATATGGGATGTTTTTGAATATTGTAGTTAATTTCAACATTAACATAAATTATCTATAGTTCTGTGTTTTGTATTTCAACATATCCAAACGGTATTTGATGTCAGATATTTTCTGTCTACACAGTGGATTAGTTAATAAATGTTATGTACTGATGAAAACAGCATAGAAGGTACAAAACCACAAGAAAGACGACATAAAATGTGTTATTAAACAGACTGCATGTAAACACTTAAAGGATTACACAGTGTTAGTAACCAGTAGCCTTAACTGCTTGTTGTTTTTTTTGGTTGTATCACCAAAACATGACACAGAAGGTTCTTGTTGTTGTTTGTTTTTTGTATAATAATGAAATAAAAAGGCACTACTTGATTAAAAATGTGAGTGTCTGGGTTCTGTTTGTGCATTTTGATACAAGTACTGCAACAATTGTCTTTGCTCCTCTTCATGGCCTCAGAAAGCTTGTGTTTTTAATTGTAACATGCTTGAAAGCAAAGGCAGGAGGGGTATAGGGGCTGAGTGCCACTTTTCAAGTGACGAATCATCACCTTTCCGAAGGTTTTTTTGAGCAGAAACT
>CAEMYA010000406.1:280599-309080 GCA_903131615.1 Diplodus sargus | reverse complement strand
CAGCAGTACGTCTAGCTAGGTACTGTCACACACAAATAGGGTTTAATGTGATGTGCTGCAGCCTAACATAAAACTAATGGCCAAACTATGAACTCAGTAGATGGCTATATGAATGACCTAAAGTTAAATTAAAAAATACAAGAGGAAACCAAGATCTCTTAACATTTAAGCAATTTTTGCTGCTTTTTTTAAATAATTCCGCCTGTATTACACAGGACTTTTGAGTTTTTTTGGGGTCTAAGGTGTCTTGGTACTCTATTTTACACTTATTATTTGGAATATCTACAAAAAATTAACAAAATGAAACTTATTCATTGGTCTTAAAAGGCCATTACCATGAAAGTTTTACTCAAGAGGAAAAAAACAAAGGACGTTTTTCTTGGATATTGTTTTATAAGTAATTTGACATCAAATTTCAATATTTCAGCTGGGCTCCTAGGCTGAAATCATTCAGGAGGTCCTAAAGAAGCTTCATGTAAAATTTAGTGCTTTTATCACCTCGGTAACGGTATCATCAAATGTATGCGCTACCCCACTGGACTATATAAGACAGACAGAAAACTGTAAAGTGTAATGGAAAATATGCATGGAGACTCATTTACTTTAAAATAATTACATAATTTGAATAGCATTGTTGAAATCCCCCCAAAAAACTATTGGTAATCAAATGTAACCAATATCTGTTTACTGACAGGTGTTGAGGGCTCAACCTAGGGCTGCACGATTATGGCCAAAATGATAATCACGATTATTTTTTATCAATGTTGAAATCACGATTATTAATTACGATGATTCATTATGTGTGGTAAAACATATCTTTTTATTGCACTTTCTTTAAATTGAAACTTAAAATAAATAATAAAATAAAATGTACCCAAGACAAAGGGCAAAAAATAAATATGCCATTGCAAGTGCAAACAAATGAAAAAAATGAAGCCTATGGAACAGGAACATACTACAGTCTGAAAAGTTAGCCCTCTTTTCCCCCAACTCGCCTGACATTCCCTGCAGCGTTTAAACGGACTACTCTCTATTTCACGCACACACACACTTACACGCATACACACACACGGCGCTTCGGGCGTTTGTAATTACACGCGGTGCCGGCAACCACGGCGTAACTCATTCATATCCAGTGGCGGCTGGCCAATAGGGGGTGCTAGGGCGCCGCCCTCCCTGATGGAAAGGGATTTAAAAAAATATATATATATTTTTTTTTCTCCAAAATAATCCTTTAAAAAAAATAATTACGGCTCATTTTACAAATAAATGTGTTTTTAACTATCAAGTAAGAGCCAAATATATACGTAATTTGCGTCCACGTTGCGTTCCTCCTCTCCTGGGGCGATAAGAAAGTCGCCTCAGCACTGCAGCAGCTCAGCCAATGGTAGACTGTTGCTGGGGCTTGGGGTGATGAAAATATCGCCCCAAGCCTGTGTTTAAGTATCCTGGCAACAAGAAACAAGTGCGGGAAATCGAGATGGCGAGAACACACAGCAGGGCTTCAGCTATCCATACATTCTGTAAAATCTCTCTTGCTATACCCCTTCGAAAGGAGATCTTTAACGGAAAAAACTACGTATTTAAGAACTTAGACCTGATAAGCCCGGTCCGAATTTAACACAGCAGACACATGAGAAAAGTAAAGTGCACCAGAGGAGCCTCTCTCTGAAGTGGTACGACAGGACGGCTTGGCTCATGTTAACTGGATGTACTTTTGCAACTGCAGTATTCTGCGTCCTGTGTTTACTTTTTAACATGCTGGGGACAGATACTGCATGGACTGTAACAGGAGTCAGAGACCTAAAAATTCTGTCAGAATGGATCAAAAAACATGAATGCTCGATGGTACACATGAACAACGCTGTCAAGCTAGCATATGCTAGGCAGGACTAGCATAGCTGCGCAGCTGGACGACCGACACAGGATTGCGGTGAAGAGGTGGACATGGACAGACATATTTTATCGAAGATCATTGATTGTGTAAAATTCTGTGGAGCTTTTGAGCTGGCATTGCAGGCCACTTAAGACAGCATCCTTCGACAACCTCGGCATTTTTTTGTAGCATTTTTCGAGGATTAGTCATTTTTGTGGCGTCCCTGGACTGTGTATTAGAGGAGCACCTGAAGACCGCCACCGTCTTAAAATGCACCTCAAAGACAATTCAAAACAAACTTTTGGACTGCGTGCTGTCGGTCCTTCAAGTTTGCATACTGGAGGATGTAAAAAAGGCAGATTATCTAGCTATCCAGGCAGATAAAACAACAGACACTGCCACTCATTGTCAGCTGGTGCTTCTGTTATGTTGCATTTTACGAGTTCATCCAGCTTCCAGACGCGACCGCTGACACAGTCGCCACTGCGGTGTTGGAAAGGCTGAAGACTATTCTTCCTGAGGGATAACGGGAGAAACTACTCGCCCAGGTCTATGACGGAGCTGCCGTGATGAGAGGAGCTACAGGTGGGGTCCAGCGCAACGTTCACAACGTTTTACGGGAGACCCCACTACGTACGCTGTTACGCTTATCGGCAACGTCCCACATCAGAGGTGAGCTCTAACAGTGTTCTGTATACAGTTCATGTGGTGTTTACCTTTGATACCTTTGTGTTCAATTCATGTAGAATTATGACAGTTAGCCTATGTATTTGAATATCCTGAACTATTCACCATACAGCTACTAAAGAACATAAACACACCAAAATGTTCAGATGTAGTTTTTTCATATTTATGATATTTAACAAAAAGCTGTCCTTGTTTTTCCCTACAATTTTATATGGTCAGCTTGTAAGGAGATAATGATGATATTTACATGGTGAGATGTGAACATTTAATTCTACTGTTTATTATGTGTAGTGAAAAAAATCTGTATCATTTCATAGGTATGTGAGAGCATTCTGAGGCGTGCCAAGGAGAGGTTCTCTTTCACCAAGCACCTCATCAGTGCCACTCTGCTGCAAGGAGACTTGTTCCCCCAACACAGCGTAAAGTTCCCGGATTCAGGGCTGGATACCACTGTGGAAGCCTCTCCAACACTGGACAAGGCCAAACTGAAGACAGAATTGTCCCTGGTCTGTGACAACGAAGAGTTCAAGGCTTGCAGTGGTGCACTGGCTCTCATGCAGGTTTTCATGGAAAACAACCTCCAGGACACATACAGTGAGACTGTAAGTCTTCTTTAGATTCTCATCACCACACCGATGACTACAGCAGAATCAGAGAGGTGCTGCTCTTCTTTAAAGAGGATAAAAACATTACTTAGGAACACCATGAACGCACAGTAACGCCTGAATGCACTGGCTCTCCATGGAGAAAAAGCTGATGCAGACATTCCTGACTTTAACACAAAATCATTGAGAGGTTTGCTACTCAGAAAGACAGAAGAGCAAAGTATATGTTCAAATAAGAGCTGTCACTCACTCATTCACTCACTCACTCACTCACTCACTCACTCACAAACACACTTACACACACACATTACACACTCACTCACTCACTCACTAACTCACACTATCACATAAAAAAACACACATATACAACTCAGCATTTGCACACTCATCATCTTAATTTAATTGGGGCAGCCAAAATCGTCATCGTGATTAAAATTCGATTAAATGTGCAGCCCTAGCCCAACCCCCTCGACTGAAAAGGAGTGAAAAAAAAAACAAGAAATGAGATTGTTTGTGACAAGACTACCATTTTTTTCCCTGCTTTAGATTGGTCTAACACTTTCATGTGTCACTCAATGCTACATCTCCTTTACCATCTCTTTTGGGTGTACGACTGTTAACAATGACCCTTGGAAAGCAAAAATTTATGAGGGACCGGGCTATGCCAGGCTAAATATACATTATGTTTGCAGGACAGTAATAACGCACACGCACACGCACAGACACAGACACAGACACACACAGACACAGACACACACACACACACACACACACACACACACACACACACATCGCAGAGGTACAAGGCACTCAGAAAACAGCAAAAATTAAAAATGGTAACATAGGCACACTTACTCCATGCCACAAAGTTTAGTAATAACAATGTTTCTAATTGATGAAGTGAGACACAGAGCCCAACGGGTACTGAAAGACATCACCCACCCCAGCCACAGTCTGTTTACCCTGCTGCCATGTGACAAAAGATACAGAAGGATCAGCTGCCATACTAGCAACTACAGAGCAGCTTCTTTCCTCAGACTGGGAGACTGCTGAACTCATCACTAACACTCCACTATCAAAAAGTGTTTTTTCTCGTGTAGCATAAAGGGACTACAATTTATGTTTTGTTGTACAACCCATAGTTGTAAAATGACAAATACATGAACCGTGAACTCAGTTGGATCATGAATGAAAACGGAAACTAAACTCACATGCATCATGCACACCAATAACCTGAGCAGCTATATAATGGCAGGTGTAGCTAACTTTCCAAAAGCAAAAGTCATGTTACGGGAGCTTGAATGAAGACCCAAGTGGTGGACACAGAGCAGGTTTGGAGCAGTAAATGTGTTTTATTGTCAGGTGAGGACTGAAGGCAGGCAAATTGGGCTGGTTAAAGTGGAGTGGGTGAGGCAGTGTGGCAGGCAGGGAATGACTTTTTTTTTTGTGAGGGTGAGAGGGTGATGATCCTGAAACACAAAGAAAAACAGCAATTTAGCACACAAAACGCACAAGGAGGCTAAAGCACTATGGGAGCCGGAAAGGTATCTACCACAGTAGTGAAACAACAATCTGGTCGTGAGTGGTTGGAAAGCCAGGGTAGAAGGGCTGCAGGTTGATGAGCTGATGAGAGGCAGGTGTGCAGACTGGGCGGAGTGAAGAACTAAAAGAACCCTAACCCTCAGCTGAGCCAGGAGGGAGAGCCACACCCATGCCAGGACACACACAAACACAACTGCAGAGAGACAGACAGGGGGCACTTGAAACACGAGGGAGGGAAAAACAAAACACAGGAACACACTAGGAATCTTCAGAGCCACGGCCGTAACAAGTCATACTTCAAAATATCAAACATGTAACTTAAATATTAACATCATATAAGAGTCATTATCTCATATATCTGAATCTATTCCCTGCATGCAGGGAAGGAAGACAGCTGTTATATTAACCTGGTGTTCACAAAATGAAAAATGACATGACACTTTTTTTTTTATATTCCTAACAACAGTCACACTACATGACTGTCATGCCTACTATCAGATTCTCTTTTGCATTAATCCATTTCCTTTTTGTTTAAAGTTTTTTATTTTGTCTATACCCTCAGTACATGTCTATATTTTTAGAGAAATGCAAGAGCAGCCCTCTCATCAACTAGGTAATCAATTGTATGTTTGATTATGTTTGACTATGTATGTATAGTTTTATGGCCCGGCTGAAGAATTCTAAAAATGAAATCATTATGGTTTTAGCCACGCCTAAGGAGAGCAGCACCATGTATATCTCCGGTTTTTGGAGGCACTGGAGAGAGTGTTTGTATGTCTTTTAAGTATTTTTTTTTTATGTATCCTTTTATTTTTTTTATGCATCCTTTTTCCTTTTTATTCCTTTTCCTGTTGGTCCCCTGTAGTTTCTTTTATATATGGACCATTTGAGTCCGAAATAAAGATTGATTGAATTATAGATAATTGATTATATTCAGCAGTAGTAAAGTCGACAATGATTCCTGTAGCACAGTGCAGCTTGTATCTGCCTGGCCCTGTGACAACACAGCAACATGAGAAATAGCAAACAACGGGTGGAACCATCACCACATGGGACAGCAGTATCCAACAAAAATGCTGTGTGACAAAATCAATCTGAGGCAATGTCCCACTGCAGAGGGAAATGGAGCTAATGTGATGCTGCTGTCATTGTACTGTCGCCTCATCCTGCATTAAAGCCCTCCCCCCCCCAGCCTCTGCTTCTCTCTTGGGAGTTACACAGTGACTCTATAATGAGCTGCATGTATACACTGAGGCCAGATGCCAGCAGAGCGCCATTAGCTCATATCACAGATTGGGACCCCCCCACACATGGACATCACACAGCCCCATTTCCCATTCCACCTCCTTTATTCTCATTGTCTCCTGCAGTTTTGGCTTTGCTGATCAAGAATAATCATCAGTATGACTTTCAGTCGAGTTTTATTTTCTCATGATAGTTTAAAAATAATGGTAGTATTCACTGCTGCACAAAATATAATCTGATCTAAAACAAACAGGTCTGGCTCAGTGAGACGTGAGGTGGCTTCAGTGGACCTCCAGGGGCCCTTGAGGCAATTCCTGGGGTCTGATAAATAAGTAAACAATTGATAAATAATTAAGTTTAACAATACTTTACTTCGAAATATTTAGTTGAAATGATCAAAGCGTAGAATTTTATCAGTGGAGTTCCATTCATCCATCCATTTTCATCCGCTCCCGAGGGAGGGAGGCGTCCCGGGGGCATCCGAAACAGATGCCCGAGCCACCTCAGCTGGCTCCTCTCGATGTGGAGGAGCAGCTTCTCTACTCCGAGCTCCTCCCGGGTGACAGAGCTCCTCACCCTATCTCTAAGGGAGTGCCCCGCCACCCTGCAGAGGAAACTCATTTCGAGCCGCTTGTATCCGGGATCTTATTCTTTCGGTCATGACCCAAAGTTCATGACCATAGGTGAGGGTAGGAACATAGACTGACTGGTAAATTCACCACGACAGACCGACTCAACGACCGCATTACTGCGGCCGCTGCGATGATCCGCCTGTCAATCTCGCGCTCCATCCTTCCCTCACTCGTGAACAAGACCCCAAGATACTTAAACTCCTCCACTTGAGGCAGGAACTCTTCCCCAACCTGGAGGGAGCAAGCCACCTTTTTCCGGTCGAGAACCATGGCCTCGGACTTGGAGGTGCTGATTCTCATCCCAGCCGCCTCACACTCGGCTGCAAACCGCCCCAGGACATGCTGGAGGTCCTGGCTAGAAGGAGCCAACAAAACCACACCATCCGCGAAAAGCAGAGATGAAATCCAGTGGCTCCCGAACCAGATCCCCTCCGGCCCATGGCTGCGCCTAGAAATCAAAGGGCAGCCCTGCCGGAGTCCAACATGCACTGGGAACAGGTCTGACTTACTGCCGGCAGTGCGAACCAGGCTCCTGCTCCGGTCGTACAGGGACCGTACAGCCCTTAACAGAGGGCCTCCGACCCCGTACTCCCGGAGCACCTCCCACAGAATGCCACGAGGGACACGGTCGAATGCTTTCTCCAAATCCACAAAACACATGTGGACTGGTTGGGTATACTCCCATGAACCCTCGAGCACCCTGCGGAGGGTATAGAGCTGGTCCAGTGTTCCGCGGCCCGGACAAAAAACGCATTGTTCCTCCTGAATCCGAGGTTCGACTATTGGCCGAATTCTCCTCTCCAGTACTCTGGAATAGACTTTCCCAGGGAGGCTGAGGAGTGTGATCCCCCGATAGTTGGAACACACCCTCCGGTCCCCCTTTTTGAATAGGGGGACCACCACCCCGGTCTGCCTGTCCAGAGGTACTGTCCCCGACTGCCACGCCATGCTGCAGAGACGTGTCAACCAAGACAGCCCCACAACATCCAGAGACTTGAGGTACCGGGGGTAACAGCAATAGTATGATTCAATGTCTCATGCCAAGTGTTATGTGCCAGTGCCACTGAGATAATATGTGAAACCATTCCCATTATAAGACAATATGAATAGCACTGCGCCATAACAGAGTAAATACAAGCAAAACAGAAATAGCTGGTATTATACTACGTTGAATCAGAATAAAAATATCATCAAGTAAAATCATAACATCCCTTTGAGGATTAATAAAGTTATTCTTATTCTCATTGTTTTTGTTTCAGGATTTGGAATTGACTATATAAGGAGTGTCCACCTGGAGATGTGCTGCGTTCTTCGCATCCGAGCCAAAACTCCCTAACCCCTTTACGAACTACACAGGTTACAAAGAAGCTCCATTTAGGGTGCCAGACTAAAATTTTCAACTGTTTTGTGTATCTGTGATCATAACACCTCAAAAAATAAACATTTTTTGCCAAAGATTCCACTTTCATCCAAAAATAAATGCAATTTATGTACCATATGTATTTTATTTTCAAAGTTTACAGTGAAAAGAAAGTATTTTTCAAATTTGCATTATGTACATAGTTTTATTTATTTATTTATTTATTTATTTACACGTTAATAATAAAATCAATGTGTGGTAGACAAGACGGTCTTGTCTTCTCTCTTTTCTTGTTCACAACTCTGGATCACGTAGCTGAGGCCTTTATGGAGAGAAGAGAAACACATGCTCACAATGCTCCATAATCAAATCTTGTAATTATTATTTTCAACTCGACCCTGGCAGAGCAGATATAACTAATGGCTTGATGCTGGTTGTTTGAGCATTACAAATAGAAGTGCCAGACCTTAAAATGAATTAGCAGTGTATTAAACTTGGTGATAGTGAGCAGAAGATCTACATTTTTCTGCAGTATTGGACCTCAGTACAGCTGGCACTGACAGAGAATGACTTGTGGCTAAATTCCAAATTTATATTTATTTCAAAGAGGTATGTTTTGACTTTGAAACTGATCAGACATGAATGTGGGATGTAGGTGAATGACATACCTGTCCCTCTGCAAATGTGTGTCTGGACCAGTTCAATAACACCACCTGAGCTTTTTTACATGCGATTGTGCACTTCACGGTTCGATCTAAACTGCCTTTTATTCAGCTACATCACAACAGTATCACCAACAAGTCAACACAATAGCTCCTAACACGTAGCCTGTAAATATCATTACTGTACCCCCTGAACAGCGTATTTCCCGGGACGGGAAAGAGACTGGAGCCATCTCGCTGTGTGTATGATATAGCCTTATCGCCTAACGTTACACACATGAAGCAGCCAGGAAGCCGGCTCGCTGTGTGTAGCTAGCGGCTAATCTGACTACACAGACACAGAAACCGTTAGCCTGTTGCTACAGCCAGCTGCTAACATCACCTCCCGGATAACAGTTGGGCTTTCAGTCCGAAATATAAAAGGGACATATTTCTAACTATTCGTTTTCAGACTAAAGGACCGTGGAAAATGCGCTGTCAGTAACTACACAGGACTGGACGAAGATAAATGTTAGCAGCTAACGCTACTTTGCACGTTACGTTAGCTAACTCCGAGTCCTCTGTGATCTCATAAGATTTTCAAATCAAGCTCTAAACATGACCTGTAATGTTTTCTTACCTGGTTACTAGGAGATGAGCCATGTCAGCATCTGTTTTCAGTCCCACTTCAAGTTGAAGCTGCCTCCATGAGTCGAACGCGTATGCGATGTTTATTCGGGTGCCAGCCCGGCTTTGGTCGTAATTTCGTTTCGACTCATGACTTGCCGCTTATAAAACCATTGTTTTCCTCTTAGTATAACTTTTTATTGGACTTTGTGTGGTGCTGGGTCGTTTTCTGGCCGTAGCAGAATCCATTGCTACCCAAACACTAGTTTGGATCCACGGCGCTTGTCTGCTTCCGGTCTCCAAGCTGTCGAGGACGCGCATTCAGCGTCATTTGATGTGGCGTCCGCAGGACTGCGCGGGAAATTCGGACCCAGAATTGCGGTACATTATGCAGCACACAGCCTGTTCAAGGCAATGGAGAGATACGTGGGTGGGCTCACGCTTCATCACCTATACTTAAAGTTAATGTTTATTTTTTCACAAATTTAATACATAATCCGTGTCTTATTATAAATTAGGATGTTATGGTATTAATCTGAAAAGTAAATCATCGAATTTTACTCAATGGCCTTTGTGCCCTGTTATGTGGCCTTGGTGCCCCTAAAAAATAAAAATAATAATAATAAAAAAAAGTGAAGGCCAAATTGCCTTTCCCATAAAATGACAAAATTCCCACCCTGAACATAAGTAACCTAAATAGGACAAATCTGACCTGCGGACATGCTCTGCGGATCCAGATGATCAGGTGAGAAATTTGAATGAGAACTATAATGCAATTAGTAGAGCACATAGACAGTAAGTGTCAGTATCTAACTAAATACGTAGCTTAGTACGGCACTACAGGAAGGTAACTGCATCTTGTGTATAAAATCATTGCTGAAAAAGATGCAGTTATTTCAACACTGCATGTTATGTTTATTTCAGGAGACTGACAGGGATATAGAGACAGAACCAGGTAGAGAGAGCAGTGATTTAGATCAGCGCATGGAGGAGCTTGGTGCCGGCCCACACCAGCCCAATACCCGCTTCATTGAGACCCAGTCCCTGACAAAAAAGACACTCAAATTTCAGGACAGTTGGTTTAGGCAGTACAAATGGCTTCATTACAGCCCCTTGTTGAAGGGCGTGCTGTGTTTTTACAGTGCCAAATATTTTGGAGTTCAGAAATCCCCTTTAGACAGTAAGGCTGATGGAGCTTTTATCAGAACGGGATTTAGCAACTGGAAAAAAGCACTCCAAAGGTTCTCTCAACATGAAGATAGCGATTGTCATTCAGCAGCAATGACAACACATTTGCACTGCAAACAGCCCGTCAGTACTCAACTTTCCTCTCAGTTACAAAAGCAGCAGCAGGTGGCCAGAAATAATCTGTTAAAGATTGTTGGGGGGTGATGGCTTGCTTGGCAAGAAAGGGCAATGCTTTAAGGGGGCATGACAACAAAGAGGGCAACTTCCACCAGTTGATTAAGTACAAGGCAGAGGGTGATGAAGAACTTACGAGCTGGCTTAAGTGGCACAATAATTTCACCAGCCTCAAATTTCAAAATGAGGTCCTTAAAGTCGTCAGTAACACGATTGTACATGAAATTACAAAGGAGATCCAATCATTGCCAGTAGTTCAGTATTCCCTTATAATAGACGGGACACAAGATGCAGCAGGAGTTGAGCAAGAGTCCCTCTGTCTGCGCTGCGTCGACAAAAACTTGCAACCCTGAGAGGAATTCATCGGCCTATATCAGATCACATCCACTACTGGAGAAAACATAGCTAGTGCAGCCAAAGATGTTCTAATTCGCCTAAATCTCCCACTATCACAACTACGGGGTCAAACTTACGATGGGGCAACCAATATGTCTGGCAAGATGCAAGGTGTGCAAGCTCACCTCAAGAAAGACCAACCTCTTGCAGTGTATGTTCATTGTGGGCCGCATTGTGTTAATCTGATCACCCAAGCCGTCTGTGTTTATTCCCCCGTTGTAAGAGATGCAATGCAGTTAGTGCATGAGTTTGGAGTTTTATGCAATCAGTCTGGAAAGTTCAAGGCTATCTTCACCGCTATAGCGCAGTCAGATCACACATCTCCGCACACATATCTGAAGCCTCTCTGCCCCACCAGGTGGACAGTCCGAACACCAGACATGCGCTCTGTCCACAACCAATACACATCTGTGCTCACAGCCACAGAAGAAATGTCTCAATCCACCAAAGTGGAAATGTCTGCAAAAGCAAGTAGCCTTCATGACAGCTTTTTGAGGGGCAATACCATTCTCGGCATCATTCTGGCTGAAGATGTCATGGCTGTTTTGGAGGAGCTGAACATTTCTCTGCAGCAGAGAAGCCAAACGACACCAGGGATGCTGGCAGCTGTAGAGCATGTGACAAGTGGCACCCAGGCTAAAAGGTCTGAAGAGCACTTTAACCGACTGTACTCAAAAGCATCTCAGATTGTACCATCTCTAAACCTGCAGCCAATCAAGATGCCTCATGTGCGGATGCCTCCGAAGCGCTTCACTGGTCCAGCCACACCACATCATCATTCTACTGCCCAAGCGTACTACAGAATACAGTACTTCAGTACCTTGGACACTGCTGTGGTGCAGTGCACTGAGCGTTTCAGCCAGGACGGGCTTCAAAGGCTGAAAAAATTAGAGGAAGTACTCATCTCCGGGAAGATTGATGCAGTCCTAGATGAATACCCAGAGCTGAATGCCATGGCTTTAGAAGTGCAGCTGAAAATGTTCCAGGCCAACTACACATGTACAACTTCCTCAGAGGTAGCAGACATTTTCCGGGAAATGGTGCCAGAGGTGCGACATCTTTTCAAGCAAGTTGAGGTTCTCTTGAGACTGCTGATGGTTGTTCCTGCCTCCTCAAACGCGTATGCTTGCATATGCGTTTCCAAGGACCAGCGGTGCTAGGAACCCTTTTGTAATTGTAAAGATTTTTATTTTTATTTTTCTCCGGCTAAAAGTCGTGCTGCAGGCTAAACCGTGCAATGGAGGGCGGTGCAATTTGGAGGGTTGGTCCAGACCAGACTATCTCAGACACAAAAAACGACATATATCCGCTTACAGGGGGCACTATAACCCAGGCCAACATGTTTTTGCCTATAACTCCCACACCGTATGTCGCACATTCAAAAACCTTGTATCCCCAGATTCCCTGAATGGAGCTGAATCACTTTGCCACGCCCACTTGCGCTTCGAAAGTTTTTTCGCAAAATCTCCGAAACTGGAAAACCTACTTTTTCGAACTCCTCCTTGGGATTTTGTCCAATCTTTATGAAACTTGGCACGTACACTCTTCAGCTGGAACTGATCTGAACTTGTCAAAAGAATTTTCCTTGGTCAAAAAATGCGCAAATTATCAACAAACACATTTCTGTAGCTAGCTATAAAAATATAAACTGTTTGATGTCTCGGTCAAACTAAATGCTATTGACACCAAATTTCAGATCCTTGGTTGCCATGACACTGGGAAGGGATGAGCCGAATTTGGCCACTAGGGGGAGCTAAAAATATGGGAAGTTTATATCTCTTGAACGGCTACACCCATTTTTTTACGAAATTTGGTCGGTATGATGTAGGGCGAATCCTGAGGCCACATCTTGAAGGTCGTCATGACTGGTCAATGTGGGCGTGGCTTATTACAAGATAAACAACAAACATTAATTTCAGCCAAACTATTATGCTGAGAGCTTTGAAATGTATATGGTACATAAATAATAGGACATAGTTCTTCCACAACAAAAATTGCACATGCACTCCACTAGGTGGTGCTACAATGGATGCAATCGCGTTTTTGCCTGTAACACATCCGCAAACGTTATATCCATATGTTCCCTGAATAGAGCTGGGTTTTCTGACATAGGACACGCCCACTTCTGCTGCAAATTTCGTTCGCTAAATTGTCACTTAAACAAAACCTACTTTTTCAAACCTCCTCCGTGGAATTTTGTCCGATCTGCGTGAAACTTGGCACGTACACTGTTCAGCTGGACCTGGTCTAAAGTTATCAAAAAAATTCTGCTCGGTCAAAAAATGCAGAAATTATTAACAAACACATATCTGTAGCCAGCTATAAAAACGGAAACTGTTTAATATCTTGGTCAAACTAAATGCCAAATTTAAGATCCTTGGTTGCCATGACACTGGGAAGGGATTAGCCGAATTTGGCGAATTTTGTCCCTAGGGGGCGCTAAAAAATATGGGAAGTTTATATCTCTTGAACAGCTACACCGATTATTGCGAAATTTGGTCATATGATGTAGGGCCAATCCTGAGGCCATATCTTGAAGGTTGTCATGACTGGCCAATGTGGGCGTGGCTTATTACAACAAATCCAAATCGGCACACATTCAGCCTTTTGCACTTCCGGTGCACTTCCCATTACAGCAAATACCACGGCTCAGACGTTGGCCTGTATCTTCACTTTTGGGCCGAGCCCGTCATCCTTTGGGGCCAACTGAGTTGCACGGGGGGGCTTGGGGGCTATTTTATATCTCCACATCCGTTCATTGGATTGACACGAAACTTTGTTTGCTTAATGTCAGTGCCCTCCCGAGGAGCACTTATGAAGGGTTTACCAATTCGACATTAGATGGCACCGTGGTGCCACTTTAATTTTATATTTGGCCCTGTGCCCACACCATAACACTTATGGAAATGAAATTCATAGAAGTGCTATCGAATGGCCCCTGTGACTCACTCACCAAAAATGACCAGCAGGTGGCGCTATTTTTAACTTAAAAGCCTTTTTCACTCATAGCTCCCACTTAATATGTTGCACATTATTAAACCTCATACATATTTGTTCCCTGAATTCAGCTGAATTGTTTGATGTAGGCCACGCCCACTTTTGCAGTAACTTTCCATTTGCAAAATTGCAAACAATGAAAAACCTACTTTTTCGAACTCCTCCTCGATGATTTGACCAATTTGCACCAAACTTTGCATGTAGCATCTGTAGACCCTCCTGACAAAAAGTTGTCAAAAGAATTTTAATAGTCCCTAAACTGCCAGAAATATCAAATGACAAATTCCTGCATATTGTCTTGAAAACAGAAAATCTTGCATATCTTTACAAAATACTATTTGATTATCACATAAATGTTCATCCTTGTGTACTATGGCCTGATGAGGCATTGTGTAAAATTTGGTGCAAATAGGCCCATAGATGGCGCTCTGGTAGCAGTGCAATCATTGTGACTGGAAAGTAAATGGGGAAATCTTCAAATCCTCTTCAAAACTCATCAACTTTCAACCTCTCCTTGTCCCTCATGCTTTGAGTTAGAGGCACCATTCCAGCTTTTAAAGATTCAGAAGACTTTGAACTGCTGGACATGTATTCAGTTTTTAAAAATCTTTTACGGTTTTCAAATCATCACAGTTTTAGTTTTAAGGATTTGTAGGCCGTCTTCTGATTTTATAATGGGTGTGTATACACTGAAATGCAGCAGACCAGTCAGTGAGCAGACCGTGTGATACTGCATGGACTTTCTGTGTGTTTCTCTAATGATGTGTGCGTTCTTAAGTGGTTTCTGCTTGCAGTTATGGATAATTTGATCACTATTGCAGTTTGTGTTATTTTACATGGAAATATGTTGTGTGAGTTTGAGTTAGCTTTCTTTCAAAAATCGCTGTTCACCTTTTAAAGCTCTGTCAGCCCTCTTACTTCTCAGCTTTTCTGACTTTTTAGCTATTTAAATGTTCATCTTTCTTCATCTTCATCTTTCATCATGCAGCAGGTGACATCTCACATTACATTAGTTCACCAGTTCTTCTCTGACCTGGCTGGGTACTCTGGACTTTTTTCAAGATCTCCCAAGAGAACCAGTGTGATTGATAGAGTGAGAGCACACAGACTCCCAAGAGCAAGCACAGTAAAATGGGACATCCATGTCTGTGTTTTGAACACTGTGTTTGAGCACAAAGGTGACATCATCTAGTGTTTTGAAACCATCAGGGGAGTTTGAGCCTACCACTCTGGATGCTGGAGGGTTTGTGAGGCTACAGGACGATGATACTTTCAACTTCTTCCTGAAACTATTTAATTGTATCATGCCTCGTGTAGACATACTCTTCAGCCAGCTCCAGAAGCGGATCATCGACTCAGTCTTTGTCCGGGGAATCATGCAGCAGTTCACACAGTTTTTCTGGCTTCAGCGTACATTACTTAATTCCGGCAGTAGCAGGCAACTGCTTTAACGACTTCCTCAGCGGAAGGTGTTGCTTGAGCATTCCCCGACGGCAGCATGCCCCGACACGCGTGGACTGCGAGGGCCCCTTCAACGCTACTTGCAGCTTTAATTAGGGCCCGAGCAGGTCACAGACCTGTGAGGTTCCTATTGTAATTGGAAAAATTAATCTTATTATTATTCTTCTGCGCTTTAACTGCAGTTTTGGAAGCCTGAACATACCCAAAAACTCACCAAATTTGGAATATACGTCACATCTGGCGAAAAGTTTTATAATTTAATGTCGTCTTGACCTGCGTGCTCTGTAGCGCCCCCTAATGTTCAGCCCCGCCCCCCACAAGTACGTAGAAGAACGAAATTCGGTACGCTGATTCCTCATGACCAGATGCACAAACAACCCATTTGGACCGATATCGCCACTCCAACAGGAAGTCCGCCATTTTGATGTGTGGCGGCATTTTTGTCCAATTCATGCCTACTTTGAAAACTATCTTGTCCTAGAGCTTAAACACCACAGTCTTCAAATTGACTCAGTTATCATCTTCATGCCTTGAAGAACAAAAGTTATTAAAATCATTCAGCTGAGCCAAACTTTAGTGGGAAGGGCCGTGGAAACAATTTTTTCCCCTCGCCGTCGAGCATCAAGACTTTATAACTTCAACATATAATTTCCTATCCACACCAAACTGCTCATAAGTGTAGAGGCTGTCTCCCCGAATACATCTCCGCATCAATACTAAGTCGGCCATTTTGCTTTTGGCCGCCATTTTAAAATATTGCCAATCTTCGTACTTAAATTATCTCCTCCCACAAACGTAACACCACCGACTTCACAGTCACTCAGTATCATCCTCTGACCTTGAAGATGAAAAGTTATGGAAATCTTTATCCTTCGTCATACCTGCTGGCCGTGGTGGAGCGGTCAATTCAAATCCTTCGACGTAAAGCATCAAGTCCTCATAACTTCTTCATACAATTTCCTATCTCGGCCAAATCTCACAGGAATGTAGAGGGAGTCGCCCTGAATAGATCTGTGCTGTCATTGGGCGTGGTCGTGTCCTGTACGGTCTGTAGCGCCCCCTATTGTGATGTCCCGCCTCCTGCATGCGCATAGATGAACAAAATTAGGTACGCAGATTCATCAGATTAATCTTCACATTCACTCAGCATCATCTTCATGCCTTGAAGATGAAAAGTAATGGAAATCTTTCTGCTACGTCATACTTGGTGGGCGTGGCGGTGGAAACAATTTTTTTCCGTCGCGGTGAAGCATCAAGGCTTTGTTACTTCAACATACACTTTCCAATCTAAACCATGAGGCACATTCATGCAGACATTGTTGCCTGGAATACGTCTCTGCATCAATGCTCAGTCGGCCATTTTGATTGTGGCCGCCATTTTTAAATATTTCCAATCCCAGCACTGTAATGACATTCTCCAACAGATTTAACACAACAGACTTCACAGTCACTCAGTATCATCCACAGATGAGATTAAAGATGAAAACCCGCTCAAAGACTTCGCCTGCGTCATACCTGTTGGCTATGGTGGGGTGGTCAATTTAAATCCTTCGCCATAAATCATCAAGTCCTCTTAACTTCAACACACAATTCCCCTTCTGCACCAAATCTCTAGGGAATGTAGAGGGAGTCACCCCAAATATATATGTGCATCAAAACTGTTTCATAATCAGAGCACCACCCACTGGACACAGGGAGTCAGACAAACATCATCCGATTGACATGACGTTTACTGCTTGTTTTCTCCACAGCATGACATGCAAGTGACAGGTGAGCGCGCAATCCGACGGCGTTGCAGCCTGACACATCTGCTGGCCGTGGTGGTGCCGTCCATTTAAATCCTTTGCCATAAAGCATCAAGTCTTCATAACTTCACCATACAATGACCAATCTGTGCCAAATCTCTCAGGAATGTAGAGGGAGTCGCCCTGAATATATCTCTGCATCAAAACTGAGTCATCTCCATAGCGCCACCCACTGGACACGGGAAGCCAGACAAACATCATCCGATTGACACAACGTTTACCGCTTGTTTTCTCCCCAGCATCACATGAAAATAACAAGTAAGCGCGGAATCCGACTGCGCCCCAGCCTGATGTAACTGCTGGCCGTGGTGGTGTGGTCCATTTAAATCCTTCGTCATGAAGCATCAAGTCCTCGTAACTTCACCATACAATGTCCTATCTGCGCCAAATATCTCAGCGATGTAGAGGGAATCGCCCTGCATATATCTGTGCATCAAAACTGTGTCATATCCATAGCGCCACCCACTGGACACAGGAAGTCAGACAAAAATAGTCCGAATGATATGACGTTCATTGTTTGATTTCTTCCCATCGTGACATGCAAGTAACAGGTGAGCGCGTAGTTAGACAGCGCCGCAGGCCGACGCGCGTGGATTGCGAGGGCCCGTTCATCACTGCTTGCAGTTTTTATTATTATTATTATTATTAATAATGATAATGTTATTTATTGGAATTACTTCATGGAAGTTTGCACACATATGCATTTCTTCACAAGGCACAAATTGTTGCCATTTTGCTTGGCAAAAATAGTATATGCTTGTGTTTTGTATTGAGTTGATAACAGATGGACCTCATGTTTGTTTAATTCTCTCTGTTCAAGTCAATGATTTAATTCACAACAAGATTTTTCAATGTAAATGGACAAACTTTGTTTTTACTTCTGTAGTTGTTATTAAATTCAAGATTTTTATGTTTAATTATTTGTACAGTAGAAGTCTATGATTTCATTCACATTACACTTTTCAGTGTAAATGCACAGCCTTCTATTTTGAGACAAATCAACAAAATACAAACTAACTTGAATTTACTTTTTAAAAAAATCTGTCATTTGTTCAAGTACAGCATGAGTTGTCGCTTTAATCCCAGGATTTGCATAAACACGCTTTGGGTATGTAATTTTCCCCCATTGGTAGCTATCCATTTCATAACTACTGGAAAAGTCATATTTTAATTGGTAGGTGTGTTTTTTTCGTATTTTTTTCTGCTACTGTACCCTAGCGCAGTGGTTCTCAACCTTTTTGAGTTGCGACCCCCAATTTAACATGCACGCATGATGGATGGATAAAGTGCTGTCCGCGGTGCTGTACATGTGTTTGTCTGATTATACACTTACAAGTGTTTGTCTGAAGATATGATCACACTTCCGCTATTAGTTTCTTTATCATCTTATTTTAAAACATTTTTGGATTTTTTTGAAAAACATAAAGCAGCATCAAGAGGAACTTTTCACGTGAGTAACAGATTGACAATGGTCGCTACATCCTATCATATTGCTGTTTGTTGAGCCGGTTAAAATGCAAACAAATAACGTAAACTTTATTTTTCTTTTTAATGAGTTAAAATGATCACCAGCGCGTGCTAATTAGGAAGCCTAAACAAAACACACTGGGGAGAAAAACAGCCCATCCGAAAATAGTCCTCAGTTACTTTAACCACTTTCTCATCCTGTTGAGTAGCATTTTGTCACACCGGGGTGAGGGTCGTCCTGTCTCGGGTTTTCTGTCTTGTGAATTTCATGCTTTATTTTGAAAAATAACTCTCCTCTCGTTTCAGGTCACTTGCCCTTCCTCCTGTGTACCGGTCTGACGTCTCCCCTAATCCCTGATTGTTCTCACCTCTGCTCCCTTCCCTGATGTGTATATAGTCTGTGTCTTCCCCTGTCTCGTTGCCAGAGTATTTTGTCCTGGGTGTACCTCAAGCCCTTGCCACAGCCATCGTTTCCAAGACCAGATCGTGTTTGTATTCTCAATTCCTTTGTTTATTCCTCAGAAGAGTGATTCTTTATTTTGTAACATTTTTCAGCGCAGAGTGAAGCTAGGTTTTGTTTGCTGTTGATTTTCCTCCCCTTGGAGTGTTTTCTGGTATTTTGTTCTTTTGTTTGTTGTTTGATTATCCCTCCTTTGGAGTGTTTTCTGTTCTTCGTTATTAGATATATCAGTGTAGAGTAACCTCTTGTAGCCCCTGTATCCTCCCTTTTGGAGCGTCTTTTGTTGCATGAATTTCATAGTAAGTCCTCGACAGAGTAGACCAGTTTTCTGCCTTTTATTTTCCCCTTTTCATGTTTCCTGTCTATGTAGATTTTCATAGCCTATTGTGTTATCGCTCATCTCTCAGGAGAAACTCAGGTTTTCAGAATAAAATCTTGGTTTAACTGTTCTCGCCCTGCTTCTGAGTCCTCCTTCCAGCCTAGGCCTGACACATTTGTACTGAGGGACTGACAAAAACATTTTGGCTTTCGGTCTAAATACATGTAGAATGCAGAATCCTTCTCATTTTAAACATGTGAGCTAGCTCTAGTCTTAGGTAAGTCCACTACATACCATTCCTTTCAGCCCCATCCCTCTCCCTCCCAAAGCCCACTTTCCAATCCCTCCAACCCCACCCTCTCCTCAATCCCTCTGTCGAACTCCTCTGTACCGCATGGCTAGCAGTGCCTCACTGAGCAGGCACTCAGACCAAACACTGGGTCCCAGCTGGGAATTCTATCGAATACTGGCTGTCTAGCAGGGATAAGATGGAGGGGCTGGAGGAGAGCAGGTGCAGCAGGGGGTGGAGGTTAAAACAAGCACATATTTTATTAAGTGGGGGAAGCCTTTAAGTGATCTTTATTAATCATTCACACTGTTTGTTTCAATACAGCTGCTGTCACTTTGGGTTTAGTTTGAATGTCATGACTTTGTTCATGACTTCGACCATCAAATGCTTTGTCTGGGGATCAGTTTCTAAAATAGGGCCACAAAAAGCTACAGACTTGCTTTATGTCTGGGGCAAAAGTCGGCAGACATAACAATAAGACTGCATACCCCTTAATGACTGAATGAAAAGTGGAGTTGAGAGCTCAGAACAAATGATCCTGACAAAATAAACAGTCCAGATAAATGAGGAGACTGTTGTCTTCCTCATTGTCACGGCCCTTGGCTGCTATGCCCTGTCCCCAGTGTCTGTCATCATGTTGGTAGCTTGTTCTAGTATGCAGATAGGCGTGTGCCAGCCCTTGCTCCTGATTGGTGCTCCTGGTTCCTGCCTGGTCTTCCTCTACCTATCCATCTACCAACCCTCGCTCTGCTACTCGCGCTGCAACATTTCGAGGTATATGTTGGGTCCAGTCCTTTGCCAGTTCTCGTATACATGATCATAACCCACTTGTGTTCTTATCGCGCATGTATAACTATAATCAGTGTCTAATGCGATGGGCTCTCCTGGTGCAAAATTTCCCCTTAGATATACGGCATAAGAAAGGGTCTGAAAACATGTTTGCAAATGCCCTGTCCAGAGCGTAAGTATCGTTTGTGCATGTCATATTTTGTTAATGTCTACAAACTTGCTAGTTTGTGTTTTGGAATAGAATAGAATAGAATTACTTTAATGATCCCAGACTGGGAAATTATTTATTATTATTATTTTATTTTAAGGGGAGGGGTGTCTCAGCCCTTGGCTGTTATGTCCTGTCCCCAGTGTCTGTCATCATGTTGGTAGCTTGTTTTAGCATGCAGACCTGTTAAAAATCAGCAACAGAGAGTCACTCGGGGGCACTGTGATTTGGTGTGAGCAGCTAGCCTCTTTGTCTCCCTGCTTATTGCTGCCGTGAGCATTTGGTCTGTGGTTTGACTCTCGTGTGTGTGTGTGTGTGATCACTAGCCTACTGTTTGTTAGCCATTTTTCTTGGCCTGCGTGCCGGACTTTGAGTAATTCCTTTGTTTTATGTGTGTGACACATGTTGACGGCCCTGAGCTGGTATTTAATTCAATTGTTGTGAATTTGGTCTCGATACATCGGACTAAGGGGTGTTATTCCTGTTTTGTATTTCGGTATGGTTTTTGTATTTTTATTTGGGAATAGCATCCTCCTTCCTTAGTTTAATCCTGTTTGATTCATATTTAAATTTACCTTCCTCATTAAAAAAACTATTTGTTTTTTGCTTAACCAACTCCATCTGGTTCTTTGTTAAAATGTTATACAGTGACTTTGCAAACTTTTGGTTTCCACTCAGAGGACTGATGCCACAAAGACAAATGAAGTCCAAGCAAATATAGCTGCTTTGAATAATTAAAAAACACATGAAAAGTGCCAACATACCCACACAGTCAGCGCGTTTACATGCACAGCTTAGTCAGATCACAGCCATAGTTCGACGATGCTACTCAATCGGACAACTGCAATTGTCCGAGTATACATGGCGTTGAGAAAATCGAATTATTGGCCGAAGCATGTCGTGCCCTGGTACAATAGGTGGCGCCCTACCCATTTCAACTAGTGGTAATAGAGCCACCTCCAGCTGACCTCTTTACGTCACCAGCAACAGATGATGGCGTACAAAGAGCAAGACGAAGCTACATCTTCGTACATTTCGTATATGGTGTACATGATAATTACACAAACTAGATGCACAATGGCACTCTTGCTTGCAGTGATTTCAGAGGAAAGATGCTGCCGCTGCCGTCATCCTTCTACATCCAGCTTGAGTTTCCACATTGTTTTATTCCTCTTGGAACTAAATGTTGGCTTGCAGTATTTACAGAAAGGCATGAGCTGAATTTGATGTGTCCCTTCAAAATAAATGGCTTTTAGTATGAGTAACAATAATGAACAAAGAAGAATATGAGTTATATTAATGCGGTTTTCGTCCGGGCCGTGGAACACTGGACCAGCTCTATACCCTCCGCAGGGTGCTCGAGGGTTCATGGGAGTTTGCCCAACCAGTCCACATGTGTTTTGTGGATCTGGAGAAAGCATTCGACTGTGTCCCTCGTGGCATTCTGTTGGAGGTGCTCCGGGAGTACGGGGTCGGAGGCCCTCTGTTAAGGGCTGTACGGTCCCTGTATGACCGGAGCAGGAGCCTGGTTCGCATTGCCGGCAGTAAGTCAGACCTGTTCCCAGTGCATGTTGGACTCCGGCAGGGCTGTCCTCTGTCACCGGTTCTGTTCATTATTTTTATGGACAGAATTTCTAGGCGCAGCCACGGGCGGAGGGGATCTGGTTTGGGAGCCACTGGATCTCATCTCTGCTTTTTCGCAGATGATGTGGTCTTGTTGGCTCCCTCGAGCCAGGACGTCCAGCATGTCCTGGGGCGGTTTGCAGCCGAGTGTGAAGCGGCTGGGATGAGAATCAGCACCTCCAAGTCCGAGGCCATGGTTCTCGACCGGAAAAAGGTGGCTTGCTCCCTCCAGGTTGAGGGAGAGTTTCTGCCTCAAGTGGAGGAGTTTAAGTATCTTGGGGTCTTGTTCACGAGTGAGGGAAGGATGGAGCGTGAGATTGACAGGCGGATCGGTGCAGTGGCCGCAGTAATGCGGTCGTTGTACCGGTCTGTCGTGGTGAAGAGAGAGCTGAGCCGAAAGGCGAAGCTCTCGATTTACCGGTCAATCTACGTTCCTACCCTCACCTATGGTCATGAACTTTGGGTCATGACCGAAAGAATAAGATCCCGGATACAAGCGGCCGAAATGAGTATCCTCCGCAGGGTGGCGGGGCGCTCCCTTAGAGATAGGGTGAGGAGCTCTGTCACCCGGGAGGAGCTCAGAGTAGAGCCGCTGCTCCTCCACATCGAGAGGAGCCAGCTGAGGTGGCTCGGGTATCTGTTTCCGATGCCCCCGGGATGCCTCCCTCGGGAGGTGTTCTTGGCATGTCCCACCTGGAGGAGACCCCGAGGAAGACCCAGGACACGCTGGTGTGACTATGTCACCCAGCTGGCCTGGGAACGCCTTGGGATCCTCCCGGAAGAGCTGGAGGAAGTGTCCGGGGAGAGGGAAGTCTGGGTGTCCCTGCTCAGGCAGCTGCGCCCGCGACCCGGCACCCGGATAAGCGGAAGAAAATGGATGGATGGATGGATGGATGGATGGATGGAATATGAGCTACATTACTGGTCAGTTCATTCTGATCTAAGTTAAAGAATCTTGTTTGTCCATTTCCTGAGGGAGGCATCCTTTGCAGGGGTCAGGAGCGTAACAGGATTAGCTGCTAGTCTGGAGCTGTCAGTTTGCAAACGAGTGGATGGATTCAGACATACCTGACAGTAGGGCTGGGCAATATGGCCTCAAATCAATATCACGATATATTGAGCAATTCACCTTGATAACGATAAATGAACGATAAGTAAATCCCCCCCCCCCACCGCACCTAAAAAAAGGGAAAGAAATCCTGTGTATTTACAGAAATGCCACTTTAAAGGACTTTTTATTTAGTAGTCAAGAACAACTGATGAGCACACGATTGAATAGCTGAAAAGCACAGATTACTTGAAATGACAACAACTGAACAAGTTTAAAAGTATAAAATATACAGTCCCTTATAAGCAAATTCTAAGCTTCTCGCTTTTTTTATTTCTTCGAATTGAATCACGTGGTTGTACTGCAGGTGGTGGAAGAGGTTGGATGTAAATAAATAAACATTTTGAGGACTTCAGAATCAGAATCCAAGACATGAGACAAAATAGTGGAGAAGTTGTCATTGCTGCTTAATAATATGTCAACCTCTTGAGCATTAGACAACTTTTTTTACCATTATTTTCTTTATCATTATATATTCTTGATAGACACATAATCTGTTTCAGAAGTCAGTGGGTCTCATGACATGGAAGCTATTGAGAAAAAAAATCAAGATTTTTGCATATTAATATTCATATAAAATAGAGGAAGCACTAAAGTACAATAAACATAGCTGTGTCTCATTCGTCCAGTTTACTAATACAATCTGCTGCTGAAGTCACTGGGCCACATGACATGGAAGATATTGAAAGAACTGCAATTATTTTGTATTAATATATTTATGCTAAGTAATTTGATGACAGTCCCTAAATCAGTCAGCGATTCAGTGCCATGTTCTGGGAGGTGATCTAACCGTCCTCCTGCTGCTGCTCACACTGGGTGAACCTCAGTTAAGTCGCGGCTGAACCCGAGTAGAGCTTAGAATCAAGCCCGACCCGAGCCCGTGCACGTTGTGTCCGAGCCCGGCTCGACACATTGAATATAATTATGAGCTCGAGATCGATTTAAACCTGACAACTGTTTAATACGTGGGCTGTTATAATACATAATTGTTACAAATGCAAACAACAATGGAGGGAGGAGAGAGATGCGCGCTTTCTAGCTGGAAATACAGTCATTATTTTGAGTGAATGAAAAACAAAACACAAATGTGTGATCAATGGACCGGCCCGGCCGAAGACAGCCTTTGAACGCAGCATCATTACACAAACTGTCCGCGACTCACAGCGAGAGTGGGTTCACTTGATTACTAACCTGGCATAGCTGGTGTTGCATCGGCGGACAGAGTTTGCCATCAAATTAATGTGAAATAAGCACATATGCCGGGTAGATTAATCAAGTGGACCTAACATGTCCCCCTGTCCCTAGTGGATGTTACGCCTATGACCCCGAATATACTGACATGGCCAAAATGACGTCGGTTATCGTCGTAAATTTCGGTATCGGTACATTTTTTCAGTTTATCGCCCAGGCCTACCTGACAGTAGATGGGTGATTGATTATGGCACCAAGTGTTGCCTTGCCTGTTTAGTTACTAATGAAGATAGCCTATACTGACTTCTTTAATCTAGAGGGACTTTGAGGATGACTTCAAAGGAACCGAAACACGTGGGATTCTCAGGGACAGCAGCTTTAATAGTCTGTGTCAGTGCCCAATTTGATGATCATCGATCATGATGAAGTGTTTTGAGAGAGTGGTGCTGACCCACATTCAGAGCACCATACCGGGCCCCCTGCAATACGCTTCCCGACCCAACAGGTCCACCTCAGACGCTATCGCTGCTGTGCTCCACTATTCCCTCCCCCACCTGGAAAATAAAGACTCCTACATCAGGATGCTCCTTGTGGACTACAGTTCCGCCTTCAACACAGTCATCCCCCACAAACTCACTGACAAACTGTCTCCCCTTGGTCTGCACCCCACCATCTGTGACTGGCTCCTAAACTTTCTGACTGGCATGCCCCAGTCTGTCACGATTTGTAATAGGACTTCAGCCAGCATCATCACAAACATTGGCACTCCACAGGGATGCATCCTCAGCCCCATCTTCTACACCCTGTTCACCTACAAAGTGATGCCTCCCACAGAGACAACCATCCTAAAGTTTGCGGACAACACCACAGTGATAGGATGCATCACTGGGGGGGATGAAGTGGCCAACAGGAGGGAGGTGGCCAGGCTGGTGTCATGGTGTGAGGACAACAACCTCACCCTCAACACGGACAAGACGAAGGAGATGATAGTGGACATGAGGAAAAGAGGAGACCTCATCGGTCACTGTACATCCGGGAACTCAAAGTAGAAAGGGTGAGCAGCTTTAAATACCTGGGCGTCCACATCAGTTATGACCTCACTTGGTCACTTAACACCACACAACTGGTAAAGAGGGCCCAACAGGGGCTGTATTTTCTGAGGAGGCTGAGGAAGTTTGGCATGTCACCTGAGATCCTCAGCAACTTCTACAGCTGCATTGTTGAGAGCATCTTGACCGGCTGTATCACTGTGTTGTTAAGGTGAGGTTATACCTTAGTACCCAAATGCAGACACACACACAGGGGGCAGGAAATGGGGGAAACAGAAGGTGAGCATTATCACAAAAGCTGAATAAATACAAAAACCAAGGGATCCAAGACACCCAAGCAAAGTTCAAATCAAAGCAAGCAGTAAGAAACCAAACACCAGCAGAGAGTGTTAAAGACAGCTAAGAAGATCACCAAAACTCCACTGCCTTCTCTGCAGAGCTTCTACCACTGCAGAGTCCACAGGAGAGTTGCCTCCATCCTCAATAACCCCACCCACCCTCAGCACGGACTGTTCACACTGTTCACACACTGTTCAACTCTTCTGTACCGGCGGTACCACTAGACTAAAGAACTCTTTCTTTCCCACTACCATCAGACATTTAAAAAACAAATAGGTGTTTACAATCATGACCTACCTCATAACTAACCCGAAGTCGTTAAGATTGTGCTAAGATTGTGCTGGTTTATTAATTTTTCATAGACGTCCTCCTGATAGTTCTCTACAAAAAGCCTCATGCACCACAAAAGTAAATATAGCCGCAAGCGGCAATCCGCGGGTTCTAACCTCTTTCACCCCAAACCGGCCACCCTGACCCTGATCCCCCGCAGTCGATGACATCGGCCGCCATGTTCATCAAAGATCTGTGCAACACATAGCCATGATAAGCCCCAGATTTCTCCAAATTGGATTTTCAGCTACATGCTAATGGCATTTATAGCGCCCCCTATAAGTTGAGCTCAACATGCTTTGGCAGGCAGATTCCCAGTCCTGTTTTGAACCTACCCACCAAGTTTTGTGATGATAGGACAAAGGGTGTGGGAGTTATGGCCAATAATTTCCAAGCCCCGCCCATTACAAAAATACATGGGTCCCTGGCGGCCATTTTTTTTTTACCAGTGTGGTTCATTTATAGTAGAAATGTGTCCTTTCATCCCCCAAAGCCGTATAACAAATTTGGTGTTGACAGAGTCAATCTTTCAAAAGGTCTATTCATTTCACTGTTTTTAACGTTATGCAAATTAGCAAAAAATCTGTAATAGCGGCTTTCATGGTGCAGGAGGCTTTTTTGTAGAGGACTATCAGAAGGACGTGTATGAAGAATTTCAAGTCAGTAGCCATTATGTCTTGGCAGGGAGAGCCTTTCGAAGTTCACACCCTATGTTACAGCGCCCCCATCTGACGGATTTGGATCAAATTTTTGGAGCAGCATTTGGAAGTCATTTATGCTCAACGTACCAAGTTTCGTGTCTCTGGGTCCTTCCAGCTCGCCATAAATTAATAAAATGCAAACAATGATGGTTAATGACGAATAGGCCACGCCAAATTTCACATATCAACATGGCACTCAGGGTATTATTTCATAGTCACGCCTAGAGCATGCATACCAAATTTGGTGACATTCCATCCAGTGGTCTTTGAGATATGCATGTGCAGCATTTATAGCGCCCCCTATAGGTTGAGCTCAACATGCTTTAGTAGGCAGATTCCCAGTACAGTTGTGAACCTACCCACCAAGTTTTGTGATGATAGGGCAAAGGGTGTTGGAATTATGGCCAATCATTTATAAGCCCCGCCCATTGCAAAAATACATTGGTCCGTGGCGGCCATGTTTTTTGACCAATATCGCCCATTTATAGTAGAAATATGTCTTTTCATCCCCCGAAGCCATGTACCCAATTTGGTGTCGATAGAGTCAATCTTTCAAAAGTTCTATTCATTTGACTGTTTTTCACATCATGCTAATAAGCAAAAAATCCAAGTAGGCGGAGCTTCATGGTCGAAGAGGCTTTTTTCTAGAGAAATGGAGCTGGACTTGTGTGTCAAATTCCAAGTCAATGGCCTTCCCAAAAACGCATTTTCAAGCCTTAGTTACAGCGCCATCAGCTGGTTGACTGGACTCATATTTTAATAAAAGTTGATGCACATCATTTCCAATCATTGGGCCAAGTTTCAAGTTTCTGGCCCATTCCAGCTCACGGGAATTTGAGCTCAAGCGGCAGACAACAAATAATAATAATAATAAATAAAGCCGCAAGCGGCAATCCACGGGTTCTAGCCTCTTTTGCCCCAAACCAGACCACCCTAACCCTCATCCCCCGCAGTCGATGACATCGGCCGCCGTGTCCCTCAAAGATCTGTGCAACACACAGGCATGATAAGCCCCAGATTTCTTCAAATTGGGTTTTCAGCTACATGCTAATGGCATTTATAGCGCCCCCTATAGGCTGAGCTCAACATGCTGGTAAACAGATTACTAGTTCTGTTGTTAACCTACCCACCAAGTTTTGTGATGATAGGGCAAAGGGTGTGGGAATTATGGCCAATAATTCCTAAGCCCCGCCCATTGCGACAATACATTGGTCCGTGGCGGCCATGTTTTTTGACTAATCTAGCCCATTTATAGTAAAAATGTGTCTTGTCACCCCTGGAAGCCATATACCATACAATTTGGTGTTGATAGAGTCAATATTTCAAAAGTTCTATTCATTTTACAGTTTTTCACATTATGCTAATTAGCAAA
>CAEMYA010000406.1:246093-269095 GCA_903131615.1 Diplodus sargus | reverse complement strand
TCACCTCTGCCTGACAGAGAACTCTGGTCTCTCTACTGTTTTGTTGTATATATTATTATTGTTTATTGTTTATAGCACACTGTGCACTGTATATATACACTATGTATATATTGGATTCTATTTATCTTATGTACGAAGTGTTTTATTTGCGGACCCACTACTGCTGTAACAAAATAATTTCCCAGTCTGGGATCATTAAAGTAATTCTATCTATCTATCTATCTATCTATCTATTACAGCAGTCAGTCCCTTCATCCTTCATGGACAGCTGCTGAGATCCAGGAGATGCAGTGTCTCCTCGGTCTCTGAAGTTGTCTTCGCCGTTAGCTTGCCGGTCGCTACTTTCAAATTAAAAGCCCCCTGCTAAGAACCCAGTTCTGAACTCCAATGGGGCGCAATGTCAAGCTCTTATTTTGAAGACAAATTCCTTGTCTTTCTTTTCCCAAGCTTGCTGCAACGCTGTGTACGGAAGCCCGTGGGGGCGCACAGAGAGACGGGGCAACGTTAATAAAAATCGATTTTTGAAGTTTATGAATCGATTCAGAATTGTGGATGATTAGAATCCCGATTCTTATGTGAATCGATTTTTTCCCCCACCCCTAGAGGACAGCTCTCTCAGGTGTCGGAAGTAGTGGAAAGCGGAGGTGGAAATGTCACCTGAGAATACTGCCAGCTTACCGACATAAGCCGCCCATGTCTCAAACATGTCCAAAACAGTTTGTCCTGCACCCCGTAGTCTGAGATAGAGCCCGTTCAAGTGTCCCGTGATGTCGGCCAGAAACAAGTTTGACAATGCACTTCTCTGAAGTTAATAATCTTTGACAAACCTGGCCATAACTTCATTAAGATCCGAATCTGACATTTTTGCACACAGATTTTCTTGATGTATTATGCAGTGGAGTTTCATGATGGGGTGGCCAACTTTTTCTTCAATCAGTTTGACAGCTCCCTTTTGTCTCCTAACCATAGCGGGGGCAACGTCTGTGGTCACTAAAACACTTTTCTGATGTTAATCCCTCATTCCTCAAAATGTTCAATTAATGCCTTGGCTATGTCTTAACCTTTTGTTGTTTCAGGCATCGGCTTCAAGCAGCAAAGTTCCTCTCTGAGAGTTGAATCACAGTATCTTGCCATGACTACCAAATGCGGGATGTCATTCACATCCACACTTTCATCAAGTGCAATGCTAAACACTGCAGCATCTTTTAATCCAGCTGTTTGCTGAGCTCTGACATTTTCAGCCATTTTATTGATACGTCACTGAACACTTCTAGCTGACTTGGGAATGTCCTTTATTCGTGACTTGATCGTTTCTTTATTTGGCAAGCTTTCAAAAAGAGCATCTGAGCAACTGAGAAAAGCCTCCTTAATAAATTTGCCATCCGTAAACGGCTTCCCATGCTTTGCCATGCAATGCGTAATGTGATAGCTTGCTTCTGTCCCGTGATTTTTAGCAGTGGTAAAAACTTTGAGGGAACTAGCTTATTTATCATACCTGGACACAGCACATTTAATTGACTCTGCTTTGTCTGCTTGGTCTTTGAAAGTCTTCGTCTCAAAATGACGCTCAACACTCGATGTTGAGCACACAACATTCTCACAGCATAAAATGCACACAGCACAGTCCATCAAAAATACAAAACCAAAATCTTGCGTCCAGGACAACTGGAATGCCCTAGTTTGGGCCTTTTTAGCAGCCATTGTTGACAACATCATGTGTGCGGGTCTCTGGGAACATGGGCAGGACTGTGATTACAGCGCTGGGGCAGGAGCTATCACTCAAACCCATGGGATCAGCATACATACAAAATGAGGAACACTGTGGTGCCAGTGTGCCAGTCATGGCACGGGTGTCAAAGGTTGTCAACCCCTGCTCTGGACAATAACATCAAGTTTACATGGGAAGCTGTCACAGGAGACAGTCTGCCCTTCTTGTACTGTGCAGTACACATTGAAGATGATTCCTGATGCTTAGGAGGGAGAGGTTGGGATTTTCTGATGAGGATTCTAATCTTCAGTAAAAAGATATTCTACTGATTTAGAGTTGACTTTTGGCCATATAGCAATGTAATTCAATCCTGCTCTTATTTTCCGCCTTTCATTTGCTCAAGTAGTTTTTTGGCATCACTGTACAATTACGTTAAGTGGAGTTTGTGTTTGGAGAGCAGCTGCCTGATGAGCGTCTGTCTATTCTCTTTAATTTGGAGAGATCTAGAGTGGAGGATGCCAGTACATCAGGATGGTCCAAAACATTTTGTGCCTGTTTGTTGATATTAATTATTGATGAATATCAGGCTAATGCTGCCGGTTTGCCTCTTCAGGTGGCTTTATTTGGATGTGGGTGAGACATTACACAGTTGTTGAAATGACTGCTCAACTGCAGAAAACCCAATTAGTTTGATCACCAAGAACAATGTACTTTAGTACTAACTTAGAGCACATACCAACATAC
This sequence comes from Diplodus sargus, assembly GCA_903131615.1. Taxonomy (NCBI): domain Eukaryota; kingdom Metazoa; phylum Chordata; class Actinopteri; order Spariformes; family Sparidae; genus Diplodus; species Diplodus sargus. The sequence goes on along the minus strand of CAEMYA010000406.1, from coordinate 266,643 downwards.
ATTAGGCTATGAAAAAGACGGATATTATGTTGGGTATCTGCAAATGGCCTACCCCCGCCCAATATAACCCTACTGGAATGAATAAGGATGTAAAAAGTATAATTACTTTAATTATTTCCATTCATTCTCAAATGCATAGCTTAGGCTAAAAAATATGAAAAACATATGAAAAAGTGATCCAAAGTTTAAATCTAAATATCACAAAAATTCTTCTAGAGAAGAACACCCATCTCCTATGAAATCGAGAGATAAATGGGATAAATTACGAATCAGGAGCACAATAGGGATGAAGGGTTAAAACTAGGGAGACTCGCACAAAAATCAGAAGCGTTGGCAGGTATGAGAATAGTGTGTGGTATCATTTTAATGCATATAGCATGTTTTCTTCTGTCTCATTTTTAATGCTGGATCAAAACACCCTGTCAGCCAAATGTTTCTGTGTAATTTGCCAGAGTCAGTTAAACTGCTGGAGTATGTTTTGGCTCAACTGGTTGTGTATATGACAGCCAACAAATTAAACTCTTTAGTGAGGATGGAGATGGAAATGAGATAATCTGACAATGAAGCGACAGTGCTGCATTCAAAATGCATAGATCTATTCATACAACCTGTCCTGTCCTTCTGTACCAATAGCATGAACATTAACCCTTGCTCTATTAGCTGTTATGATGCTGTGAGAAACAAAGAAACTATAGGAGTGATTGAACCCAGTTAGCGGCTTGCTGTTGCTTTTGTGAGCTCTTTAACACTTTTAATGTTTGAAAGCTCAGCAAGGACACATTTTTTTCTGCCGTCCTATTCTAACCTACTATTCTGTCCAATTAATGCAAAACTAGGCATCCAAACCAATATTATTTGAATAAAAGATTTTCTCTTTTGATTTCTATTTTTTTTCTCGAAGGAGAACACAGGACAAGTGATTTACAGAGCAGACATGTATGCTGAAGCAAACAGAAAAACTTCAGTTTTGTGGTGATGTAAGAGAGACGACACCCTCTCTGTCCATTGACTAGAGTACATATTGATTTCCTCTACAGAGTGACAGAGGCCTCAGTCACTGTCTGTCCATGTGCAGATGGTCTGCAGCGTAACCTTATTCTGATTAATACTGCTATGGGGCCCTGTCAATCAAATATGCTGATTAAATTATGACAAAGTCTCTGTCACAAAACTAACACATGGTAGACAACCCACTTCCATCCAGGAGCAAGCCCCCATCACATCACACACTTGATGGGTCTCAAGGGACCTGCCCCATTAAACCCATTATCTGGAGAGAGAGGATGAGGGGCAGGGGCATTGATCTGTCGGAGTGGCCACATAAATGGATGGAGCTTGTCAAAGTTACCAATCCATCAAGCTGAAAACCAAGGGTTTAGAGACATTTTGACATCATGACTGCCTTAAAACATGTTCACTTGCCTCAATCATTCTGCAGCAGCTCAGCTCTAACTGGTCCAGAACTCTTTTTACAAGACAGTTAACAGACAGTTCATCACTCGAGTGGCTCCCTTCTATCCTAAGAGTTGATTTTGAGTTTTAGTTGAAGCTGTGTCTCAGGATGGTAGAGCGGGTCATCCACTAATCAGATAGTCAGCAGTTTGATCCCCAGCTTATGTGTCCTTGGCCAGGGTACTGAACCTCCCAGATTACTCTTGATGGTGGCACCATCTGTGTGTGAATGGTTAAGTATAGAAAATATGGTGGTGCTCAGGTCGCCACCTTGCATGGCAGCTGGTGCCATCAGTGTGTGAACATGTGTCAATGGGTGAATGTGGCATGTGTTGCGAAGCACTTAAAGCAGTTGGTAGAAAAGGTAGAGAGTTCAGTTTAAAAAGGTTGTAAATAACAGCTTTTAAAATCTGCAGTGATCTTACCCAAAAACAGATTGTTGACAGTCCATTTTTTTCGTATTGACTTGTGCCTCTTGTTAAAATCACTGGTGCTGCTGTTCCTGAGAGTACAATCTTGTCTGTATGTAGTCAATTTAATGTTCAGCTGACAATATATTTTATCTTTGCTTTCCTCCTTTCCTAATACTCAGTGATGTGCACGGGGGGGGAAGCAGTCGCCCCCCCCCCCCATGGCCCAATTGTTGAAAAGAGCGTGCTAAAGTGCCCTCCTAGGAGCCAAAACATGCACTAAAATGCCCCTTTGGGAGCCAAAAAAGTACCAAAAGTAATACCAGTAATCTATTGATAAATATTAGTCTTATTAGATTATTGTCCTGTGGTTCAGCTTTGCTGTCAGTTCATCCTTGTACCTAAACCCAGTCACTGACAACATACCAGAATGGATGAAATATATGAACATAGTATGTGATGTCTGGGACCACCAGATTTAGTTTTTGACAAACAAATCTGAATCAGTAAAATCACAGAGAACATCCCCAGAGGATAAACCCTTTTCATTTTGATTAGCCTCCTTCAGTATAAAACATCCACACTATACTTTTTTGTCGGCCTTGTCCGCCATAATATTGTTTGGGGGGTGAAAGAAAGACAGGGAAGAGAGAATGCATCAGCAATGGTGGAGGGAGGTAGAGAGGAGGTAGGAAGGGCAGAAGTCATCTACGATGGGAGGTCTGAGGTATGATGAAAGGAAAAGTTTCATCAAGATGATGATATTGGATGCTGGGTTGTGTCAGATTATTCTTTTCTCTTTAAAGGAAGACATTTCTTTCAACTATGAACAGCTTAAGAGAGCGGTGACAGCTGGTAATGAATATTTCATCGACATCACAAGATCCTATTTGACTGTATAGCTTCCCATTGAAGAGCTGTTGAAGTAATTGAGCTGAGCGATCTAAATCATCACTTGAGACTTTGTGTGTAAAAAAATCTTCTAGACATTCAAGGTATAAAGGATGACTCAGGAGGTAATTAACTCTTTCGTGGTGTTTATTAACTTTCATGCCTACAATATCAACATGTGTGATCATCCTCAGGTCTCCTATCTAACTTTCCACTTTCGTACATGTAACACTGTGATGTCTCTCATGATGCATTCAGGGTGACTTACCACTGTAGGAAATTCCATACATCACATCTCCCCCTCTAAGACATATGCATTCCTGAACATGCAGTCTACACCAGAACATGATGAGAAATTACTCTTTGCAGTTTACTTCCTTTAACCACTTACCATAACCAGGCTTGGGGAGTAACGGACTACATGTAACAGCGTTACGTAATTAGGATACAAAAAAACAGTAACTGTATTCCGTTACAGTTACAGAAAAAAAAGACGTAATCAGATTACAGATACATCTGGAAAAAATTGGGATTATTAGTTGGATTACAATTAAAATATATGATGATGAATGATGAATGAATGTGAATGAATTAATTAATCTAACACTTGCCAATGCGGCAATGCCGTATGCATGCGCGCACACATTCAGTTCACAACAAGTCAGTCACAACGACGCTCCGCTCTCAAGCAGTGTTGCCAGATTGGGCGGTTTTCCACCCAATTGGGCTACTTTTGTTTATGCCAGGCGGGAAAAAAATACATTGGGCGGGTGAACAAAATTTGGGCTGGTTTTGTCCACATTTGGCGAGTTTTCAAATGATCACAGAAGTTTTTATTTCTGATATAATTTAACATGCTGTAGTACGAAGGCTCGCTTTGGTCCACTCCCCTTTGCCCTGTTAAAATGAAGACATTACATTGTTAATACAAACTCAACACTTCCTGTGTCCGTCTCAAATTAAAAGTCCTCTAGCATAAATAGCTCAGTAGGCTTTTATTGTGAATCATTTGCACGGACTTCATCGTGGAAAACCCGTTTACTTGCGAGGGCCCCATAGGCACTTGAAATGTAGTGTAAGAGCCATATTTATACTGCTTACGATAGTAATGGAGCTACACAGTTTTTTGACCATACAATAGAGAAGAATTTTGTAACTTTGTTTTTTGCTTTGTTTTAAGTAAAATTCTTTTTGAACAGAAGTTACTGCCTCCGAAGATTCTTCTGTGTCAAACCTAAAAGCCAAGAGGACTGCTTAATAATACTGGTAATAGAGTGGAGTAAGGAGTAGACAAAAGATTGCCGCTAAATGTAGCTACTGCCACCTTGTGGGGCTTGTACGTTACAAAATTGCCTGAAACACCTGCAGTGACTGAAATGAGTCACTAACACACATCTTATGGATATTTCTTCTTTCTTGTCTTTATTTGCATTCGTATTGAGGTAATCCAAAAGTAACTTAAAGTGATCAAGTTACATTACTTTAATATTGTGGTACTTGGATTACGTTACTGACTACATTTTTTAACAGGTAATTAGTAACTGTATCGGACTACATTTTTAAAGTAACCCTCCCAACCCTGACCATAACACTTCCTGTCACCTACCACTGTAACATTTCCAACCCTTATAACATTTTCCTTTACAATCTTGCATTTAACATTTTATATAAACAAATAACAAATTAACATTTTGTGTGTTGATACTGGGGGTACAATCACCAGGTGACATCGATTTCTCCTGTAGCCTCCTGTCCTCCTTGATCTGTGTTGACCACATAAGATCTAAGAATGGAGCTAGCCTCATGAACAGTACCTGGTGTTGACTATTGCTTCTCGTTGTCCAGTGTCATGAGAACGTTGTCTCCTGGGTTCAGCTGAGGTAGACTCCTTACCCCGTTCCTGCTGTTCTAGTAGTGTGCTTGCTTCTGCTTGGCTGCTGCATCTGATTGTTTGATTTCATCCTTGTTGGGCCAGTTTAGATCAAGGTTCTCGGACAGGGTTGGTAAGGTTGTCCTGATCTTGTGACCCATCAGCAACTCAGCTGGGCTGACCCTGTTGCAGGATGAGTGTTTGAAGCAGGTTTGACACAAGGGATGTAACACTCAGCAGGTCGCAGGTCTCCAGAGAGCCTTCTAGTGTTGTTGTTAGTGCTGGTATGGAGTCCACTAGCCTAGTTAACATTGTTGGTCAGGGACATAGCACATAGCACCAGACTGATAGCTTAGTTCATATTGAGACTGTCACCTTCCCTCACCACTTTTTCATTGAAACATCCTCTAAAGGTGTAAATCATAATAATCTAATCTTGATCTCCACCTCTGACAGTGGGGAAATGTCTTAGCAAGCACCTTACACAGTCTTACATAATAAAATACCAAAGCTAATCACTACTGCATCCCGGCATCCCTACCTGCACAGGCAGCCAAAACCTACTACTACTAAAAGGCACGTTGTTCCAAATCCTAAATTATCTACCATAAGCTCCACCAAACGGCTGGCCATTGGAAACTGCACCAATGAGCTTAAAACCCTCAAATTTGGTTTTATCAATATTAGATCACTGTCAACCAAAGCCTTACTAGATCACTGTCAACCAAAGCCTTACTGATTAATGATTTCATCAATGAGCATAAGTTGGACATGATTGTCTTATGCTAAGCATGGCTGAAACCTAATACCTTTCTGCCATTAAATGAAGCCTCTCCTCCTGACTATAACTACGCCCATGTTGCTCGGGCCTCTAAACAAGGGGGAGGTGTTGCTCTAATCTACAAATCTATTCTCAGCCTAAGCTCCAACCAGGATATTAAATTTACTTCATTTGAGGCTCTGGTTTTAAAACCATCCTCATCAAATAGTAACAGCCCTATCCAGGGAACAGGCTTTTCACCTACTCTGTACTGTTGTACTGTACAGACCTCCAGGGCCTTACTCCCAATTCCTAGAAGAATTTGGTGAATTTATTGCAGATCTTGTGACTCGCTCAGATAAAATCCTAATTATTGGGGATTTCAATATCCACGTAAAAAAGCCCTTTGACTCTCTAGATTATGGCATACTGACAGACCGACTTGAAAGTCAATTTGGCATCTCTGGCCTGGCTCCAGCCTGGCTAAAATCGTACCTGTCCGAAAGAACACAATGTGTTTCTTACAATGGTACTTCATCAATTTTTACTGCTGTGAAGTATGGAGTTCCCCAGGGCTCTGTACTGGGCCCTTTGCTCTTCTCTTTATATATTTCACCCCTCGGGCCAAATTATTCGGAGCTAAGGGATACATTTCCACTGCTATGTGGACGACACTCAGCTGTATGTGCCCTTAAAAGCTGATGACAAATCTCAAATCACAATACTAGAGACCTGCCTATATGCAGTGAAGAAGTGGATGTCAGAAAACTTCCTGCTCCTAAACTCGGAAAAAACGGAGATGCTGGACATCGCCCCTGCCAGACAGAGACACCATTTTGATCAGGTGACTGTAACTCTCGACAACTGCGTTATTTCTCAAAGCTCATCCGTCAAGAATCTAGGTGTTACTTTTGATTCTACACTCTCTTTTGATCAGCACATCAAAGATATGACCAAGATCGCCTTCTACCACCTGTACAATATAGCTAAAATTAGGTCCCTCCTGTCCACTGCGGATGCAGAGATCCTGATTCCTGCCTTTGTTTCATTTAGGCTGGATTACTGCAATGCCTTATTTTCAGGTCTTCCACGTGAGAGCACTAAAAGTCTTCAGATGGTTCAGAATGCTGCAGCCAGAGTCTTAACACATACAAGAAAAATTTATCATATTACACCAATCTTAGCATCTCTGCACTGGCTCCCAGTGCATCTAAGATCAGACCGCTGATGACATACAAAACTGTACACGGCCTTGCCCCGTCATACATGTCAGATCTCATTATAACATATATTCCAACTTGGGCATTACGCTCTCAAAATTCAGGTTCCCAGGATTAAGAAGTCAGCTGGCTGCAGGGCTTTTTCCTATCGGGCTCCTTTCCTCTGGAATAACCTTCCAGCTGACATCAGACAATCTGGCTCTGTTGACGCCTTTAAATCTAAACTCAAAACTCACTTCTTCGATTTAGCCTTTAATTAGCCCTTGATATCAATTGTAAGCTTCTTCAGTGGGTTGGTGTCAGTCTCAATGAGTTCCTAGAGTACTAGATTTACACTGTGCTGCAGACGAGAAACAATCTGTTTATTCTGATCAATATTGATGCATTTCTCTAACCTTTGTTTTTGTTTTCTGTTCCACAAGCTGCAAGCTGTGTCACTCTCTATACTCTCTATAGCTTCCCCCTCCCCCTCCTCCCCCCTCCTATTCTCTCTCCTCCTTCTCTTTCTCCTTCTCTTTCTCCTCCTCTCCTCTTTCATTCAGGCTCCCTTGTGATGGACCACGGGCTCCTGGGATCATCTACTGTTTCCGGGCTCCCGCTACCTTGAAATACTGACTGATCTGGGCTCTGCTGGATCATTGCTCTCCTCCGCTTCACTATCTCCTCATATCTATATTTCTGTAAATCTTGATGCCTCTCTCTGTCTATTACTAATAATCTTGTGTGGCCTGCCCTCTTCCAGGTCACCATGGTGGACAGGAGGTCATATGGCCCGGGCACCACTTGGTGATGCCTCGTCCTGCTCAGTCGTCTCCTGGATCCACTCACCTTACATAACTTGTATCAGACTTTCCGTTAATGTAACTTGTAAACTGTTTTGTTGCTCTTTTCTGTACACGCGACATCTATTGCATGTCTGTCCGTCCTGGAAGAGGGATCCCTCCTCTGTGGCTCTTCCTGAGGTTTCTTCCATTGTTTTTTTTTACCCTGTTAAAAAGATTTTTTTTTCCATCAACATGTGAAGTTTTTCCTTACTCGAATCGAGGGTCTAAGAACAGAGGATGTTGTTCACTGTACAGATTGTAAAGCCCATTGAGGCAATGTGATTGTGATTTTGGGCTATATAAATAAAATTGATTTGATTTGATTTGATTTGATGAAGGTGCGGCTCTGTAGACCATCAGAGCCAGGAGAGGGTTATCCTGTCAAAGGGTCTCTTTTACCTGTATAACCCTCTCTGCCTGTCCATTACTCTGTGAATAATGTGGGCTGGATGTTATACGCATGAAATCATTTTTTCACTAAACTGTCTTCTGACACAAGTTGAGGTCCATTACCACTAACTAGCACCTCTGGAATCCCATACCTCGCAAATGTGGCTTTTAGCTTTCCTATGACCTGGCCACTGGCTATCATAGGTAAGTGTAGGATCTCTAGATACCTATAATAGTAATCTGACACTACCAAGTAGAACTGTTTCTTCTCTACACAGCTCTACCCCTACCTTTTGCCATGGTCTGGAAGGTAGCTCTGTGGGTTTTAGTGGTTCTTTCCTCTGTGTGTTTCCATTCTCTATGCAAAACTTGCACTGGGATACTTTTGTTATTATGTCCTGAGAGGTCTTTGCCCACCGCACTGACTGATTTGCTCTCTCTCTACATTTCACTAATCCTTGGTGATGGTGGTTTCTGGTATTTTCTTTTCATAATTTGGCCAACCTGACTGGATGAACTGGCTCACTGCTTGGAGTTGAGGGTCTGCGGCTGTGCAGTTTCTGATTTCTTGCATCCTTTGTGGTGAAGCTAGAGTGTAGCTTAGGACTGAGTCTATGTGTGCAGCCATGTCATCACTAAGCCTCTTGTCCTCCACCCACTGCCCAAGAACCCTGGAAAGAGCATCAGCTACTGATAATATCTTTCCTGGTGCATACTCAGCCTCTGCGTTAAAGCATATCAGTCTCATCAACAGTCTCTGGCATCTTATAAGGACATTGTGTAGGTATTTTCTGTTAATTAAGGGTACCAGGGGTTTGTGGTCGATGATCAGTTTAAAGCTGTCAAGTCCAAACAGATATTTCTCAAAGTGTTCACATACCCAAATGCTGGCTAAGCATTCTGTTTCGATTTGGGAATTCCTGGTCTCTGTGTCCTTGAGTCTCCTGGAGCAGTAGACCAGGGGTTTCTAGTCCTCACCATGCTGTTTTAGCAGGACTCCTTTGAGCCCATAGCTGCTGGTGTCAGCCGACACCTCTGTGGTAGAGTTCTCAACGGGCCTGAAAATTACAACCCGACCCAACCCAGCCCGCAGGTTTTTAAGTCCGAACCCGACGCAGCCCGACACACCAGCATGAATTGTCTGCCCGAACCCGGCCCGAACCCGACCTCCCGCGTGCCTGCATTGTTTTCCTCATACACTTGTTATCATGATCAGACAGCAGACGGAAAGGTGACGCGAGCCAGGAGACAGGTGCTGCGTCATTGTCAGCAGCAGCACCCGCTGCAAAGAAGACACGGCACTTCGACCAGTGGGAAAATATATTCGGGGAGACAGAAACAGACGATTTCCCCACTCCTCGAAAAGCAAGGGTGAATTCGCCTGTGGCAAGTTTACTTTTAGCCAATTCCATCTTCTCCAGCCAGGCTATAGGGGCGAGTACGTCACGCAGCGGCGTCAGTTTTGCGTCTGCCCCTCCTCATGAAGCAGCCAGCCAGACTTACACTTCACCACACGTGAACAGCGATGATTCACAACAAACAATATATAATTTACAACCTGCAAGAAATGTGTTTTATGAAATGTGTTTTATAAAAAAGGCAGCCCAAGCCCGGCCCGACCCGGCTCATTTGCGTATTTTTTCGGCCCGAACCCGGCCCGAACCTGCGGGTCCGGTCGGGTTTGTCGGGCCGGCCCGACCCGTTGAGAACTCTACTCTGTGGGCTTATTAGCACCATAGAAGGAGAGTACATGTGCTGATGCTAAGGCTGCCTTCAGTTAATGAAAGGCTGTCTGCTGTGCGTGCCCCTACATCCATTTCACTTTTCCACTACCATGGCTGTCCCATGGTAGAGAGCTCCAGGATGAATTTGGCCATGTAACTGACCATTCTCAGAAACCATTTGAGCTCCATCATGTTTTGGGGTTACGGAAACTCATTGGGACTCATTCACCAATATCTTCTTAAGAATCTTCTCAGATTCTTTCTTAAGTTGTACTTAAGAGGTTCCTTAAGAAAACCCTACATCACATTCATCAACGCGTTCGTAAGCCTTAGAATTATTGGTTCCCTCCGTAGGGCACGATCAGCAATCTCTTGCAGCAGCAATATATATGCCATTGTTTTGCGGGCCTTGGATAGAGAAATGCCACGTATAAATAGGGTGGGGGGGGGGTTACTAATTGATGGTATGGTTTCCAATTTACTTGATTAATGTTAAATCATTGGCACATTTAATACATTTTAAAATGTTAAATTCTCTGTAAATTACCAAAAATATGAAATGAATAAATACATAAATATGACAGAATTATCACTGTATTATTGTATTTTATTGAACTGCACAAGAGAATAAAACACAACCATGCCAACATGTTGGTACTCCTGTGTGTTCGTAGGATTTGTTCTTACCTAAGAATAAATCCTGGACAAGAAAAAATTAATTAATGCCACAATCTTCATAAAATCTTCGTAAGTGGGACTTAAGAACAAATTTGTTCATAGGAATTGTTCATGAATGAGGCCCATTGATCCCTGCCACTTTTTCTGGGTCAGATTTAACGGTTTCCGAAACCCGGCTGTTCCGAACATAGACTTCAATTCATCGTAATGGCGAGGTTTCCCTTTTTTTCAAAGACCCCGCTATTCCGAAAAGGCTATTGGGGAAACCCCTCCATTCCGAAACCCCCCCACACCGAACTAACCCTAACCTTAACCCACTTCAGAACTGTGCGAGTGCGGCTGGAAGTGGACATCAGCACCACGTATAGCGGTGTTTAATTTCGAAACAGCTGTGTTTTGGGGGGAGCGTCAGAACAGCTGTGTTTTGGAGTGAGGGTGTTTCGGAATGGAGGGGTTTCGCAATGGAGGGGTGTCGGAATGGAAGGCTGTCCCCCGATTTAACACAGTCCTCATTGAAGACATGTCCCAGGAAGCAGATCTGACTCTGTCTGAACTTTTGTGTTTGTTTAGTTTGAGGCCGACTGCGTCAATCCATTCCCGTGTTCGCTCAAGGCACAAATCATGGATCTCCTCAGTTTCACCATGTACCAGGATGTCATCCATATAGATCACTGCATGAAGAGTGGGATTTTTGTCACTGTAAACTCCCGAAAATCTCCGTAACAAACCATGATGTGAAGCTCGCGGAGGTGCGAGCGGCTCTAATTAGCATATGAATAGCAGCAAAACCATGCCTGGCTACTAGGTATTGCATGAAACCACTACTTTTAAACAAGAAAAATCATTCGTGGTTGGTTGGCAGACCTGTCACTATTGGTCACCCTGGGTCATTATAAAAAATATATATATACACACACATATATATATTTATATTTATTCTAGGGCTGTCAGTTAAACGCGTTAATTAGATTAAATAATTACACTGCAAATTAACGCGTTATAAAAATTAACGCAATTAATTCTGAGATTCTGAGTGGCAATTCAATGCGCAAGCATTTTAAATTTGGCCCATTGAATGACCCATAGGCTACTTGGCAGTGGCACGTCACTGTAGCACCAGCACCGAGGAACGTCCGGATGCGTTTGTCACTTCCCACCTGCGTCGCTAGTAGGGCTGTAACGACACATGTATCGAAGCTGAAACGGCGACATTTAGAACCTGTCTCGCGCTGTGAGAGGGCAGAATCGCGACACAACTTCCCGTCCAGATCAGCCCTATGAGCTGTAAGTAACACTGCATTAACACTGCAGCGGTCGTTCGCCAATTCTCCGCCGTTGTTCGTTCACAGAGCGTAACATCGCTGTAAAGACGAACCGCTGTGTAATTCAGACAGAATTGGCTGCGGCTCCTAAAGAGACGTGACGGTACACGTTATGATGATAACGTGTGTGTATTTTCAAGGGGTTACCCCGGTGTCTCCCCTCCCTGTCAGTCAAAACCGATGGAGACTGTCTTCCGGGGTAAAGTTCACTGAAGTCTCGGTCCGGAGGGCTGACCGTCGCTGAGATTTTTTTCATTAGAAACACTCAGTGAGGTGAAGTTTTTTTGCCGGTGACAGTCGCATGGCAGAAATGTGACGAGGAGTCTGTCGGACGGGCGGGAGGAAGGACGCTTCTCCACGTACAGCTGTGGTATTTTTAACTTGTTGCCAAAGACAGTTACAGTTACTACGTTACCTTAGTTTGGTTCTGTAACGTTTTTTTGTGGGACATTTCTCTGTATTAAGTTGAGTGAGGGATCTGTGCAGTTAACAGACCATCAGATAGACACGCCCTCCACAATACTGCACCTCGAATACTATCAGACAATGTCCTAGAATTCAAATTCTTTATTTGGGTACCTTTAGCAGATATGAGATTAAAATGCGATTAATTAGATTAATTAATTACAAATCCTGTAATTAATTAGATTATTTTTTTTAATCGCCTGACAGCCCTAATTTATTCATTTATGATATCATCAAAGACATGAATGAATTTATTGAGGAAAGGAACATTTGCCAGGAAGTTTATTCAAAGAAAGAGCTTTATTAGCACAAACACAAACACACAGCATGTACAAAGCGTAATCTGCCCACACAACAACGAGAAGCTCACGAGAAGCCCCAAATCCTGCAGCACCATGAAGTGTCTGTTTGCCGCCTCGGAGCTGTAGGTAACTGGCGACATTCTGTCTGAATTCGGTCCGCAGACATCTGTGGTGCGCTACCCTATACTTCGGAATCGCCTCTAATCTAGACTGCAGCGTGGCACAGAGCTCGGTGAGCTCCCAGCTCCTTCCAGACACCCTGCCGTCTTCCTCCTCAGACATCAGGTCTATGGTGGCGCTCTTCCAAAGGTCCACCTCATCCTCAGCTAGCACTCTGTCTCGCTTCCAGCAGCTGTAAAAACCATAAATAAAGACAATCAGTGCTGCGCGATGCACTGCGTATGGACACAGCACATATATTAATGCACCTGAAAAATAGTCACATTGACCAAAAACGGATCTAATCTAATAAGTCTAATAGTCCAGTCAATCTAGCTCAAAAAAACAAAAAAATGCAAAAGAAATGGCTCATGGTTTTTATTGGTCCTAATAATCCCCTGAATCATATACTAAAAGTCTACCAACGTAGATGGAGTGGAACATATTTTTTTTCGAGATTTAAGGCCAAAGTTTTTTCAATTAATAGCTATCACTATGAAACTTGTCCTGTTGATTAGTGACATCATACCAAAGAAAAAATGTATTGCAAGTTTTTGAGATTTTATGTTTGTATATGCAAATTAGGCCTTTCTTCATTAAAATGTACCATAATCTGCATATATTACAAAACACAAAATTTGAAAATCGGATGAAGCCAGACTAAAAATTATTCTTTCATTTTATTGACACAATACAAAAAGACAAAACTAGAGAAGGGACTGTGTCTATGTTTCTCTATCTTCCCATACATTAAAAATGCTATTTAGAGTCATCAAAAAATCTATTTTCACCATGTTTTTGGTATGAAATTTAGAAAATATCAGGCTATTGAAAATATATCAACAGAACTCCTCCCTAGTCAAACACAAAATATAGATCGGAGATTAAAAGATTATATTGAAAAGGAATAATTTTTTCAGAGGAAACCACTATTAACAGACAAGTCATTGATATTGAAATGTATAAATAAACAGTATGTACCCAAAACCACAACTCAAGAGACAGAAGTAGAAGAGAAGGCCCAGTAGTCACTTTAATATACAAAATAGGAGTTAGGCCTTAACACTTATAGATTTGACTCTGTGGCAACAACAAAAAAAGTTCAATCCATGTTTTCATCCAAGTTTGCTGACATATTTGCACATACGCCTCTGCACTCTGTGCAAGCTAGGGAGCAGTCGAGGCCTTGACGACGGCAATTGCAGTGCATTGTGCTGCAACCAGACTTGCACTTGCAGCGCACAAGCTCGAACAAAGATTGAGGTGCAGGGTCCTGGTCAGTATGGACAGGAATGAGGCATGAGTCTTGGATCCTCCAGCCCCATTCCTCTGGTGGTAGCAAGTTTCCCATCCATTCTTGAACTTGATGGTACACTCTGAAGCTATGAAACATAGCAGATGAAGATGTTGGTGGCAAGTTGCAAGAGTGGATAGCCGTTTTCCTGTCAGTCACCTTACTATAAAAACGTTTCAGTCTGAGGTCATTGAGAGAATATAATAATTATATATATAACCCTCTTTCTTCTCGATTGACTCCAAGCTCCGTGTCCCTCTGCGGCAGCGAAGCGACCTCCGTCGGCGACATTCTCCGTGGCGACCCGGCAAAGCTCCTCCCGCTACTTCAGAACAGTCCAGTGTTTTATTCGCAGTCATTCCTGGGTGTTTGTAGCTGCTGTGTGTTTTGGGTCATTACCCTGTTGGACGATCTCTGACCTGTGACCTAGACTGGACTTTGTGACACTGGGCAGCACATTTGGCTTCTGAATGACTTGATAGTCTTGAGATTTCATTGAACCCTGCACAGATTCAAGACACTGTGTACCAGGTGCAGCAAAGCAGAACCAGAACAGAACTGAGCCTGATCCATGTTTCACAGTAGGTACAGTGTTATTGTATGTTTCATTTTGCATATGTGTACAAAGAGCTGATGTGACTTAAAAAAGCTTCTTCTATGAGCCCTGATCCTGTTGAAGTCGGGAGAAGGAGCCCTCGAACCTGAGTCAGCTGGAGCAGTTTGCTCACGAGGAGTCTACAGGTGCAGAAGTCTGACTAAGAGTTACAGAAATCACCTGACTGCAGTGACTGGCTCAAAAGGTTATGCAACAAAATATAAAGTTCAGATTAGGTTAAGGGTACCATCATTTTTGTCCAGGTCAGTTTCATTATTAATTTCCACAATTTTTTTTTTATGTATTGTTTGTCACCTTTGTCAGTTTCAAGTTATTTCAGTGACAATTGTAGGTTTCTCTTCAACAGGACCAATTTTGTCCACATGTGTAAATGATCTACAATTTTGAACATGTTTTCAGAGAGACACTTGGTAATTGTGATTTGTTTTTTATTATTAATTTCCACCCAAATGAGGCCATTCAAACCCTTTATAATCTTCTCCTTCCTCTGGAAACTGCTTTCTAATGGTAGACCTTCTAATGGCCTTTTTCTCACTCTCTTTCTCGCGGACGGTGACGGTAAAGCGCTACTAACGAGTATGAGACAGGACGTAAACAAGCACTTTAGTTTCTGTTATTGGTACTGTAAGTGTCAATACTCAGGCCTGTATTAGATAACCAATGCTAGTTTTTATTGCCTGATACATGATCGTAATGTGTACGATATTGTGATATGAGCACAGCATTCATATCCGTAGCTAATGCGTATAAGCTAACACTGGTCTCTCACCAAGACACCTGCCCTACTCTCCACTTATTCTCCTGGCACCACAGCTCTATCTCTCTCCTCTGGCCATTAATTCTTCCCCCAATCTCTCTCTGCTCTCTGGGTTGCACAACGGGCTCGCAGTTATACGGCTGTGGTCCGTCGTATGTGTAATTGTACACATTTAAAGTTTCCTTGGGGTCAGAACCGGCACCAGAATCCATTGTTTTCCTATTGTTCAAATCGACTGCTCTCCCTCTGCCTACGTCACTTCCGGTGAAGCGTTTTCAAATGCGGAAGTAACATTTTATCACAAAAACGGCCACCAAAGCCTAAATACGGCATGTATAAATATAATTTTATTTAAAAAAAATTTCCTACATTATTTTTCTAAACATTGATGTAAGGGGGGGTCTAACCTGCAATATGCTCTTTAAAGATAAAACGCCAGTTGTTACGAAGTTAAAATTTGCATGACATATTTTGAGATAAATAAGATATTAAAATGTATAAATAATTTCTGTTTAAAATGTGTGACATTAAAATCTAATATCATGGGTTCTGAATGTTTTAAAGTTAAAGTCATTCTTATTACGTGTGAGGTACGGAGCCCTGGAGGTGACATGGATGTTTTGTTTTTTATCTCGCGAGTCCAACTTACTATCTCGCACGCGTGAGTTACTTGTTACCTCACTTGTACTACATCAGATAAGTCTACTGTAGTCTACTTCGGTCTACTTCCTTCAGGATGGATCAGACCGGTTCGTCCTGTCGGGACTTATTTTCCCGATAATGACCGCTGTTCTATACAGTATCCCTTACTTATTAACGTCTGTTGAACACTTCAATGGAGTGATTATTAATTTACTGTTCTCCAAAAAGATGGATGATGACCTCCAGACTTTCCTACAGCAACGTCTGGTTGCAGAGTAATCCATTGAAAAGATGGAAAAAGACAAGGTAAATTGAAGTTTGTGTTTGAATTAATTTGATTATTCACACATGTAACAGTACAAGCTCCTGTAGAACTTGGTACACAGTGCCTATAGAAACAAGTATCTTTTGCTTGTTTCTATAGGCACTGTGTACCAAGTTCTACAGGAGTGTGTACTGTTGTTTCACACACAGCGAGCTCGCGTTTACCATGAATGGTTATGACATTAATATTGCTAATAATCAAATCCTGTATGGAGAAAAAGAACAGGATTTTCACTTCTGGTACCTCAGTTGAGCATAGTTTTTCAATGTTTGTGATTCAAACTATGCCATCTGTGAACGTGTGTTTGTGTACTTTTGTATTCCTCTTTCAACTTATTAGTTGACATCAGGCAGCTTTATGACTTGTTTTGATTTTTATATGATGTGATATAGAACTGCTGTGATATAGACAGACACAGCAAGCCTGGGAAAATAATCTCATTATTCTTATAGTTCTTATAGTTCTATTCTTATAGAGCAGCACCATCGACATCCACTCGCATTAGGGTAGTTCCGAAGCTTGGTAACAAAAATGGAGAGAAAACAGAGGAGGTTAGAATTAGGGTGGATGGACTATGATTCTGCATAGCAGGGATTTACTCACCAAAGACGCAGACCAGCCCTCAAACTCTTCTGCATCCCAGTCTCCGGCCACACAATGCTATGCATTGAGCCACCTGCCTCACAGCATTTTATCCTTGAGCCACCTACTTTACAATACTATGTCTTTGAGCCACCTACCGCACAGCACTGTGCCCTCGAGCCACCTACCGCACAGCACTGTGCCCCCGAGCCATCTACCTCCCAATACTTGGTCTTTGAGCAACCTGCCTCACAGCACTGTGACCTCGAGCCACCTACCGCACAGCACTGTGCCCTCAAGCCATCTACCTCCCAATGCTTGGTCTTTGAGCCACCTACCACACAGCACTCTGCCCTCGAGCCACTTACCACACAGCACTCTGCCTCGAGCCACCTACCGCACAGCACTGTGCCCTTGAGCTACCTACCTCCCAATGCTTGGTCTTCGAGCCACCTGCCTCACCGCACTCTGTCCTCGAGTCGCATCTGTACATAAATGCTGGCACCCCAGAGGTATATATATTAATTACTTTTGCATAATGTCCTGACAACCTAGACGTTTCTGTTGAATTCAACTCACATAATTTCAATGTTCCCTTCTAAAGATATATTTTTTCAGTTATTCTACAGACGTTTTGTCAACACGTCAACAATAACCAGTTATTTCCTAACTCCCAGTGTTTGTTGCCAGGCTACAATAATCATAGATCATTTGTGGCTTACAATGCTACAAGTAAAAGTCCTGCAATACATGTTTTACTAAAGTATAAGTAAAGTAAAAGTACCTCAAAATACTCGAGTAGGTGCACTTAGTTACTTTCCACTACTGCTAAATAGAGTGATTTATCTTGCAAAGCTGCCATGTTGACCGGGATGAAAAACATTCTTGATGAACCGTTATGCAAATACAGTTGTCTATTCCCAATTCAAAAGCCCTTATGACAGTGGGCTTGCTTATAGCTCCCCAGCTCAGCCGCCATGTGTTGGAGTTTACCCCAGTGAACGAGAGGGTTGCTTCCCTGCGCCTCCGGGTCCGGGATAGGTCTCTCACTGTTGTCTCGGCTTATGGGCCGAACAGCAGTGTAGAGTACCCGGCCTTCTTGGAGTCCCTGGGAGGGGTACTGGAGAGTGCTCCAACCGGGGACTCTGTTGTTTTACTGGGGGATGTAGTGACCTGAGTGTTGTCTTTAAAAGAACTATAGTACACAAACTTCCAATACTGTTTGTTCTCGTTTTATTCACCTGTGCAGGTCGGTACGCACAATAAAACAGTCGGGCGGAACCAACAGTCGGACACCATGGTTCCTACTTATAAAGGTTACTCATACACAACTGTGATAACCCATTCACTATAT
Source organism: Diplodus sargus (assembly GCA_903131615.1). Taxonomy (NCBI): domain Eukaryota; kingdom Metazoa; phylum Chordata; class Actinopteri; order Spariformes; family Sparidae; genus Diplodus; species Diplodus sargus. Next base: position 248,606 of record CAEMYA010000406.1, on the reverse strand, counting down.
AACACTTCTCCCCCTTTAAGTGTAAACACATTAGGGCACACAATAGAATACATACTCATTACCTCAGTGGTTAGCCCATATTAAAGCATTTTCATACCATCATTTAACTGTATTTTGACAACAAACATTCATTTTAGTAGCAAATACAAACTTTTTTTTTTCTTTTTTTTCTTTCTTTTTTTAACCAGTCAATATGTCAGTCTATCTGGAGGCTTGTGTTGCCTCTTTGATCTCTTTAGTCCTGGAGTAGTGTTTTCAGACCTGGGAGCAGGGGCAGGTGGAACCGCCTGCACAGACAGTCCATCAGGTGTCACCTTTATAGGCTCTGGCCTTTCCTCATGTGCCACCTCAGGTTTCTCGGGTGCCACCGGCACCATAACAAAGTCTTCAGAGCTGGCAAACATTTCAACGTACACACTGTCCCCTGAGTAAAAAAATCTCTCTGTAGCATGTTGGTCCCGTCTAGCTTTCTGCTCCTCCTGTGACTGGACAACTCTCGCCCTGATATCTGGGTAGAGGAGATCCAGATGAGATTTCGGCCTCCTTCCCGGTAACATCTCCGCTGGGGGTACACCGGTAGCTGTGTGAGGTGTAATCCGGTACTGGAACAGGAAACGGGAAAGCTTGGTTTCTAGAGAGTGTCCGGACATTTTTCGCAGTCCATCTTTTAAAGTTTCAACAGCTCTTTCTGCTAAGCCATTGGAGGCGGGGTGATAGGGGGCCGTGCAGACATGGTGGATCCCGTTTCTCTCATTAAACTCTTTGAAGACCTCACTGATGAAAGTCGGCCCATTATCTGTCACAATCATGTCGGGCAGTCCATGTATAGCAAATATGCCCCTGAGTGTCTCTGTAGTAACTGGGGCAGTAATATTTGACATGATATGGGCCTCCAACCACTTAGAATGCGCGTCCACCATCACCAAGAACATCTTTCCCATAAAGGGACCCGCAAAATCCAGGTGTAGCCTGGACCATGGACGGCCTGGCCACTGCCATGGATGGAGTGGTGCTGGTGCAGGCATCTTTTGATTACTTTGACATTGTGAACAGGCCTTTACCTGGTCTTCCAAAGCCCGGTCCATCCCAGGCCACCACACAAATGACCTGGCAAGGCTCTTCATTCTGGATACCCCAGGGTGGGCCACATGTAGCTCCTCCATCACCTGGGCCCGCCCGAAGGAGGAACAATCACTCTGGAGCCCCAGAGGACACAGCCAGCCAGCACACTCAACTCCAGTTTGCGCTTAACATAAGGCTTGCATCCCTCCTGGCCTACCGTTACAGGCCATCCCTGCATCACCCATCTCTTAACCTGAGATAACACTGGGTCTCTGTCTGTCCACGTTTTGATCTGTTTTGCTGTCACAGGAGTCTTTGACAGTCTGTCCAATAGAAAAACAGTCTCTGGGGGAAGGCCATTGTGGCTTGGTGTGTCAGGGAGAGGTAGGCGGCTGAAAGAGTCAGCATTTTTTCACTACCGGCCTAATACTCTATGCGATACTGATATGCTGACAGAGTTAATGCCCAGCGCTGTATTCTTGCTGAAGCAAGGGGAGGAATACCTTTTGACTCACTAAACAGACCCATGAGGGGCTTATGGTCTGTAAAGATGGAAAAAGGGCGACCAAACAGGTATTGATGGAAACGTTTCACCGCAAAAACCACAGCTAGTCCTTCTTTCTCTAACTGGGAATACCCTTTTTCTGCTGCAGTGAGAGTACGTGACACATAGCTGATAGGCCTTTCACTCCCATCCTCCATACGATGTGAAAGCACCGCCCCCACACCATAAGGGGAGGCGTCACATGACAGGATAACATCCTTGTTGGGGTCAAAATGCACCAGCAGTCTTTCTGAGTGTAACAGTGTCTTAACATGCTGGAAAGCTTCCTCCTGAGCCTGCTGCCACTTCCATGAACTGTCTTTATGCAGGAGCTGGTAGAGTGGGGCAAGAACCGTTGAGAGGTCCGGTAAGAACTTCCCGTAGTAGTTCACTAAGCCCAGGAACGACCTGAGCTCTGCTATGTTCTTTGGATTTGGGGCCTCCTTTATCGCCCTCACTTTCTCTTCCAGCGGAGACAGACCCTGAGCCGAAATCCGGTGACCCAGGTATGTGACACTTGGAGCTTGAAACACGCACTTACTGCGCTTCAGACCCAGGCCAGCATCTGACATTCTCTTCAATACCTGGTCGAGATTTTTCAAATGCTCCTCCTCTGTTCTACCTGTAACCAAAATATCGTCCAGGTAAACAGCAACATAGGGAATGTTTTGAAGTAGATTATCCATGGTGCGCTGTAAAATAGCTGGACTAGATGCGACACCAAACACCAAGCGGTTATACTTGAATAGCCCCTTATGTGTGTTTACAGTTACATATTGTTTAGATTCTTCATCCAGCAGCAGCTGCTGGTACGCATGACTCATATCCAGCTTTGTGAACGTTTTTCCACCTGCTAACATGGTAAACAAGTCCTCCACTCGAGGCAGGGGATAGGTGTCAAGCTGTG
>CAEMYA010000406.1:210265-236131 GCA_903131615.1 Diplodus sargus | reverse complement strand
TGTACAATTTCAGAAGCTGTGATGTGTATTTATCCAATGCAGAAAAAAAGGAAGATGGCAGGTTTTCATTGGTGATCCTATGGAATTTGTGGTAGAGCTGCACAGAGAAACAAACACACCAACAACAAAAAATTACCTTGATTTGATAATAATCACAATTGTAAACAGGTTGCATTTCAGTCTGAGTGGTAAGACAAAATCTACAGAAATATGTAGACCTGAAACTCTTGTTGAAGCCAGCTAGCGCATGGGCCGCAAGGTTATCAGCTGCAACTGAGAAGACTGTTCCTTTGACACAGTCACCAAAGGCCTCAATATAGACGCCCACCTTCAAGAGTTCTTATGTCCTTTAAGAGGTGCGCAAAGACTTTTGAAAATCTAAATTCCCACACATCATTAGAATTACACAAAAGGGCAAGTTGAGTTGAATGGAGAGCTGAACGGTACTTTCCTGGCATACTTTGTGTATTTTTCGTGATGTTCCTAGGGGGTTTGCGATTTCAAAATCATCAACATAAAGAATTAATGACCCTCATCTGAGAGAAGCTGGTTTTCCTGGTAGTAGGAGCCATAACAGTGTGACAACTACTGTCCAGGCAACTTAGAAGGGGGTTCTTTGACTTTCTCAAGTACATCTGTATTTTTTAACAACTGTTGCAAAGAGAATAGGTACATACATAAAGATATAAATAAAGGTACATAAAGATATCTCACTCAGGTATTCGACAGGCCTAATAAGTGGAAACTTTTCTTCATAATAATGTGTTTTCCTTAAATGCCCCCAAAGATGTATAAACATTTCTCTCTCAGAAAATGGCTGTTTAAAATCACAAACAGGGCAATGAAATGCCCTTTTTACAGTCAAACCAGTCGTGTCATCATCTACCTTTCTTTTCCCTGTATGTATTCTTGACAAATGTAGGTCTACTTTTATTGAATTAAAAGTAGCCTACTAAATGTACACATGCAGCTGTTGTAGAGGCATGGTAAAGGTGAAACTGACGAATACTGCCCATGGTAAAGTCTGTAATGTCTCAGTAACTGTATTTTTAAATTAATAGAAAAAACGCACAATTTACATTGCCACATTACTTGTTCCTGACAAATCCACTGGTGTAGGGCAAAAACCGCCACAAAAAATGGATTAAGTGCAAGGCTAATTTAACCTAACTTTGACGAAAACATGCCCAAAAGACAGGGAGCTGAAGACGTGATTTTAGGCGCTAAAACATCCTCGAAAAAATACAAAAACGTTTTGCTAGCTTACCAGCGTAACTGTGAATAAAACACATGACTAAACTCACATGACGAAACTCACCCTTGGTTAGCTAAAAAGGCATGCAGCTATTCAAAATGTGATTTTTTAAAAGTTTGTATCGATTTTGCAGCCTAGCAGTAGTTGCTAACACTATATTCAAACTGCATGCAATATAAAGCACAACAGAGCAACATTACCTCAAGTAGACAAGAAAACGGCTCCCGGTTCGGTAATGTGTCGAAAGTGATCCAATTTCGGCGAAAAAGCAAAGGTCCGCTGTCCCGGAGTTAATGCTAACCTCGAAAAATACGTCCAAAAATCGTCTCCTCCGTCTCCTCTCCTGGTCGCTGTGCGTGAGAAGGCCACCAGGTGAACCGTAGTTCACTGCTCACGTTGAAAAAAAAAAAAAAGAGCCAGTAAACGGGTTTCCCAACTAAAAACAGAGGGCTAATTACAATCATGGTGCAAAAACAAGATCAAAGTGTCAGCTCCTCTGTGCACAAAGACCACAATGTGACCCGGCAGGGTGACTGATATTGTTTTTGGTAAATGAGTTTCCCAAACATAAAGAGCTAGCGCCTGTTAAAAGACACACAATCAAAAAAATAAGTTCAATGAAAATGTGTTTCATGAGCTTATTTCATGCCGACTTTCTGTGATTAACTTTAAATCTTTACACTGTGATTATTCAAATTATGTCACAGAAATTATTTGTTTTTATTGGGCATTGCATAATCAACAGAAATAATTATAAATAATAGACATAGCCATAAAAATTACTTACAGAAATTTATATAGTTTAATAAAAATGATATAGCTACACTTAAGTTAAATAAGTCAATGGAACACACTGGAATAAATAAGTTGTACTTAAAATGTTCCATATTTGAGCAGCACTCAAAACAAAAGAGTTATTACATCAAGTATCATTTTTCAAGTTCAGTTAATTCAGGTGAATGAGTAACCCCAACGATTTTTGAGATTTAAGTTATGTCTACTTATTTCTTTTAGTAAGATGTAGTGTTTGTACGGTTTTACAGTGTACATGTAGTTTACCTGTGCCTTAAATGCAGTCTGGAGAAAGATTGGTGATTATTCATTGTCAAATAAATTGTTTTTCATGTTTGGCATACATGTAGTTTACCTGTGCCTTAAATGCAGTCTGGAGAAAGATTGTAGATTTTTCATTATCAAATTAATTGTTTTTCATGTTTGGCATACATGTAGTTTATCTGTGCCTTAAATGCAGTCTGGAGAAAGATCGTTGATCATTCATTGTCAAATTCATTGTTTTTCATGTTTGGCATGCATGTTCTACTCTGCTCAATAGTCTGTTATTTAACTTGGCTTTGAGTTAAGCTTTTTGAATTAAACGCTATTTAAACCGGTCTGAATGGTAGAGTGTGTTAATACGATATAACTAGCACATCTGCAGTGTTTGGAGGTGTCTCCTAAGAAGATAAAGTATCAAGTTGATTACAAGCTATTTTTCTGTACGTCTAGAGCAGGGGTCGGCAACCCAAAATGTTCAAAGAGCCACATTGGACCAAAAAAACAAAAAACTAATCTGTCTGGAGCCGCAAAAAATTAAAAGCCTTATATAAGCCTTATATGAAGGCACCACAGGCTGTAAGTGTATATTAGCTATATTAGCCTACTATCAAAATGACTAAGTAGGCTACAAATACATAATGAGCATTCATGATTAAATGTTTTTTTCCCTGCAGCGCATCCTGGAGAGAATGACACCACGTGACTCCTCTGCTGTATGATATTTGGTGCTTTAAGTTTAACTTCCATTACAATATTAATGTATTATGTTTCGTTGCAATGATGAAATTATAGAAATACAATGGCCCTTGACACCCCCGCGGGTTTGTTTACAACAGCCACCTGCCTGGCACGGCGCCGCGCTGAAACGTGTGTCGCAGGCTATGACGCAAATCTTCGTTGACAGAAATTTTGAAATTTAATATTTATTATGCACATTTTTACAGCATTGGAAAACGTTAAGAATGTTTGTCCTCCTACAGAAACTATATTAAAACAAAAAATATATCCCTCCATCCATTTTTGAAGAGGCTCCAGGGAGCCACTAGGTGGGCGCTAAAGAGCCGCATGCGGCTCTAGAGCCGCGGGTTGCCGACCCCTGGTCTAGAGTGTAGAAATGGAACCAAATGGATTACAAACAGGTAAGGGTACATGTATGGTAATTACATGCCATGTTTTATTCATAAAATAAAAAGTCTCTGATTTCAGTTTTAAACACATTATACAGCGACAAACTCAGAGAAAGACACTAATAAACAAGTCACCTCAAGGTCTTACAGTCATACATAGCTGCATATTACAGGTGTAAAGTCACAGCAATTGAAGCAGCAGTTACTTTTCAAGGAAAGTACTTGAATAAATGAAATTACCATTAGCCTTCTGTTATGGTGCGTTCTGGTTCTGGACCCAATAGCAGATGGAGCTGAGATGAAGGTGAGTTTGACAAGTTTTTATTGACTTTCAAATTCGTAGAGAGGTGGAAGCCCGGGGGTGAGCAGGCTGGCAGATGTAACCAGCGGGACGGGGCCGACGGGCTGGCCGGCAGGGGAGCTGGCTGGCGGGCAGGCGGTCTGGACTGGAGCAGCGTGGATAAGTCTCGGCTGCGAGGCGTAACTGGCGGAACAATCTGGCATCGGAGTGGAGGCATGACCGGGTATAAGTAGCAGGGGATGATGAGAATGAATAAGACTCAGGTGTGCGTCTCCGCTGAGGCCGGTGTTGATGGCAACGCCCACAGGTCAGGAAGCTGGTGGACGGAGGCCGGTGAGGGAAAAAACAGAGAGAGAAGAGCACACAGAACACTGCCCCCACTCCCACCATGACACCTTCATTGTTCCCATTTTTTTATATTTCCTTAAAATCTGCTGTAGACAACATTCAGCAACCAAATGTCATGCTACACATTCACAAACCAATGGTTTACAAATGTACTGACTGTATTCCTCACCTATACTGATCAGAACTTATTAAAGACTGTATTTATGACAAATAGACTATTCTGAACGGACAATGTTTCACTCAAACAACAAAAAAATACTACTATTGAATACTTAGGAATCATTTGAGAACTCACAAGGTGAGAAACTGTACCTCTGCAATTTGCAGGGAAATATTCAGTCAGTTAAGAGAGATGCAAAGGCATGTACATTTCCACACAAGTTACAAGGTATGTTAATAATTGAATGTTATATACAATATTTCTGAAACCACAAAACGTTTACAAAAATGTCATTCAAATGATTCCAGGCAAGGTATGATTTGAGAGAGGGGTACGCCAGTGTCCACTCCTCTCTCAATGGACATGGTGGGATGGGGGGAGGTGCACTGTCACAAAGACAGAGAGACACAACACATAACACTACTCAAAAAATTGGGGACGATAACATCCCTCAATGACGTGTATAAATCCAGTGCCTCTGATGTGTTGTTTGGAAAGTCTAACCCTGATTCTTCCATGGTAATGGTACAGAGATCAAAAATGTCCTCGTCACATGGGATGGTTGTCAGGAACTTGCAGGTCTGCTTGGCTGTAGCCAGGTCAGTGGCATTGACATGATGTTAGGTATCCCACTGGGCACAGATGGGTTCCTAGATGGTCGGATACGATGTGTGTTCCAGACATTTCTTATCTCATTGAGCTGCTCCTGGAAAAATAATAGATGGAGGTTATACATTTCTCTTAAAGAGAGAGAGCGAGAGAGAGAGTGACTGAGTGTGAGAGAGAGTGAAGGAGAACTAAACAGTATTTCATGTTAAATACAGATTTTACATATACATACACATTACATGGATTACAGGTCAAAGTTTATTTTCAAGCAACGAAAACAATCTTTTTTTCTCCGTCTTCCTCTGCATCGTTTCAAGAATATTTGCGTCCAGGCGGATCCACTGAAAACGACCGAAAACGCTGTAGTTCATATTCCAGGCCTATAGGTGGCGCTTGACATTCACCAAAAACGGAGAAGAAGACACGAAGCATGCACAGAAAGTTTTCGCTATATATAAATACATACAAACAGAAACCGAACACAACAAGAAGAAGATGAAAACGGCTAGTGCAAAGAAACCAGAATCGTTTGAATGGACCGTTAATGAGGTCCAACGGCTGCTGCACACTCAACTACAAGGCGAGTAAGTTGCAAGAAAGCTCAATATCTTCTGCAGCACGAACATGAGCATGTAGTTGTTCCGCCATCCGCCATTGTTGTTGTTGTTGTTATGAGACGTCCTGGGGTTCAGAGGTCGGAGGCAAGAGGTCGCGGGGTGGGGCGATGGCGTCATCGTTTTGGAAAGTATGCAGATTTGCTGTCCACAAGAAAACGGGAGGGCTGCATTTTCGTATTTTTCCATCCTGAGACCCGTTTTCAATAAAGTGCGTTTTAAGGAAACTTTCCGTATCGATGACGCCATCGCCCTGCCCCTCGACCTCTAGCCTTCGTTCTCTGAACCCCGCGACGTCTCATAACAACAACAACAACAATGGCGGACTACTGCTTCTGTTCGTGTTTTTTGCAACTCACTCTCCTTGTAGTTGAGTGTGAGTCGCAGCAGCAGTTCGACCTCATTAACGGTCCACACAAACGATTCTGGTTTCCTTGCACTAGCCGTTTTCATCTTCTTCTTGTTGTGTTCGGTTTCTCTGTCTACTGTCAGAGTTTGTTTGTTTACAGCGCGCAAGCTTTCGGCGCATGCTCCGTCTCTTCTTCTCCGTTTTTGATTAATGTCAAGCACCACCTTATAGGCCTGGAATATGAACAACAGCGTTTACGGTCGTTTTCAGTGGATCCGTGTGGACGCAAATATTCTTGAAACGATGCCGAGGAAGACGGAGGGAAAAAAAAAAAGTTTTCGTCCGTGTGGACGGGGCCTGAGCTTCATCAGAACAACACAATGCATGGATTGACATGCGGTGACCAAGAGTGAACCTTAACCACAAACTCCCTCTTGTGGTGAAACTCTGGAATTACAATGCCTAAATCTTTTCCTTTGAGCCACAATAATTAGTTGTAAATTAATAATTAAACAAATATTTAGGGGGTGTCCTTTTAAGCCACTGTCCCACACACACTTGGTTAACACATATTGGAATTAATCAAATAATTTAATTTAAGGCTTAAGACAAAGATACATACAGATATACACATGAGTAAGGGCCCAGTTCTCTTGCTCTTCTCGTCAGATAGATAGTAAGATCTACTTTACATATCCTAATGTAATATTCTTCTTGCTGTAAATGATACCGTAACTGTTTATTAGCTAATGGGATTCCAACTAATCAAAACAAACAAACAATAAAAGACAGGCTAGGATTAATACAATAGTCTGCATCAATCAATCAATCAAATAAATCAAGAATTGACATACCTGAATGATGTTCATGAAACAGAACTGTGACAGTGCTTTGTCCAGGAAATCCACCCCAAAAAGGCCTTGATCTTTAAGCTCTCCCAGAAGCTGGATCCAGTATTCAGTGCCTTCCTTTCGCATGACACCCCACCAACTTTCAATTCTTTGATTAGCAGTGCTTGCTCCTCCGATGTAGCTTCGTTCGGCTGCTCTGCTGTCCAAACAATCACGACGCATGAATACCTAGACAAAGGTGGAAAGTAACTAAGTACATTTACTCAAGCACTGTAGTTAAGTATAATTATAAGGTGCTTTTACTTTACTTATATATAGTTATTTCCTATTTTGATAGGAGATAAGTAGGCCTATTTCCTCCAGCATTGTACCTGGATATCACGAACAATGACGTTTTCTGTTCCTTGATCTGTGCGGACAATCCTTGGGCCACCTCCAACTTGTTCCATGGCTTCAACAAAGTAGCCTCCAATGACATGTGGATCACTGCTTGTTAGGGCTGCTTTCAACCAGATGATCTTTCTTGAGAACCCATCAATGCAACCGTTAATACACATGCCATAGAGTTTCAGCTTGTCATAGGAATCCATGTGCCAAATAAAATTTGGTCCTGGAGAAAAATACCGCCTCCTGCTTCGTCGTCGTCTCTGGCGCATTCTGCTACTCACAAGATCGAGCTCTGATAGGATCAATCTCAAGTCCTCCTTTCGTACCTCAAGTCCATGTTCCAGACACTTTCCGTACATCCACCTGTAACCATGATGTCTCCCAGGGCCTCTCAATTGCTCAGTGATAAAATCTATCACTTCCTGCAAGTCCGAAAATTGTCGAAGAGAAAGTCTGGTTTCTCTCAGGATTCTGATGAGATGCCTCCTGCTTAAAATGAAGCCATGTAAGGCAATGCTTCTAAGTATTTCTCTATGCTGCATGCCTTAAATTGAAGAAGAAAACGATCGACGAACGACTGTCTCGATCCATTCCAAACGCCTGCATTCAACCAACTCCTACTGCTTTGGTTTTCCACTTCACAATGTACGGTTTGCGCGCGGGATATACAGTAAGTCGCGCGCGAGAAAGTAAGTCGCGCGTGCGAGATAGTAACTGGCGCGTGCATGATCGCAAGCAATCGCGAGATAAAAAAAAGAGACATCCAGGGCTCCGTATGTGAGAGTTCAAGACCTTTAAGAGTTTGTACACGTCCGGGTTGACCAGAGCGTCAGTGATGAGGAAGAAGGAGCAGAGAGTTAATGGCAGTGGACTGTGCATGTCCATTAGTGTCGTGTTTTATCACTAACGAACTATGAACTGTTGTTGGACGATGTGCTGTGAGTGTGTGAGCTGGACTCTCCATCGCAGTCGAAGTGTTTTATAGGACACGAAGCAAGTTCGGCTAAGCTAGCTAGCCGGAGCTAAGCTAGGCTAGCAGGAGCTAGGTTATCGGCACGGCCATTGTCGATAGGAGGTCTGCGCTGACGGGAGAAGCTTTGCCGGGTCGCCGCGGAGAGTGTCGCCGACGGAGGGTGCTTCGCTGCCGCAGAGGGACACAGAGGTTTATCGCTGCGAGCATTTTGTTTTCACAGACTAACCTCGCCTCATAACGAGGCCGTGACCTCCTATTTGCTCGGAGCTATGTCTGCAAGTCCAGATTTACATGATGCCGATAATGATGCTGATAATGACGCCATCGTGTGTAAGTAACGTTTACTGTTTTCTCCTTCCTTGTTTAATTTTACTGTGACTTACGTTTTCTTTATTCATACCACTCTCATTTAATTGTTTTCCAGTTGATTGTAAGACATTCCGAGACAGTACGCAGGAGCTTCAGGTGCAAACAACCTCAGATCTTCCATCGCAGGCTGAAGCTGTGAGGAGTTAAGCTCGGAGACAATCGAGAAGAAAGAGGGTAAGACTTGTTAGATTAGATCCGTTTTTGGTCAATGTGACTATTATTCGACCGCATTAATAGATGTGTTGTGTCCATACGCAGTGCATCGCGCAGCACTGATATATATATATATATATATATGTATATACGTATGTGTGCATATATATATTTTACACACACCCAGGGTGACCAGTAGTGACAGGTCTGCCAACCAATCACGAGTGATTTTTCTTGTCTAAAAGCAGTGGTTTCATCCAATACTGAGTAGCCAGGCGTGGTTTCGCTGCTATTCATATGCTAATTGGAGCCGTTCGCACCTCTGCGAGCTCCACATACGTCATGATTCGTTTCCGTCAGTATGTGGCACAGACGAACGCAGGCTGTAAATTTTCGTTAACTGCCGAAAATTAGGGAGATTTTTGGACATTTACGGGGACGAAAATCCAATTTTTCATGCAATGCACAGACATGCCTTTAGAAACATTTTTTTTAGTCTTTTGACTTTTGACTTGCTAATTTTGAGTGTAGCAAGCTCAGACCTGTGGCTATGGCCTAATTGTGTCTGCTGTGTCCATAGACATACCTGAACCCTTATATCTTAGTCAGTTTAATGACATTTGAATTGGACGGAAACCAAAACCAGTGTTCCAACCTCTGTAACTCTGTGTCAGTATGTCATAGAATCACACCTCCAATGGTACAAAGCACATCCCTGAGTCTCAAACTATGTGAGCGCTGTCATGCTTTTAATTTCGGTATGTCGTTTTGGAAAAAGAACCTTAAAATGGGGGCATTCACTAACAGGTTAATTTGGTCCCAGGAGAGAAAAAATAAAATAATTTTCTGTATCTTTTTTACACAACATTGACCATTGCTGATGACATACACAGTAATTAATTTAGCATACTTTCATCAGATAAATCAATTCAAGCTAAAACTTAAGAGTCTATAATTAGGCTATATTGGCCTGATCTATTTATACCAGAGATTTTCTTAAAAGGAGGTCAATAGGCGAGTTCAAGATGCATGCTGGTTAAAATGTGTCCACGATGACCTGGGTGGGAGTGGTTTCTGCTCCGCATCCAATGTCACATGACCTTAAGTTATCGCGGGAGCGAGGCGGCTGCAGAGCAGTTGCGCAGTTGCTCTCCAGGTACTGCGCGAGCCTAGACCCAGCTTCATGACGTCAGGACTTTGCCCTAATTGGCTTTTATCTACGCTGACGTATATGACGTGTATTTCGATGAATTTCCATATCCATAAGCGCCTGTGCCTCTTTTCTACTCAAGTATCACATACTTTCAGATAAGTAGCAGCCGTCTGGCCGCACCTGTGGGATAGTCAACATGAATAAACCTATAAAATTCTTAATGTAACGCAACAACCCTGAAAGATGTCGTCAGTAAACTGCTCAGTTCTGTCAGCTTAGGGTGATGATGGAGAAGTGGTTAACTGCTGTGTCCAGTGTTATCTGTTCTATCCACTCTTATTAACCCTTTCTGTTCCCGTCACATTAACAATACAAAGAATTATCCTGAGCTATTTTGCGTGTGATGAGATGGCGCAGCGGGACAAGGCATCTGATTCAGTAATTGTATTTCATTCATTGTGAATAATGTTGCTATAAGAAAATGCATCATCTTATGTGTCTATAGTTATGCTTCTTTGTTAAATGTAGTCAGCAAATTCCCCTCAGCTGTGATATAATCATGCACCTAAGCACAGTTGTCATCATAATAATTAATAACTGTTGTAATTGTATCGTAATGTTATTGGGCAAGACTTACTATAATGTACCAGATAGACAAAGTTCAAATGTATTTAATGGTGACATTACAAGGAAAACAGAACATGAGCATTTACAGTAAGACAACATTTAGGCTATTCATCTACTCTTGATAAACCAGTTGGACCATTAATGTGCCACTGTGTGACCATTTTGAAGTGAAGCAATTACAAAATATCCAAATTTGAAGTTGTTATTGTGACAAAGCTGTCACATTCTGTTGTCTACATATGAACTGTTAAGGCCATTACTGGTGGCGACTGCAGCCCAATAACCATCAGACGGCATCTGCGAGAGATGCAGCGTTTGTAGCCCCGCCCCTGCAGTCGCCAGCAGATCTCGCTGATGCAGTCAGTCAGCAGGTGTTCAACTTGAACGCGCCTATTACCTTTTAGAAAAATGTCACCTGAGGTAAAACTCCCCCTGCTCCCCTGATTTGCATTTGTATAACTCACAGCATTTTCATTTGCATGTTAAGGCAGCAACACACCGGCCCAACCGTTGGATGTCTGAAGCGTTTGGAGAGACTCGGACGAGGTCGGGAACATTTCTGTTCGGTGTGTTCAGCTGCGTCGGAAGCTTTCGGAGCCGTTCGGACCTTGTCTGCTCCAACTGAGCATGCAAAGTCTGAAGAGGAGGGCTGTCGGACGTCTGAGCCATTGGATTCTCTGATTGGTTGTGTGCCAGCTGAATGGTCGATCTGATTGGCGGTGTGCTAGCGAATCAGCGCAGTGTGTGGGAGGGCTGAATACTGTGTGCGCTTTGTTTTTCCATGGACTCCGTTCCGTCATTCCCCGTTTTCATGCTTTGTAATACTGGCACGAGACTGGCTGTTATTATGTCTGTTCAGGACGAATTAATTTGTGTTTGTTTGATAACGCCTCGCTGCATGTTTAGTACTTTTTTTATTTTTATTTTTTTTCATTTAGCACAATTTCAAAAAAATACACAAATACTGACATAGAATACAAATACGCACATATAGTGCAGGAAGAGGCAGAAACCCCAGTGGGCTTATTTGAAGCCTCCACCTAAAATAATGTTAAAATTTCACAATATTATAAGGAAACACAAAGTTAACATACAAAAAATGAAAAATAAAAACTACATAAAGAAATAACAAGCTAATAGTAACAAATTATATATAATAACAAAAAATAATAACATCAATATAAAAGCAGAAAATGTGAGTATATAATGTGTAAATGGACAATGTGTAAAAAATGAACAACAATACATGAAAAAAAAGCAATTACAAAACAACCATTAAATGATCTTTTAAATTTCTTTTATAGCATTTTATGGAAGAACAGTTCTTTGCCAGATGGGAAAAGCCATTCCATAATTTGGTACCCCTAAATCTTATTGTAAATTGACCTCTACTAGTAAGAAATTTAGGAGGATGAAGATCTGAAGATTGACGAGTTGAGTGGGAATGGACCTGTGAATTTGCTTTAAAGTAAGTCTTGAAATGCTCAGGAATATTCCCTTCACTTGAATGGATCTTAGAAATGGATGAAATAAAGGAGTCGATGGGATGTGAGACTCTGATCGAGTTGCAATTCTAACAAAACGTTTCTGGAGGACTAAGATTTTGTAGAGAGTACTAGTAAAAGTACTCGCCCAAACTATATTACAATATGAAAGATAAGGATAAATTATACTGTAATAAAGAGTAAGGAGACAGTTTGTGGTGAAAAGATAACTGACCCTCCTTATTATACCAATAGATTTATGTATTTTTCTGCTAACCCGGTCAGTTTGTTCTCTCCAACTCAAACTCTCATCAACAATAATTCCCAAGAATCTTGTAGAAGACACTTGAGGCATCTGAACAGACTCAATTTTAATTTTAGATAAGTCCTTGGGATATGATTTTTTTCCACTGAAAATGATAAAGTTAGATTTTTTTATATTCAAAGATAATTTATTTAATCTGAACCATGTAGCATAGGCAGTTAAACCAACATTAGCATCCTTAATCAGTGAACTGAAATTTGAATGAGAGAGAACTAGAGTTGTATCATCTGCAAACATTATTGAAGAAAAGATATTAGAGACATTAGACAAATCATTAATGTATATAAGGAATAATAATGGTCCCAGAATGGATCCCTGCGGAACCCCACAGAGTAGTCTGGCTTTGTTGGAATAGAAACCCGTAACACAAACAAACTGTCTTCTGTTGGAAACATAATTTTTTAACCATTTGTATGTAGTGTCATGAAAACCGTATTTATACATCTTTTCCAGTAAAATATGATGATTTACTGTATCAAAATCTTTTGAAAAGTCTATGAAAATACTACTAGTAAATTCTTTATTGTCAAGTGCAGAAGTAACTTTGTCAATCAGGTGAAGCAGAGCCATATAATCCTTTTGTAAATAATTTTTTCTAATATTTTTGAAAAACATGGCAAAATAGATATGGGTCTATAGTTATTAAAACAACATGGATCACCAGCTTTAAACAGAGGAATAACTTTGGCAACTTTTAAATCCTCTGGTACAACGCCTGTTTTCAAAGACAGAGAAAATATGTGAGCAAGTGGCTGCAGTATTGACTGTTTCACCTGTTTGACAAGAAATGCAGTAATATTGTCATGACCGGCTGAAGATGTTTTTAGATCATCAATTATGTCACTTATTTCTTGGGTATCAGGGGACTTAAAAGAAGAAATAATTGGAAAATGTCTCGGAATAAAATCCAGTGGATTACCATGACATGCAGATATTTTGTTAGCCAATTCATAACCAATATTAACAAAAAAATCATTAAATTTTTGAGCTATATCAAATGGATTTTTCGGAGAATTTTCACCATCCAAAAAGACTTAAGGTAGCTCTGGGGCAGTTTTTTCTCTTTGCAACAACTGATTTATCACTTTCCACGTGGTTTTAATATCCTTTGAACACCTCTTAAATTTTTCACTGAAATATTTCTTTTTTGCAGATCTAATGGAATGAATATATTTATTTCTATAGGATTTATAAACGCCATGGGTAAGTGGAGTAGGATTTGAGATATATTTTCTGTACAGTTTATTCTTTTTCCTCAACAGCTTCAACAAATCAACTGTAAACCAAGGCTTACTGAAGTCTTGATTGTATTTCCTAGCAGAATTTCCAATTTGAAAACATTCATTAAAACTAAAACTAATAACTTTAATAAAATGTTGATATGCAAACTCAGCATTGTTTTCCTCATATATCCCATGAAATACTGGCAAGCTTGTCTTTAAATTTTGTAATATTTGACTTGCACATAATTCTTTTGTGCATTGTTTTCTTGGTATGTTTAGCTCTATTAACCTTGATTAGGGAGTACTGGAAAATGGGGAAATGGTCTGACTAGTCTAAATACAAGACCCCAGATTTTATTCCTTCACTCAAAGAGTTAGTTAAGATGTTATCAATCAAAGTTGCTGAATTTTCTTTGACTCGTGTAGATTTATGAATAAGATGGAAAAAGTAACTAGAATAAAGAATATTAAGAAAATCCCCAGTAAGGGTATCTGATTTATAATTAAAGAGATTTATATTGAAGTCTCCTAAAATGTAACAGAGTTTATCCTCATTGTTTATCAGATCAAGAGAATTTGACAAACTTTCATTAAAATCTTTGATGATAGAGTCAGGTGGGCGATAAATAACAGCAACAACAACATTCTTTCCACCAGAGACACCAGAGAGCTCTACAAAAACAGATTCCACCTCAGCCCCATCAGACTTTAGAGTGAGATCATCCCTAATTTTAAATTCATAGTCATCACTGATATATAGAGATACTCCGCCTCCAGATCTATTCTCTCTTACATAGTGAACCGAATTGTATTTAGGTAATTTAAAATGGTCTCTAGAGTCCTCTGTAAGCCATGTTTCTGATAAAGCAATAACAGAAAAATCATGTTTAAGTGAAGATAGATAATGAATGAATTTGTCATAGTTGCTGGAAATACTTCTTACATTCAGATGAAAAGTAGAGAATATATTAGGAGGCATAGAAACACACAAATCATTAAACTGAGTGTCATTATAAAAACGACAAATGTTAGAGGCATCAAATGATGAAAAAAAATGTAGGTCTGGGTCAACATCAAAATTGTATGGGTCAATAGTAGAGGGATCAAAGGGTTTAAAAATCTGGCCTTCAAAATCAGGTTTGTTGTAGTCCATAGTGTGTGTAAGAAATAATGTGCTCTAGGTATATAGTTAAGTA
The DNA here is from genome assembly GCA_903131615.1 of Diplodus sargus. Lineage (NCBI taxonomy): Eukaryota > Metazoa > Chordata > Actinopteri > Spariformes > Sparidae > Diplodus > Diplodus sargus. Next base: position 221,571 of record CAEMYA010000406.1, on the reverse strand, counting down.
CTCAAAATACTATATAAAATGTCTAATGGTGGAGACTAATGAGCCACACTCTGAGCGTTGGCTTTTCTTTGATGTGGTGGGTTTTGGGTGGGAGGATGGACAATAAGTTTGTCATATCTCAAATATGCAATGTCACCTCTCTCTCGAGCTGCCTTCATTGCTGGGAGTAGTTCTTTCCTTCTTTGCCGGACGGCTTCAGGGAAGTCCTCATTAATGAAGATGCCAGAGCCCTTCAAGTTTTTTGCTCTATCCAGAACAGCAAGTTTGTCCTTTAGCCACAGAAATCTGACCACAATGGGTCGTGGCTTTTCTGATGCTGCCATTGGCTTCCCAGTCCTATGAGCCCAATCCAGCTCTATTTTCAAGTGGTCCAGTTGTAGTTTTTCACTGAGCAATTTTCTCACTTTTTCTTGACTGGCCCTCCAGATATTCTGTCTTGTCTGAGATTGAAATCATGCTTTTGCAAATTGTGTCCAAGTCTGTCCTGGTTTCGCTACAGTTCTTTGACCAAGGTTTACATGAGATTTTAAAATCATTAAATTCCTTTTGAGTCATTTCCAGACTCACCTTGAGATCATAGACTTGCTTCGACAGATCATCAGTCCTCCTGTTTGAAGAGTCCACTATGATCAGTATGCAGCTGTTTTTATCTGAAATAGTTAATTTTCGTTTTGAGCGAAAGTTAAAGAGAGTTGGGTGCATAAGCCTCTCATTTACAACTCACAACACAAGCGCCAGCCGCTTATTGCATCTTGTGCAAGCGCAGAACGTACACGCTACTGTGGAGTAGGCAGCACGTCGAAGCGGTGTGTTTCAATGCAACTTTTGTGCCGAACGGGTCAGACGAGAGGCAACAGAGTGGTCGGAGAGTGGTCGGATAAGGCAGTTGGACGTCTGGGCGGTGTGTGGGGGCCTTTCAAGCCTCCCCTAGAATCAGGGGGAGGGGGGTCATGGGGGGACAACTGCCAAGCAAGGTCCATGTCAATTTCCGACAACTCACGGCAGTTTTCGGTGTTGCCATTTGCAGCCGTAAACCTGAACTTCCACAACAATCTACAGTGCCACATACTGACAAAAATCCCACTTTTCATGCAGTGGATGTCTGTTCCTTCCGGCCCCTGTAGGGTCTCAGCCATTTTCTACTTGAATATCTCAGAAGCGCTTGTTATGCCAAATGGGAGCCTGCTTGGCGGCCTGCCTGGAGCCAGTTTCTTGATCTGTTGACGATCAACTTTTTGTGCAGCAGCAACAAGAGCCTCCCAGACACTGTTCACAGAGGTGTACTGTTTTCCTTCACTGTAAATCTCCCGTTTAACCCTTAGGAGTCAACGATCACGCCTACGTGATCAAATCATGTGACTGATTTAAGATGATGTAGCAGCAAGAGTCTTGGTTCCGACTTCATGTGTTGGTGCGGCCTTCAAACTATATATCAATTTTTGAATTGTGTTGATAGACCATGTAAAACCGGAATTATGCTAAATTATGTCCACCATGCTTTTTGCCGAACATTGCCATCACGTTTGCTGCGCGTTTGTTGCAGGAAGTAATGGTAAAAATGCGCTTTTCTCACGAAAGTGTTCGCAAGCAGGAAGTGTTTTAGTAATTTTTTTGTTTTGTGAGTCAAAACAATGAGGAGACTGCTAAATGTGGAGCAGGCAGGAAGGAGCTGAGGAAGCCCTGAGCCTGAGGCATAGCCTGCATTTAAATGTAAATAGTTACATATAACTTTGTAAATTTCAAAAACGTATGCACAATTTTAGTAAAGAACAATTTGTATTTGCATTCTAAGCAACAAAATTGGTTTGTTAAACATATTTGTGGTTTTCACAGTAAAAAAATCTAACTTTTTCCTACTCTGATTTTATGTTTTTGTGATTTTAGGTTCATTGTGTTAATACACAAAATGAAAAATAACTGTACAATCACACATGTGAGGTTGTGCTGAAAATAATAATAACGATAATAATGATAGCCAAACAAGGCAAGGTAAATCGTTTTTAAGGTGAAATATCATGGCAAAATCAAAAGTAGTCAAAAATGGCCAATTATACCCCAGACCCCAGAGGGTTATGAAGGGCCCACAAGTTGTCAATTGGGTTCAGGTCAGGTGAGGAAGGGGGCCATGTCATATTTTTTTCATCTTTAAGGCCTTAACTGGCTAGTCACACAGATGAGTACTTGGATGACTTTGATGGAGCATTGTCCTGCATAAAAATCATTGTCTTTTTGAAAGATTCCTATACCACTGCTTGAAGAAAGTGTTTTCTATAAACTGACAGTAGGTTTGGGAGTTGATTTTGAGTCCACCCTCAACCCAAAAAGGTCCAACCAGCTATTCTTTAATAATACCAGCCCATACCAGTACCCCACCTCCACCTTGCTGGTGTCTGACTCGAAGTGAAACTCTGTGCCCGTTACCGATCCAGCCATGGGCCCACCCATCTGGTCTGTCAAGTTTCACTCTCATTTTATCGGTCCATAAAACCTTTGAAAAGTCTGTCTTCAGATATTTCTTGGCCCAGTCTAGACACTTCAGCTTATGTGTCTTGTTCAGTGGTGGTCCGGTTTCAGCCTTCGTTACCTTGGCCATGTCTCTGAGCACTGAACATCTTGTACTTCTGGGTACTTCAGGTAGGTTGGAGCAGGGCTGGACTGGTAATCTGGCATACCGGGCATTTTCCCGGTGGGCCGACAGTCCTCAGGGGCCGATGCTGTTAGATTTTTTTGTTAGAGACCGGCCCACAATTTAGAGGGGGCGACCCATTGGTCCATCTTCAATATAGACAGCGGACTGAAGCAATCAGGATATAGTACGACAGCGGCCCCACCTTCTCTGCGCTGTCTCCTGTAACTTCTGCTAGTTTCAAAGTGTTGAGCGTGGGGAGTGACAACATGGACCAACCAAAGAGAAAGAAAGGGGGTGCAGAGAAGTTGCGTGCTAAGAGAGTGAAGAATTCACTGTAGATGCTGCAAAATGTGCAAAGATCACAGACATGTTGGCTGGAGGGGCTGCTGTAGCCTGTGACAGCAGTGAACCATAGCAACAGCAGGTTGAAGGTGAAGACACCAGCAGCGGGCAGGAGAGGAGCAGCCAGAGATGCAGCTGACTGACAGGGACAGTGTAGTACAACCGGTAAGCAGGTAGTAATGTTAATACAGGGACTGTGAGGGACAAACCGGACCGGACCGAATTTGTAGCAACCCTCTATGCTGTGGTTAAACATGTTTTAAAAACGGATTTTAAAACTGTTAAATGAGAAGTAAAAGCTTTGCAATTTAAGCATTACTAAAGAAAGTGTAAAAAAAAAAAAAGTATAAAAAGGTTGCCCACACTGAATAAGAGTAGCCTAGTGTCAAATGCTTTTAAGACAAGTTGCTTTGCATAAGTTCATAAAGCAGCTGTTTTTAGCTTGCCAAAACAATGTTATAGCTTTTTAGGAGCACCTTTTAACCTGAAGAATTAGAATTGAGCTGCTATATCAGGGAAATTCAGAAAATACATATTAGAGATGATTTCAATAAAAAGGATAAAAGAATCAATTGAACTACACAGAGTAGACAAAAGTGGTGGAGTTAACAATAGACACTTAACTTCTGATATGTAGGATGTTGATGATGCATTATTCTTGAAATAGAATACTTAAGGAGGTAGAGCTATGTGTTTAGTACATTTACTTATTTGCTCTCCACAATGATTATTTGACAGACTTCTAAAGTCAGCAGGGGTGTAACATAGTTGTTCATAGGATTTGTGAGCGTGTTTTCCAGTCAACTGAGTGAGTACATTCCTTCGGGGAACACATACATCAATTACTAGTCGGTTGTGCTCCGCTAATTATGAGGGGCCGGTCTAAGCAAAAAATGCCAGGGCCGATTTTTTGTCCCAGTCCAGCCCTGGGTTGGAGTTATGAAATATGACAGAACTGGAAGATAATGGGTTCCTGGTAGCTTCACGCTTGATTCTTCTAGGTGGATGATGTAAAATGAGGTTCAAGATAGGTGGGTGGGTGGCAGAACAGGGGTTGAGTGTGGAGGATGAAGGAAAGGGGGTTGAGATCAACGTGGAGGAGAGGGGGTCTAATAAGGTGGTAGAGTGTCTGGAATATCTAGGAACCAGGGAGGCAGAGACTCAGAGTGGGCGCTCATCTTGTCTGGCACAGACCTGCGGTTCCTGTGATGGAATGGTCAAGGTCCAATTCTGGAGAGTCTTCTTGCTGTGATGCGGTGATGTCAAAATGCCAAGTGATCCTCTGAGAAGGGATAGAGGAGAAGTAGAGGGTTGTTACAAATTGAGACAAATGGGAGAGAATGGTTAGACTCACAGGCACAGGTGGTCGCATTGATGAGACGCTGGAGTTTTGATTAGATAGGCAGAGGTGGCAAATTAGCGAGGGAGAGTGGCGTGGCCTACCTTCCTGAACTTTATATGCTATAATAACTTCATATAGTACACTCAAGATATAAGAAGTTCATATAAATACATAACTGTGAATGATTTATACATTTTTTAAAAAGCTGTAAAGTCAATGCTTTCATATACGTTATGGAATTTCTGTAAGCATGTGTAGCGTATTTTCACCTTCCTTTTTTGGGTTGTCATGAATAATTATTAAGAGACACTCCCTTGCACAATTAATGGCTGGTGAAGAACTAATGGCCTAACCTTTCTTCCACATTTAATTTACACATGAATAAATCCAGAAATGACATTTCCTCTACACGTTTTTTTTCCATATTTATTACAATGAATCTGACTGTGGGAGATGTTGAGACCATTGGCTGCCTACACTGAAATCATTAACTCTCTGTAAAACCAGTGATAATGGGGCTTCAAACTGATCAAACTATTTTCTTAATAAATGTAAGGTGTGTAAATTAAGTAAATAGGATGACATTGTGGTTGTGTCCTGCATTTATGGTCTGCTTGTGTTCCATTACTACTGGACTAAATGCATCTGTGAAGTCATTTATAGTTTATACATTTCATTTAATGGGTTGGTCACTTTCCATAAAGGTACTTTTACTTAGTGGTAATGCTATGGTGTTGAGAAACAACTCATCACAGTATAGAACACATATCATGTTGCATGTACAGCATACATGTCATGCATTGGATGTGACAGTTTAAAAGGGGCTCCTGATATCTACTGCTACTGGCAGTGTTGTCTGAGGTACACAGTACAGTGAATTATGCAAAGGTGAGAGCAGGTCAGAGGCATCCTTGTATGGTTAGATATATAGGTATAGGCTTTGTTTGTGATTTGCTGTGGGATTGCAGTTAAATATGTTTCATTCATTTATTGGTTCACCAATGTCGTCCGAATGTTTCAACTACCATCTGACAACTATTGGATAGATTTCATTACAATTTGATTCAAACATTCCTGGTCCCCAGATCATTAATCCTACCGACTTCTTCCGGAGCAGAACATTTTCACTTATCCAATAAAATATCTCAAAATATACTCAATGGATTGGCACAAAATAATGCCACAGTAATTACCAGATATCTGTTGTGTATGAAATAAATAGTGTTATACATTAATGTATTCTTTTGCTTACTTACGACTTGGTCACACTACACAACTGTGTGTCTTGTGATTGGGTTGTTGTGGTCCTTGTGGTTTGCACACCGACTCTACCAGGGAAGAACTGCCCCCTCTCCCTCTCAGAGCATGACATCAGAGGAGCTCTGAGAGGAGTGAACTGCAGAAAAGCAGCTGGCCCAGATGGCATCCCTGGGAGGGTGCTTAAATCAAGTGCTGATCAGCTAGCTCAAGTGTTCACCTCTACCTTCAACCTGTCTCTGGCCCACTCATCCCCACATGTTTTAAGCCGTCCACTATCAACCCAGCCTGCTCAAATGTCTATCGCCCTGTGGCTCTCATCACTACCTGGATCATTGGACCCTCTTTAGTTCGCCTATCGTCCCAACAGATATAATTATAGTTTTTATTTTTTTCTTTACATCTTCAAGCTCCATGTTGCACATAAGATATACAATCAGTGAAGCCAGTAACGTGTTACTCTACTCTGACCACTTTTTTCAGTAACGAGTAATCTAACGCGTTAATATTTCCAAACCAGGATCTGATTAAAGTTACTTATTCAAGTCACTGTGCGTTACTATTATTTTTGTAATTATCCTTAGTAAAAATACATATTTTTGCTTTTTTTTTGTGTCTCGGGGAGTAATGTCAAGTCACGTTTTCATTATGAGGACATGTCATGTGTTACACCACGCAGCGACAGAAACACAAACAACAATGGAGGGAGGAGAGAGATGCATGTTTTCTAGCCGGAAATGCAGTCATTATTGTGAGTTATTAAAAAAAAAAAAACACAGTACAGTTCTGTTGTAATGTGCCACAAATTACCCTGTAAGTAAGTATAATAAGACTGTAACAAGGGTCTTACAGTGGGAAATAAAGATGCTATGTCTTGGCAGCTTCAATAGCTGGTCTAATGTTACTGGGGTTGGATAGTGACATGGCTTCAAATGGTCTGATGTCTTAACTATGGGAGTAGAACATTGAGGAAGCCACCTACAAACTCCACAAGACTCCAGAGAACATCCAGGTTACCAGGGACGTGTGTAGTAGCGACCAGATGGGAACCGATGTGGTTTGACTTTAGTTAAGGTACTGTTTTCTTCTAATGATCAATAAATGACTCTGTAAGAAAGTGAAACTATGTTAAATAAAGCTCAAATAAATGAATTTACCTCTGAACTCGGTGTGTTTCGTCCGACTATTATAAAGACCATGTCCAATATAATATGTAACTGTAACATTGTATCAACTTCAGCAAGATGGCACCACTCCAGGTGACTGCCTGTAGCTGCAGCTCCCATCGTGTTTTCTAACTTTGTTTATTTGTTGTTTTATTCTTTTTGTTTCCTTTTCGGATCAATCACAACTTGTTCATGAAAGTTGTAACAATGGCTGGACTAAGTTTTGTTACCCTCCTCCGCGTTCTTCTGTTACTTTTTCTAATATTTGTGACAGAGAACCTCGCCGGCATTGTTTACTCGTGTGAACCAACTGATTGCGCTATGTAAGCCTGTGCTGCTGCCCGGAGACAGACCTGAGGTCCTGCAGGAGTTACAGAGAAGACCTCGGGGCTGCAGGTCTGGAGCCAAATAGAGGGAGAGAAGGAGAAGACATAAGCCAGCGGCCCCGGCGATTATAATGGGAAACGTGAGGTCTCTGGGAAATAAAACGGACGAACTTACAGCGCTTGTGAAGACCCAGAGGGAATACCATGAGTGTAGCATATTTTGCTTCAGTGAAACTTGGCTGCACTCGCACATCCCAGACAACAGCGTGGAGGTTCCTGGCTACAGTTTGGTACAGGGAGACAGAGACTGTTTGAAAAGTCGGAAGAAGAAGGGTGGCGGGCTTGCACTTTATGTGAGTGAGAGGTGGTGCAATCCCGGACATGTCAACGTGAAGGAACGGCTCTGTACCCCGGACATTGAACTACTGGCTGTGGGAATGCGCCCGTATTATTTACCAAGGGAATTCACAACTACCATTGTTATCGCTGTTTACATAGCCCCGTCAGCTGATGCAGCGGTGGCCTGTGAAGTCATCAGCTCCGCTGCTGCCAAAATGCAGACTGAACACCCGGATGCATTCATGGTTATTACAGGTGATTTTAATCATGCCTCACTGGACAAAACTTTAAATAACTTTTACCAATATGTTGACTACCCTACTAGAGACAATAAAATGCTGGATCTCCTGTATGCTAATGCCATGGATGCATATGACGCCACAGCCCTTCGGCAGGTCAGACCACAACTTGGTCATGATGACTCCCAAGTGTGTCCCTCGGTAAGGAGGTGGACATAGGAGGCTGCTGAGGCACTGCAGGACTGCTTTGAGCTGACAGACTGGGATGTACTCTGTGAGCCTCATGGGGAGGACATTGATCTGATGACTGACTGCATCACAGATTACATCAGATTCTGTGAGGACACCAACATGCCAGCCCGGACCGTGCACTGCTTCTCCAACAACAGGCCCTGGATCACCAGTGACCTGAAGGCACTTCGGAACAAGAAGAAGAAGGCTTTCAGATCTGGAGACAGAGAGGAGCAGAGGAAAGTGCAGCACGAACTCAGAGAGATTCTGAGGACATGTAACGACAACTACAGGAGGAAGCTGGAGGCCAAACTCCAACAGAACAGTGTGAGAGATGTGTGGACGGTAATGAAGAACATCACAGGGATGAAGAGGAAAGACAGGCAGACCTCAGGGAGCCTGGATAGAGCAAACCAGTTCAACCAGTTCTTTAACAGGTTTAGCTCACCTCCTGCCACCTCTCCAACACCCCCAGCCCCCCACACACCCACACAGTCGCAAATGGCTCGACCCTGCCCCCAGCACTCTCCTGTGCAGCTTCTCCCCATGTGCCCCCCCTCCTCCTCTACAGAAGACATCTGCATCAACCCCCGCCCAACAGTGACTACAGGCCAGGTAAAGAGGCAGCTGGAAAGACAACATCAGCGAAAGGCTGCAGGCCCTGGCGGCATCACACCCAGGATCCTGAAGACCTGTGCCAGCCAGCTGTCTCCTGTACTGGGACAACTGTACAACCTGAGTCTGAGTCAGGAGAAGGTACCGATGCTGTGGAAAAAGTCCTGCTTGGTTCCAGTCCCCAAGAACTCGAGGCCATCCGACCCGGCAGACTACAGACCAGTCGCTCTCACATCTCATGTGATGAAGGTCCTGGAGAGACTGGTCTTAGCCCAGCTGAGGCCACAGGTGAGGATGTTTCTGGACCCTTTGCAATTAGCCTATCAGCCCCATTTAGGAGTTGATGATGCTGTCATCTACCTGTTGCAACGAGCCCATATGCATCTGGATGGTGGAGGAGGCACTGTGAGGATCATATTCTTGCTGCAGGTGATTGGAGTTGAGGACACAATGATCTCCTGGATTACTGACTACTTGACAGGCAGGCCACAGTTTGTCCATCTGGGCAGTGTTCTGTCTGATGTGGTGGTCAGTGATACAGGAGCTCCACAGGGAACTGTGCTTTCGCCCTTCCTTTTTACCTTATACACCACTGACTTTCAGGACAACTCTGAGTCATGTCACCTGCAGAAGTTTTCTGATGACTCAGCTGTTGTCGGGTGTATAAGGGAAGGAGAGGAGGGTGAGTAAAGGACACTGGTAGACGGCTTTGTCGAGTGGTCCAAACAGAATCATCTGAGGCTGAATGTCGACAAGACCAGAGAGATGGTGATCGACTTCAGGAGGAAGAAGATGCCTTCGCAGGCACTACGGATCAGACGGGAGCTGGTGGAAGAGGTGGAGGACTACAAATACCTGGGAGTGGTGATAGACAACAGACTGGACTGGAAATCTAATACCGAGGCTGTGTACAAGAAGGGGATGAGCAGACTCTATTTCCTGAGGAAGCTGAGATCCTTCAACGTGTGCAGCAAGATGTTGGAGATCTTTCACCAGTCTGTTGTTGCCAGCGTCATTTTCTTTGCTGCTGTGGGTTGGGACACCAGCATCAGAGCCAGCGACACTAACAGACTTGATAAAATCATCAAAAAGGCTGGCTCTGTACTTGGTCTCAGGTTGGAGTCTTTTGAGACCGTGGTGGAGAGGAGAACGCTGAATAAACTGCTATCCATCATGGACAATGATCAGCACCCTCTCCATCACACAGTAGACAGACAGCAGAGTACCTTCTCTCACAGACTGCTCCAGCTCCGCTGTCGAAGGGACAGATACAGGAAATCTTTCCTGCCACATGCCATCACACTGTACAATAACAGCTAAAACTCTGGTCATAACACATAGTGTCTGCGCACTTTGGTTTTACACACTCTGTTCACCGCACCTTATATTTTATCTTGCACTACAGTCACTCTGCTTATTTATACATTTGTAAATACATTTTGTAAATTTTCTTACATTCTGTAAATTTTTTACAGTTTGTACATTTTTTTGTATGTATTACTTTTTTTCCTATTGCTATTTAATATGTCTAGATTGATTGTGTTGTTATTGTCTCTGTGTAATGCTGCTGCTACACTGTAATTTCCCAGCTTGGGATCAATAAAGTCTATCTATCTATCTATCTATCTATCTATCTATGTACATTCGTCTAATTAAGCTATAGGCCGATGTTGGTAGTATTAAATGTATAATTTGTTAATGAGGGTATAATAGCGTCTAACTAGCGTATGTTGTATCTGATATGACATTGTGTGTGATTTCTAATTAGACTAAGATCTTGTAAAATGGTGTCTAATAGTGTATTAGGATCTCCGGTTTGATTTGTAATTACAGTATAATTTGGTATAATAGTGTCTAAGTATAGTAGCCTATATTTTAAGTAATAAGACTGTATATGCAGTTTCTGATTACAGCATAATTTGGGTAGGCTATATGGTGTCTAATTATGGTATAACTTTTCTTGTTTACTGTCTAATTAAGATGACATTATTTGTAGTTGTCTAATTTGACACAAAGTACGGCTTGTTACGTCTTATTAACATAATGTTTTGTCTAATTTGATACAAAGTACAGCTTGTTACGTTTTATTAGCGTATTGTTTTGTCTAATTTGATACAACGTACAGCTTGTTACGTCTTATTAGCGTATTGTTTTTGTTTTATTTCATACAAAGTACGGCTTGTTAAGTCTGACTGGTGTATTGTTTTTGTCTAATTTGATACAAAGTGCGGCCCGTTACGTCTTATTAACGTACTGTAAAATAAAGTGCGACCCAGAACCCTACAGCCCTGGGCCATACACATCCCATGCCAGGTGCACCGTATGCTCTCATGGTTGTTACGTGGCCAGGAAGCAGGAACCAAGCTGTAGCAAACATTTGTATTTGTTATTTTAGAGTCTGTTTTGGAATTGGGCAAAAATGATATATGCCTGTAAAGGAATGCTCTGTGCAAGGTGTTTCTTCTGTTGGTATCTGCACAGGGACTGCCGAGGGAAATTAGTCAATAGCGAAATCTGGCATAAATCATCTCTTGTGATTGTTGATTGTGATTGGTTTAAAAAAAAAATATTTCATTTCTCCAAACTGGGGAAGCTAGGCCTTTCTCCAGAGCTGACAGGCTGCTTTAGAGATAGCTCTGGCTATGCGAGACCAGGGTGGCTGATGCCTGTTAGTGTCCTTTGGGCTCTGTGCAGCAGGGGTGGGCGGATCGATCCAAATATCGATAGTATCGATACCAAGGTGAGTATTGGTATTGGATCGATACTAGCGCGATGAGATCGATATTTTTGTTGTAGTTTCTCTTCTATAAGTTCAGCAAA
>CAEMYA010000406.1:193827-203897 GCA_903131615.1 Diplodus sargus | reverse complement strand
GTTGATTTTTCTCTGGAACTATGACAAGAGATGGCTAACATTACATTTATCAACCTTTGTATAGTCCTCCCAGGTCAAAATTGACTGTTTGGTTTGACCGCATACAGTACAAATTATCAGCCAATTTAACTACAGTTAACTTTGCTGCTTTTTAGAAGCTAACTTCATTAATATAAAACACACTCTATAACAATAACAATTAAACATATCAAACAGGTCCAAAACAAACCTGGAATGGCACATTTGAGACAGATGGACTGAACTTTACTGGCTAAATAAAGCCCCACTCAGAGTCCATCAAAATTTTTAGGAGAGTGGCCACATGGGGATTCACCGTCGTTGCCTTTTTGTGGACCAGCTTCCCCGTCTTCTTTGACACCACCTTCCCTTGGCTGGTCTTCCTTCCCCTCTCTGGCTTAATACCAATGAAGCACCTAAAATGTAATAACAAAGCAAATATATAAGATTAGTTGTGGTAAGTAAAGATCATTTGCATTTAAAATGGACCCTATCACATTAATCAAATAAAAATTTAAGATGTTTTTTCATGGTAATGACCACTGTGTCTCATAATTTTGAATGATCTCATTATGACTATTTATATCAAGTATCATAAGTTATCCTGTTACTTTCCACAACTTCTGATGGCAAAAACAATGATGGGAGAACTACATCCATGACAGACTACAATAAAACTTAAGTTCATGAGACAGATACAGAAAGAGAAATTAGACAGACAGAGACACCGAAAGACAGATTGACAGCTTTTATGACACTTACCCAGTAGAATCAGTCATGGACTGGTTGGGAGGGTCAGGGTGCGCTCAACATCGGCTACAGTGGCAGACATCTGTAGAACATGCCAACAGTATCCAAATTAAGAATGGAATTGGGTATTCAGTCATAGTAGACACAATAAATAGTAAGCAAGGAGTTTGCATGTGCCTGACATATGCACATTTATTGCTGCAGGTCTTGCCACATATGCTGCAAGTTATCATGTTAATGCTGCAACGTACAGGCCTTTACAGCAAAATAACCTGACCAACACACAATCTTTAAGCGACTCTCATGGAAAATAAAATTATTACAGCAAAAGCTAGTTAACCAACAGTTAGCTACATTACTTTAGTGCATATTAGAAATGACTTTTTAGTTTTTTGCCCACCTCAAATTGGTTTGATAACAAATCACATCACAGATCTTATCTTAGCTTGGACATTTGATCACACTGCAAATTAATTTAACCATTTATGACCAAGCAATCTTACCTTAACTTCAGTAACGTGCTTCAACAGAAAGATACATTTTTGTCCACTTAGCAGCTAAATGGGTAAGGTTATGCTAGTAATTTTGAATCAACCTTTTCAGCAAAAAACAGTCAATAAAATGTTAATCCAACACAAAATCACACAATAGGATTGTACTGACTTTTGCAAGATTGTATTTACCTTCTTAAGAAAGCCACAGGATCAGGATGGATGGAGATAAAACAGGGAGCAAAGCAGCAGGTGGAAGCCTGATGATGCCTCCTCCACTGCTCCGTCCAGTTTTGTGATGTCGGCTAAAAGTTCGGATGAAAACTATGTTGTGCAATTGTTTCCTCAATCTTAAATTAAATCACTGATGTGTATTTTTAATTTCATTTTATTTTTAATTTCTGTAAAAATAAAAAAAATACTGCATTGTACCGTAAGATTTTACAGAAGCTTGCCGTTGATATTTTGTTCCTCAAAGACATCAGAATGTACAGTATTCTTCTGTATTGACGGAAAACGGTACACTACTGTACAAAATGTCCTGTATTTTTACAGCAATTTGTTACAGTGTAGATGTCATATACAATGGTCATTTTCCTTTCAAAATAAACATATACCAGTGAGTAGTACGTCTTTTTCATAGAGGATTCATTGGATAGTATTGTAGTTGTTGTCAGTACAGTCTCAGGGCTGAGTGGTAGACGGAAAGCATGGAGGGAGCAGCATATCTGTAAATAATGCTACCATATCCAAAGTTGCAAGAAAAGTTGATTCAACAACCTGTGTCCTGCAGAAAAAAGGAAAGCTGGATATATATATATATTATAAATTTGTCATCAAGCCAGATGCCAAGATACTTGCATTCAGTAAGCCTTTTGATGTGACCAGACATCCCCATTTTTGGTGACCTGTCCCTGGCTGGAGCTGAATGGAAATGCCCTTGTCTTTAAGTGAGCCTTTAAAGCAGACCGCAAAGTGAAAAAATATTTTATATGATAGGTAAGACCAAGCAGCAGAGCCTATGGCTGACACCTCAAACACGTTGTGCCTACTTTGGCCAACAGAGGGGTCTGCTTTCTACAGCAGCTTCATATCACTTTTTAACTACGTACTAAGCACTTGCTTGTGTTTAATTACTGTGCAAAACTTGGCCAGAAGCAAGTAAGTAGCAAGCAAGAGTGAATAAGATAGAGGATAAAAATCAAAGATGTGATTACAGGGCCTGCCAATTTATTATAAACCAATGTTTGTGAACTGCATCATTAAAACCATGCAAGGAATTGGAATCTGTTCCCCGAAGTATTTAATTTTAGAGATTTGAGAGAAGGAAAAGTGTGGCATGAGTAGTTGAGACAGAAAATAAAAGGCTGCTCAGATTAGGCAGTTCTGTCTTGTCTGTAGTGTTTCTGTAATTACTGTGTGCTTCTTAGTCAGTAGCGAAATGTATCTCAGAACATTTACTAAAGTAATGAAGGGTAATTAAGCAAAGATTTGAGGTACTTGTACTGTACTCATTTTATGCAATTGTATACTACTACTCCACTACTACTGACATTTTACTCCACTACATTTATGACAGCTTAAGGTACTAGTTCATTTTCAGATTATAATGATTCATACCCATTCTGTAGAGTGCAAACCATGTATCTTCAGATGTGTTGATACTGAGTGTATTTGATAGACTTTATGTGTTGAGAAAACTTTGTCTTCAGCTAAATAAACTCTTTAAAAACCTTAGTTAGAATATGCACAAAACAAAAACAAGCTTTTTATGACACCAAGTTAACAACCCAACAGTACATAAAGTAGTTCGAATTACTGCAAATGCCTACAGTTAGTAGGATACACGTTGTTATCAGTCATGTGTAATCATACACGTTTATTTCAGAAAAAACAGCTACATGGGATACAGATGGTATATTTATACTAAAAACACACGACTGTCATCAGTCCTCTTTTTATTTCATAGATCAAAACATAGGATATTTTAGAAATCTGGCCTGCTTATCTCTCATCTTTGATATTCAGGAGAACTGAATTATTTAACTGTAGTTCTTCTCTGTAAGGCTGTTTTAACCCTCAGGCAACTGTCCTTGGGTAAACAGGTAACTTCTTATGCATATGCTTTGTTGATTAGAGGTTTATTTCCCTAAATTGAACACAAATGTGAAAATGATAATTACAGCAGACTGAGCAACCATTACCCCTTTGAGCTGGATCTGTCGACCTCTGTGTGGACTGACAGTCTACTAGGGTGACAGCACTAGCCCTGGGCTAAAAGAGCCTCTCGGATTTCTTAGCAGGCTTTCAGCCATCATTAACATCAGCCGTATTGATTGTGCTGCTCTGAGCAACAGATGGACACAGCCTTAAGGGACAGCAGAATCTGGTCTGTCTGTCATTCCCCACCTGGGAGTATGATATACTGTAAAACATGAACGGTGTTGGATGATGGCTGCATCCCAGATAGGTGGGCTAGCTCCAGGGCCGGTTGTTGTTAATGATGGCTCACTGCTATAGCTTGTGGAAACTAGTTGACACAGTAACCTCTAACCAAAGACATTAGGCTAAAATCAATCCTGAGTTATCCATATGTAAGTTTATCATTTGTTAACGCCTGTTAATGGTGAACTGTCACCAGATTTTCTACCCAATATGGTTTTTCCAAATGTCCTCAGCTTACAGTGAGAATTTTCACAGTATTTGTTTTAAAATAAGACTGACCTTCGTGTTTTTTGCAAAAGAAACAAGTAAAAAATCCAAACCAAAACCAAGACAAGCTTTGCCAAGCTTTCCACTGAAACTGAAAGCTACTTCATGGGTACTGAGTCATACGAAGGGCTACCAGTTTGATACACTCTTTTGAAATAACACATTTGCTCAGTTTACCTTTAGTTATATATGATTATTAAGGAATAATGATACTCATCTATGTGAAGACACAATAATTATCAACAATAATTATCAACAATTAACAAGGTGGGAAACAGATAATGGCCGTGTTTCCCAGATTCGATCGTTCTTAAGGACTTAAGAAGGCTCTTAAGAAGGGTTCGGCTAAGAAGGAGCGCAAAGATAGATAGATAGATAGATAGATAGATAGATAGATAGAATTACTTTACTGATCCCAGACTGGGAAATTATTTTGTTACAGCAGTAGTGGGTCCGCAAATAAAACACTTCGTACATAACATAAATAGAATCCAATATATACATAGTGTATATATACAGTGCACAGTGTGCTATAAACAATAAACAATAATAATATATACAACAAAACAGTAGAGAGACCAGAGTTCTCTGTCAGGCAGAGGTGAGAGAGTTATTGTATAAAGTGATGGCTTGTGGCAGGAAAGATTTCCTGTATCTGTTGCTACGACAGCGAAGCTGAAGCAGCCTTCCGGAGAAGGTGCTCCGCTGTCTGACCAGTGTGAGTTGGAGAGGGTGGAGAGGATTATCCATGATGGATAACAGTTTTTTCAGTGTCCTCCTCTCCACCACAGCCTCCAGAGTGTCCTTTTTGCAGCCAATCACAGAGCCAGCCCTCCTGATCAGTTTGTTGAGTCTGTTGGTGTCGCTGGCTCCGATGCTGCTTCCCCAACAAACCACAGCAAAGAAAAGTACACTGGCCACCACAAACTGATAAAAGATCTCCAACATCTTGCTGCACACGTTGAAGGATCTCAGCTTCCTCAGGAAGTAAAGTCTGCTCATCCCCTTCTTGTACACAGCTTCAGTGTTAGATCTCCAGTCCAGTCTGTGGTTGATGGTAACACCAAGGTACTTGTAATCCTTCACCTCCTCCACATCCCTTCCCAGAATGCACAGAGGTTGGAAAGCCGTCTTCCTCTTCTTCCTGAAATCTATCACCATCTCTCTGGTCTTGCTGATGTTCAGCCGCAGGTGATTCTGTCCAGTCCACTCCACAAAGTTGTCCACCAGTGCCCTGTACTCCTCCTCCTGTCCCTCACTTATACACCCAACAACAGCCGAGTCGTCAGAAAACTTTTGCAGGTGACACGACCTGGTGTTGTACTAAAAGTCAGTGGGGTATAAGGTGAACAGGAAAGGAGACAGTACAGTCCCCTGTGGAGCTCCTGTATCACTAACCATCGCATCAGACAGAACACTGCCCATACGGGCAAACTGTGGCCTGCCTGTCAGGTAGTCAGTAATCCAGGAGATCATTGTGTCGTCTACACCCATCACCCGCAGCTTCTCCCCCAGTAGCAGTGGCTGAATGGTGTTAAAAGCACTGGAGAAATCAAAGAATGTGATTCTCACAGTGCCTCCTCCACCATCCAGGTGCGAATGGGCTCGTTGCAGCAGGTAGATGACAGCGTCATCAACTCCCAAGTGGGGCTGGTAAGCAAATTGCAGAGGGTCTAGCAGGGCTCTCACCTGCGGCCTCAGGTTGGCCAAAACCAGTCTCTCCAGCACCTTCATGACGTAAGATGTGAGGGCCACTGGTCGATAGTCATTGAGCACCGGTATTCTCTCCTGACCAAGGCTCAGGTTGTAGATGTGTTGTAGGACAGGAGACAGCTGGCTGGCACATGTCTTCAGGATCCTGGGGCTGATACCGTTAGGGCCTGCAGCCTTCTGCTGGTGGAGTCTCTCCAGCTGTCTCCTAACCTGGCCTGCAGTCACAGTCATGCGGGGGAGGCTGCTGGTGTCTTCAGTGGAGGACGAGGAGGTGGAGGAGGAGGTGAAGGTGGAGGAGGAGGAGGTAGAGGAGGAGGAGGGTGTTTCCCAAATGCGTTCTTAACTGCCTTCTTAGGAGAACCTTAAGATCAAACCAAAGAAGCTTCTTAAGACGCTCTTAGTGGGAGCTGTCCACCGCGGTGGTGCTGAGACTGAATCAATCGATGCCAGGCAAATCGATCATCTACCTCTTTATCAGCGCATAAGTCACAAATAGCGCCCTGTGGTCCCCCCACACAGGTGCAATTAGGCTACGCATCTATCGTGTGTGGGGGGTGCGGGTGTGTGTGTGTGTGTGTGTGTGTGTGTGTGTGTGTGTGTGCCAACAGGTGTATCCAATTAGTGATAAAGCCCAGTAGCGCATAAATACCCCCGTGGACATAGGCACACACATGTGAGAATGGAAGAAGCCGGCAGCAAAAAAACAAACAAGCGGGCACCGTCATTCACCGCGGAGGAGATGGGCGTCTTAGTGGACGAGGTCTGGCAGCACCGTGAGGTTTTATTCGGGGGAACAGGGGGCAAAAAGAACATCACGGTGAAGAACCATGTTTGGCAGGCCATAGCCAAAAAGATGTCCCCCTCCAGCCCATGTGGCCTGCGTGACTGGGGTGCTGTGAGGACGTGGCAGTGGCAGGAGTTCCAGAGCCAAACAAAAAAGAAGAGTGCGAAGGTGAGGAGAGAATCCATGGGCACGGGTGGTGGAGCACCGGGTGGGACGACCCTCACTCCCGACGAGGAGAAAGTCCTGTCCATTATCGGGAAGACGGCCTCTGAAGGCATTAGTGGGGGCATCGATGTTCAGGGGGACGAGGGGCTCTCAGAAAGTGAGGATGAAGAGGAGCCATCCAGGAGCAGAGCAGGGACGTGCAAGCCCCCAGGAGAGGACGACCCCCCACAACCGTGCCCTGTCCCTGTGCGCCAACCAGCAGGGCCCGGTGTCCGCATTCGGGGAGGCTTAACAGGGCGGCCCGTAATAACTACCTGCGCCTGCAGCGAGACGCTGGTGCGCCTGGAGAGGGAGAAGCTGGTGGTGCTGCGGGGGATAGAGGGCCAACTTGAACGTCAAACTGCCCTGCAGGAAGAGATGGTCCGGATAAAGCAGGAAAGGTTGGAGCTGCACCGGAGACAGCTGGCGCTTGCCGAGGCGCAGTTCAACCGTCCCTCCATCTCGGTTCCAATCATCCTTCCCCAGGATTCAGGTACAGGGCAATTCTATTTTCTTTTTTTTTTATCTGCATTACGCAATGTATTCTGTTCAGTTTCACTAATCAATCTCCCTTCATTGCAGGTGATGCAGATACCCAGTGAAGACAGCGCGGAACCCCCCCATATGGTTTAAATAAACTACTTTGGTTTACTTTTCAACCATGTATTGTGTGGATCATTTTGCATTGAATTGAGGGTGTCAAACCAAGCAACAAAAAGTCCCAGGCAATTTTAATTGATTTAAGCGTAGGTTCTTGACGTGTGCGTAATGTGCGCCCTGACGCACATGCTTCTCACTACTTTCAGCACAGCATGTCTTGCCGCTAATTTCCCACTTGATACCTGGTCACCTCAGAAACGTGGACACTATACTCCCACATAGTGTATGCAACAATACTTAACATTCCAGTGCCAGACTTTCAGGTAAAGCACCCGGACACTGAAGCAATAAATTAGTGTGCAAGACGTTACATGTAGCCTACATCTGCTTTATTTCAGCCTTCAGGCCTGACATTTGATATGGGTGGTGTGGTGGTTGTGGGTTTATGGTTTAGTGATCAGTGCTTGGTGACTGGTGGTGGAGGGGTAGGGGCTGGGATTGTTGGCCCTCAGAAGAGGTTGATAAGTTTGTCTGGTCTGGACACCGGCCTGATGGAGTACTGCTCGCACATCGCGGGGGGCGGGGTTCGGGGCTCGGGGCTCGGGGCTTCGTCCTCTGAATGTTCCTCTTCGTCAGCCACAGGAGGTGGCTCATCTGCGCCAACGCGCACTGCGATGTTGTGCAGCATGGCGGTGTCAACAATCACGCGGCAACACTTGAGTGGTGAAAAGCGCAGCCCCCCTGACGAACAATGAATGCACCTGTAGCGGGACTTCCAGATGCCAAACACCCTCAACCTTCGTCCTGGTGTGTGTGTGGGCCTCATTAAACCTCTCCTCCTGTGGTGTTGCTGGGTTGGTTACCGGCGTCACGAGGTAACTCCGGAGAGGGTAGCCACTGTCCCCTAGGAGGATGCTCCTACCAAACTCTCCTCTGTCAGCCTTCTGCCCCACAGCTGAGTTGGTCCACATGAAGCTGTCGTGTGTGCCTCCTGGCCACCTGGCGACGATGTCAGTAATGAGGCCATTGTGGTCCACCACCACCTGGGTGTTGATGGCCGCGTAGTACTTTCTGCCGATCCAGCACGGATCCACCAGGGAGGGATTGTGGATTGGAATGAGGGTGCCATCCACCACACCGATCACCCGGGGGATCCCAGCCACTGCGTGGAACTCTTGGTGGACCTGGCGGACCTCGTCCCGTGTGGTGGGCATCTTTATGTGGGTCCGGGCATGGCGCAGGAGAATCGGTGTCACAGCTGCCACACTCCGTGACACCGATGCCTTGCTGAGGCCGGTGCCGTCCCCCACCACCTCCAGGAAGCTCCCCATTGCGTAAAAACGCAGCGCAGCCAGGAGCTGCACCTCCGGGCTGAGGGCAAAATTGCAGTGGGTTGCTCTCTGTATGTGTGGAGACACCAGAGTGATCAGCCGTTGGATCTCCACACGGGGCAGCCGGTACTTTGCCTGGACAGCCCGGTCTGACAGCACGTCCAGTGACAAGGGCTTCATCGAACCCAAAACAGAACACCCACCAAACTTACCTGAAGCAGCTGCCCCAGTTGGTGGCTCCTCGACCTCTGCAGCTCCTAATCTCCACCTTTCAGAGATGACGCACGTATGCGTTTATGTAAACCGTCTGGCTTCGCGCACGGCGACGCTGTTGGTTCGCAGCGAGAATGGGCTGTATTGCAGCCATAGTTTCTCACACGCGCTCTTCATATAGAGTAGCAGGTGGAGCCTCTCTGGATGAGGTTAGCTGAGTTCAATTACATCTGTTTCCTTGATATCTGTGAATGCCACAGGGTTGTTGATGTTTTTTTATGTGTGGTACTATAAACTCATATATGCAGATGTGTGTGGAAACAACGTGTAATTCAATGAAAAAAGTTGTTTTTTTTCTTCTCTACTATTAGCCTATGTTTCACATTTCAACATTGAGCATTGTTTTATTATTTCGAAAAGTGGAAGATATAAATTTCCCTGACGCGGCTTGATCACTGAGCATTCGGTCGCTAAGAAGGCTGTTAAGAGTGGGTCAGCTCGATCTTACATTTCCTTCTTAGTGAAAGAGCTTCTTAAGCTAAGAGCGACTCTGGGAAACACATCCTTCTTTCACAGCGTTCTTAAGAGCGCTCCTAAGAAGATCTTAGCACTTAAGAGCTTCTTAACGAATCTGGGAAACGCGGCCAATATTAATATTCAATTTTCATTTTTAGAACAGGCCTGAGGGCTACTCATGTGGTCCTTGGGGGCTACCTGGTGCCCGCGGGCACTGTGTTGGTGACCCCTGGTGTATATCATATTTGATAACCTATTATCTACTACTTCTCTCCTGTGCCTCACATTTATTTTTTTTGGGCACTTTTTTGAAGTTGAAATACTTTCAATTTTTCAGCATAAGGTGTTTAAAGTTGCAATGCTTTATCCATTACATTATGAAGTCCAGCCACACAGTGTTTTTAAAGCAGCGGTGAAGCTAGTGTAAAGGTTTGAAAACTTAAGCTATTTTTAGTTTCAGAAAAACAGATACCCCCTAAATTTCTTTGGGCGTATTGTGCTGAATTTAAAAGGCCAGCGGGTATTTGATATACTGTAAATTGCTTTTTGTTATTTTGTTTTTAAAAAGTCACACATTACACCTTCTGGACAGTAAGTGGCACTGTAGACATGGACAGTGAGGAAGTATAAAGTTCAGGCGCACCACTCATGCGCACTTCAGATTAAATCTCTGTATGAGCTGACAGCAGTATCTTGTGCTCCCTTTCTTCATTGATCCACAGTTATGTAAATATGTAA
>CAEMYA010000406.1:152487-193807 GCA_903131615.1 Diplodus sargus | reverse complement strand
AAAAAAAAAAAAAAAAAAAAAAAAAAACATCTACAATCATTGTACAATCATATGAAATGTTTAGGAGATGTTAGAGGTGTTATACAAGTTGTATGTAAAAAGTGTTGAATAAGATGTTTTGCTGAGTGAAGCCAGAGCTAGCTTGTACGGTTAGCGAAGCTAATGTCAACGGTCAGAGTTCTCTTTAATGCCAACGGTTTGAGTTCCCTCCACCTCGCCGCGATCTGTATTTACATTGCACAGTTTTGTTATTTGGCTTTTGTACAGCAATAAGAAACAATTACATGAAGTAACATGAACGTGCTTTTGTTTAAATGTGTGTTGACAATGTGAAAGTGGCAACCGTGTGTGTGTGTGCACTTGTTCATGTTCATGTAATGGTGGTGTCTGTAAACAGCCGTTCTGTTGAACAGTTGAATGCAGCGTTTCATGCTGAATTTCTTTTATTTTAAAGGGTCAGTTCCCAAATTTTTATTGTTGATAACTGATTTGTTAGTCTAAATATCTATTGTGGGTGTTGTTTAGGATGAGACTTTAATTGAACATGTGTAAAATCCCAGAGAAA
Source organism: Diplodus sargus (assembly GCA_903131615.1). Taxonomy (NCBI): domain Eukaryota; kingdom Metazoa; phylum Chordata; class Actinopteri; order Spariformes; family Sparidae; genus Diplodus; species Diplodus sargus. The sequence continues at coordinate 193,242 of CAEMYA010000406.1, read as the reverse complement.
TGTGGAGTACAAATGTATTAGTAAAAAAGATGTGTTTGTGAAAAATTGGTACTTCAGATGAAATCTCTGTATGAGCTGACAGCAGTATCTTGTGCTCCCTTTCTTCATTGCTCCACAGCTCGTTTGCTGCTGGCCCAGGTTCCCCTAGGCCTGAGGCCAGTAACACTAGCATTCAACCACATCTTACCTAACATTAATGGTTTGATGATGTCCAGGCTCATATAAAAAGGTCCAAGATGGAGCGCCAGGCTTTGAAGCCAGTTTTCATAGTGGCCAAACCATGTTAACCATGCACAATGAAGTGACGTGCAATTTTGATGTCCAAAGCACATTTATGGAGTAAAAATACAAAAAATGTTAAAACGTATTGAGGGTTTTACAAAGATTAAGACTTATTAGACACAGTGGTCACAAAATGTCATACCGGATAACTGTCCGGACCTCATGGTGAAATGCAAAAAAGCTACAAAATAGTTGAAAAGAAAATACATGTAAAAATCTCTGCCTCAGGCATTATTGTACGAGTGTTGCCTTTGATAAATGAAAATGTTACAAAAAATATGACATCCAGTGGATTGTTATGCTATGGAGCAGCTTGTCCCAAAACTGGTATGTCAGCCAATGTCATCTGGGATAACAAGCAATCTGGAGCAAATTTATGGGGCATTATCAGACAGGAAGTTAGGCCATCAGGAAGACCCAAAAGGACCCCCAAACAATGGTGAAAGATTAAAAAGTCTCTCTTAAAATGTGCTTTGTTTACTCTTTTCAGTCACTGGTACACTATGTGGTAAAATCCTGTGTCATATGGGATAATGCTAAAAAACATATTCTGAAAATTCATTAACGTTATCGTTATCGTTATCCAGTATGACATTTTTGACTGGTTTCATCAAATAAAATACATTTTTTGAAGATGAGATTTTAAAAATGAGTAAATAACATCCTCAACAAAGGTGAAAACTACATTGATCTGCAGTTTTAACCTATTTACATTTTTGGTCAACTTGAAACCTTATTCGTCACTGCCCAAAATGACTTCTCCATATGCTAATGTTGTGAAAGAAGCCTCTGGATAAATTATTTTGAGCATCACAACCCCTGCAAAATGACCTGTGTCACCATCATAATTACAGCCATTTTTCCATTAACATTTGGAAAGTCTAGAGGGGCTGCACAATTAACTGATTTTCTCCTCATTCAGGTTAGCCAGCTCCAGTCAGCGATCCAGGTATTTTCTTAGCCAGGGAGTCAAGCTTTTTTGGCTTCAAAACACCACTGAGCAGCTTTCAAAGGAATGAACGGGACTTCACCTCCAACACTGTGTCCACTAATAAAAAGTCCTTGAATAGACTGCATCCCAAATTCCTTCCTAATGTACACACCACCAGTGCACCGTCTACTGCAGAGTCAATTCACCCGGCTGTAGTTTACATATTCTCATTTCACACAAAAGCCAGAGCTTAGGGAGTTTAAGTGGGACATAGCCTCTGTTTGTCATATTCTCAACATATGACATCATCCTTTTAAAGAAGCATTTCACCGATGGAAACATTAATCTTTATTGAAAGAGGGTCATATTTGTAGTCAAAATGTAACATCATTTTTAAATTTTGTGCTTATTTGACTGAGAAAAGGCAGAAAGTGACTTTAGGGCGCATTTGTATGAAAGACAACAACTCCCACAATGCACCACAATGCACAGCTCTGCAAGCCACTCCCACTAATCCGGCACACCACACACATCTCCGTCCGCTGTAGATATTTCGTCGCAAAGAAACTGGCATCTCTGGAATTCACTGCAACAGACAAAGTCTATCCATAGGCGCACAGCGAGAGCACCGGCACCGCCAGTCCGGGCTCCTCGTCCGGGACAGGCAGGTCTTCTGCCGCGGCTGCAGCAGCCGCCGCAGCCGAGGCAGAAGACCTAACGCCTCCATCTCCCTCAGCTGCTCGTCGCTGTATTGTGGCTCGTACAGGTAGCTGCGAACATCTGACTCGAGCATCACGCTCTCGAAATCACTCTCTTCGTTGTCTGAAATATCATATTGCATACCTTCCGCCGGTCGTGGGTCAAACCTGGCTCCACAGCGTCTGTTCGCTTAGCGTCCAACAAAGATGGCGGCTATGTATTTTCGTTTCTGCAAGTGAAGTCCCGCCCATTGGTCTGTGATAGGTCTGTAGCGTGAGTGGGTCCCACCTCTAGCCCCCACCCTTGGAAAAATGAGCGAAGTGTTTGTAGTCTTACCCCCTCGACACAGATATAGGACTTCCTGCTTTCAATGACGTAAAATGAGGATTTTTACATCATTGAAAGCAGGAAGTCCAACACTGAAATCCGTATTTCTCCGTCTCAGGGCAAACTGAGGGAATGATGCGCGACCATTCAAAAACATGACTGTTTTCCTGAAGATACAAAGCTTAATGCAAATCGGTGAAGTGTCCCTTTAATAACAACATTTGAGCTTTCCAAAATGGGTTTAACCAGGGAAACCTGGATACAGCATCAGAGGTAGAGCCCTGTTTATTACTTTGAAAGCTGCTCAGTGGTTTATGAGTCAAAAATGTTGTGGTTAAAGAATTACCCAAAACTCTGGTGTTGTGGGGCCCTCAGAGGAGACACACAAGAGACTGGTCAAGTCGGTTCTGTTCAGTTCAACTTCTAGTTTAGTAGACCTAAAAAGTTGTTCTGGTTGTTCTGGATTTTCTCGATGTTACCGGACCAAATGGATGTGGGTGTGGGTGTGACAGTAAGACAAGTCATTTAGCCACCAATTTACAGCTTTAAAGTCTGTTTGGGCGTGCATTATGTGACTATGTCATTACATGGTTTCACCACTGTGTGATATCAGAGAAAAATGTCCGCTATTCAATTATTGTCTTTTACTGGCTCTCAGAAAAAACTAATAACCTAGAGTTGCTGTCCTCTGGTGTGCTGTGGCTAGCTAACAGCTAACTGCTTCAATGTTTCCTTGCAGTTTCTCACCTTCTTTCCTTTATGGAAATATTCCATGAAGGAAAGAAGGTGAGAAACTGCAAGTAGACCATGTAGACCTTCATCAAACAGGGCCTGATGTTAAGATATTATGAATGCATAGTTTCAGGATGTCCCTGGGCTTTATGCAATATATAAGTGTTGTAATGCAGTGAACAGATCATCAGCACCCTTGACCTGTCTCTTTGAAACCAGTTGTTTTATGTATCACCATGACCTCAGAATCATAAGCCAACTGGCAAACAGAGATCAACTATAAAGGGTCACTAAATAAATAAATCACTATATAAATACAATTAATTCCACTGCATTTTTACATGTAAATAAATATAAACTCATCTACATGTCAAATGGACATGAGACATGTTGACCAGTTGTTACGACCCCACGTGTAGCTTGTCCCCAGAGGGCCCAACATAATCAAATGAACAATCATGTCACAATAATCAGTCCATTTATTGAACAAGGAAACATGTTTAGTTACCCAACAAGGCTTGGTGAGCTGGCAAGAAAAAAACAAAAGGAAGGGGAGACACCCAGGCCAACCAACAAAGGGTTGTAGGACCTGGGCTCTCCCCTCTAACCTAGGTCCACCCGAACTACAACTAAAGAAACAAAGCCGTGAAAACAAGGGCTACTGGGCTCACCGAACTCTCCATAAGCTAAAGAGACCAAACCGACAGATTTTAGACCAGAGAGTAACACTCAGAAGTTGCAGCTCAGGCTGGCAGTAGGAGAAGTCAGAAGGTGGCCACGTCACATTTCTCCCTCTTTATAGGCCCTCCCCCTGAACCAAATAAGGGCCACCTGGGAGGAAGCACAAAACAAAGGGCATTAGAAACTCTGGTCCTACATCTCACCTCCAGCAGGCGGGGAGCATGTAACACCCCCACCCTAAGCTACTGGACAGTGTATCCTGTAGGAAAAATAGCAAGAACGGAGTTAACACAAACTAAAAAAAATGCAGTTTCGTCAGGATTTACTGGAACCAACTGATTCCAGGCGCGACAATGTGTCAGCCAGAACATTATCCCTGCCACGGATATGTCTGACTTCCACATTGAAGGCCTGTAGTCGCAAACTCCAACTCATCAGACGCCTATTCTTTTCTTTGACATCCTATGCAAAAACACCAGCGGATTATGGCCCGTATACACCAACACGGGAGCGCTAGACGAGCAGACATAAACCTCAAAATGTTCCAGAGCCATAATAAGCGCCAATGCTTCTTTCTCTATGGTTGAACACGATTTCTGATGGGAATCAAGTTTTCTGGAAAAATAAGAAAGCGGATGCTGTACTCCATCAGAGCCGTCCTGTTAAAGAACAGCACCCACACCGGTGTCACTGGCATCCACCGCTAACTTAAAGGGCCGATCAAACCGCGAAGGCAGTGAGGACAGGTGCATTAAATAGAAGACTTTGGTTTGTTCAAAAGCAGACTGTCGGGCATCAGACCACTTTTGGACTAAGCAGATCAGTTCAGGGTGAGGCCACAGCGGAGAAACTTTTACAGAGGCCTCTGTAATAGCCAACCATAGCTAAATAGCGGCAAAGCTCAGTTCGAGTGGTTGGAACAGGAAATGCTAAAGTACACTCCGCTTTTGCCTGCACAGGATGGACCAGTCAAACCCACCTCCTTCAGACTGCAAAACACTGTACGCAGATGCTCCAGATATTCAACCCACGACTCAGAACACACAACCAAATCATCGTGGTATGCCTCACAGAAGGACAACCCAGCAAGAACCACATTCACTAAACGCTGAAAGGTGGCCGGCGCATTACGCCCCTGAATCTCAGGGTGGTACGCACTGGAGTAGCAGTGTTTAATCTTGTGCTGCTTCAGCACCTGAGCAAACACCCGCGACATAAAGTTTGATCCCTGGTCTGTCTGCACAACCTTAGGGAGACCAAACAATGAGAAGAACTTAGTCAGAGCTTTTACTACCACAGGAGTCATGATTTTACGCAAAGTAAACACTTCTGGAAACCGAGTGGACGCACACATGACAGTTAACAAAAACTTATAGCCAGATTTTGTATGTGGGAGTGGGCCCACACAGTCAACCAAGACATGTTCAAATGGTTCACACACTACAGGTATTGGATACAATGGAGCAGGAGGAATGGTCTGGTTTGGCTTCCCAGCTACCTGACATACGTGACAAGACTTGCAGTGTTATTGCAATGTATAACATCCCCCTTTAACCCAGGCCAAAAGAAATGCAGCAAAATGCGGTTGTACGTTTCCTGTATACCCAAGTGACCGGCAAGAGGATTGTCATGCGCCAGATTCAAGATTTCTGCTCGATATGGGTGTGGAACAACAATCTGAGTCACAACACTCCAGTCATCTATAGCAGAGGCACTCAACGGTGTCCACTTACGCAAGAGCAAGCCGTCTTTCACAAAATAGCCTGTTGACAAAGACTCAACATTATCCCTACCTGCCGCAGCTTTGAACAGAGGAGATAAGATAGCATCATTTCTTTGATCAGCAATCAACCGCTCACGAGATAGTGACAAGTTTTCAACCTCGGGAAGAGTTTTAATACACCTGTCGCCACTCTCAGCAACGACTGGAGGACAAGAGCGACTATAACCAGGATCACAGAGAAAACTGTCACGCAAATCAACCTCCTCCTCCTTTTTACTCAGCAAGCTCATCGGGAGACTGCCCACCAGGGACCTGCGTAACCTCATGCGTAACAAGCACCTTTCCGCCAGCCAAATCATTCCCCATTAGAAAGGCAACTCCCTGAATCGGAAACCCAGGGCGCAATCCCACAGTTACTTCACTGGACACCAAGTCCAACTCAAAAAGGATTTTATGCAACGGCACACCTATGTTCTCCATGCTCAGACCCAACACTGGAACCTCAGAGCCGACAGCAGATTCATTACTTAGTGGCTAAACCCCCTCCAGAATAAAAGACTGGGAGGCAGCTGTGTCCCGCAGCATCTTCACCGGAACTTTTAGGATGTTGCCAGGCAACGACATGACACCATTCATCACAAAAGGAGAAAAGTCTGCCAGCCCACTGGTCATTTCATCAGGCTTCACAGGTCTTCACCAAACTTGCTTACTAAAGCTACAGGTTTTACATTTCGCTTTTTCAACACAGGGCAGCTTGCCACAATATGCCCCTTCTTTTTACAATAGAACCACATTATATTATCCTTAGGGTCCTCTGTCAGTCTTAACATCAAGCTCTGGGGAACCAGATCCACTGCTACTCCAAGACACCTCGGTCGAACTTTTAGTACCATTCTTCACATTCCCACTGGGGCTTTCAAAAGGCTTATTAGCGTAACTGAACGGGCGATCCACAAAAACGGCCTTATGAGTGAGGACATATTCATCAACCAACACCGCAGCTTTAAACACATCACAAGCTTTTTGTTCATTCAAGTATGTTGACACTCTCTCCGGGAGACAGTTTTTAAAGTCCTCCATCAGTACTAACTATTTAAGCTGCGCAAAATCACGAACATTATTAGATGTACACCAGCGGTCAAAAAGAGTGTCCTTCTCACGAGCAAATTCGACATAGGTTTGATAACCTTGCTTTTTCAGCCAACGAAACTTCTGACGGTACGCTTCAGGCACCAGCTCGTAAGCTCTAAGCACAACAGCTTTTACTTTGTCAAAATCAATCTGCAACTTTTTTGCGCTTTACCACTGAGGACGCACCGCAGCAGCAGAGTCCACACATGTTTCGGCCACTTATGCGTAGAAGCCACGGGCTCAAACAGGATAAAATATTTATCAACATCCCTTTCATCAAAAGGAGGGACCAAACAAATGTTTCTGCTTACGCCAAAATCTGCGGATTTAGCAGAAACTTGCGAACCACAGCAGGAGAAGTCCAGATTTATATCTGTAAATCTAATCCGTACCTGAGACAAAACTGATTTGTATCTGTAAATCTGGATCCGTGTCTCAGCCAAAAGGATTTGTATCTGTAAATTTGAATCCGTGTCTCAGCCAAAAGGATTTCTTTCTGTAAATTTGAATCTGTGTCTCAGTCAAAAGGATTTGGATCTGTAAATTTGAATCCATGTCTCAGCCAAAAGGATTTGTATCTGTAAATCTGAATCTGTATCTGTGCCATCTAACTTGTATACCATCATTTCCATATCAATTTAGTATTTTTCAGTGGAAATATATTGTGAATCTCAATCTTTTGCTGTGGATCTTTATGGGACTGTTTTTCCGCGCCATTTTGTGTCACACAATTCACAACTCGTGTGTGTCTTCCAGTAGATGGCACTAATGCAACATTGATAGACGCTGTTATACTAAACAGAAGAAGAAGACCAAACCAATTGGTGAGACTACAGACTGCAGTCAGACCCATAAAACATACAATACTTTTACAGTAATTATTCCCGGTAATAAACTGAAGGTATCACGAAGGTATGCGTCCGGATTTCAAAGTAAAGGAGGACATGAGAAAAAAAAAAGGTTTACATAAGTAGTTCAAGATTCATATACTGCTGGACTTAGTACTTCCTAGACTACCTGCATGCATACTATGAAGTATATTTACTGTGTACTGGTCGAGTAATCCTGTGTCAAATCCTTAACAAAGGGACAAGATTAAGGATATTTCACCCAATTTTGATGTGGAATATAAGCTTATTTTCCATAAATAGTCCATGATTCATATACTGCTGAACTTAGTACTTCCTAGACTACTTGAATGCATACATACAGATACAAATCTACAGATATAAATCACTCTGTTTCACTCTGTGAAATCATTCACTATTTGTGAATTGTGTTTTACAAGACTCGAGTCAAGTGACATTTTATGTGTCACCTGTGCCCTGCATTTGTGGATTTTGTGTGAAAACAGCACGGTTGAAGAGTCTCAGAAGTATCCACAGAAATAGGTGGAAATTCACAAATATATTTCCGGTAAAAAATACTAAGTTGATGAACAAATGATGATTTATGCAAAATTGCAAATTAGAGGCACAGATACAGATCCAGCTTTGTGGATATAAATCCCTCTGCATTTATTTTTGAATAATATTGAGACTGTTCTAGCAGTAGGAGCAATCTGACAGTTTCAAAACAGAACCAGTGAAGGAAGAATTCATCTTGATGTCTGAGCGAAGGAAAGACCCGTCAGCATTGTAGTCCAGTCCACATGAAATGGGATCTGCCTCAAGCTGATTGATCTGTAGTGTTGCCACATATACATATATAAAATCAGCTATTATAAACTCTGATAACATTTAAAATGGTCAAATGCTCACGTAGCAAAGAAATGAGAAATGGTGGGGCAAATGTCAACCGACGAGTCCCTGTTCTAGTCCTTGGTAGTGTGCTGGTGGCGTAAAAGACACATCAGGTGAATTACATTTCATCCTGGTACATGTGGACACACTGGCCCTCATTTATCAATTGCGTGAAAACGGGTGCAGATCTGAGCGCAGAATTGGTCTTATGACAGAACACGTGTGATTTATGAAACATTCGTATCTGACCAATTCCAGCGTACGAATGATCGGGTCTTGATAAATGCGGCGGCTGAATTCGATCGTCATTAACATGTTACGCCCTTAAATATTCCCGGTTCGGAGGCTTCGCCAATTGAGGTCAAACATGGACAGAAGAAACACAGACCTGACGTGAGATCTGATTGTAGCTTCCGCTCACGTCCAAATTGATAAATGCCGAAGTTTGCGTGGAAATGGTCGTATGCACGGTTTTCTGCCGTTCGTTTGTTTGATAAATGAGGGCCACTGTGTCCACAACCATTTTAAAATTCATTTCCTCATGGCTGCTTCATACATTTGTCACTGTGGTAATTCATTAGGCGACACATTTAATTTATTTGCTTTTGCTGAACATCACTCTAGCTGACACATGCACATGCAGACACAGACATGCACACACACACACACACACACACACACACACACACACACACACACACACACACACACACCAGCCTGGCAAAAGGTGATATGTGGCAGTTGGTGGATGATTTGTGGATGCTGCAGGCTGACTTGTGTGCATGCAGAGCCCAAATGAAAATGAATCAGACGTCAGGGACTGCAGAGGGTAGATAGTGGATTGGTATTTAGTTGGGTGTGTGGAGGTGGGGGTGACTAAACACAGACTGGGATGATGTGATGAGCCGGTGAGTCTGTCTGGGATAACCAAATACACAAAGGAGGGACCGTAATGGGGACACAGTTACAGTCTGATTTTGGTACAGACTAATAATTTGTTAAGAATATCCAATAATGCATTTTGGAGAAGGTAGTGAACAGTATGAACAACATCTGTAACAAGCTACTGTATACTGTAAATAGGCAACCAACATGTCTCCATACAAAATAACTCCTTCCCCAAACAATGAAGGACCCAGTGCCATTTTTTTTTGCCAACATGTGATTAGAAAATGGACTATAGAAAGTCAAACTATGGTGCAAACACCCCCATCCGTATCAACAGGACGGAGGTTGAGCGTGTCACCAGCTTCAAGTTTCTGGGTGTCCACATCTCCGAGGACCCCTAACATCTCCATCCTGATCAAGAAGTCTCACCAGTGTCTCTTCTTCCTGAGGAGGCTAAAGAAGGTCTGTCTCCTCAGATTCTGGTGAACTTCACCATTGCTGTCTCGTGGACCGCTGCCCTTGAAAAACACACGGATTGAAAACATTTCAATGAAACAGAGAAATGCCATCATCATAAAAGAAAGTGATGATGTTCCAGTGATTGAGCAGGGGAGACCAGATATGCAAGTCAGAGTGGCGCTCTTCATCTAGAAAGGTGAGATTGTGCAGATTAGGCATGGAGGATGCCTTGTCCAGTCACTGGGTGATGATAGAGTGACCCTGAGGACTGATGCACATAACAAAGTTGAGATGGCCGAGGAGGGATGGCAGCTGTTGTTTTGTCATGTTTTTTGCAGCACAGAAGGACTTTGTAATTTCACAAATGCATTGCAATTTTTCTACAGGAAAGGACATTTTTGAGCCCAGAGTGATGCCGAGGGACTCCAGGACTGTGTATGGACCGATCTAACGTCTTTTCATCTGACGTGCTTCAGAAGGGACGAGATGGAATAATGTGCCAGATGCATACTGACTGAATATGAGCATCCTTGCAGTTGCTGCAAATTAGCACCTGTCAGCCATGACTGTTGATTCTGGCAAGTTGGCTGGGAAGAGGCTGCAAATGATCTGCACCAAATGAATGTCTTTGCCTTGGCCAACCTCAACCGGGTTGGATGTTGAGGGGAAACTGAGCAAGCAAGCTTGCTGCAGTGTGGAAGCTTAGGCGGCAGTGATGGGACACTGCTGTGTTCTCCATGGATTGGAGGCAAGTGCGATGGATTAAATGGAGTAAGCCAGGGACTGCAAAGTTGTGGTCAAGGTATTTTCTGCATTGAGACATGGGCCAGAGAACAAGAAAGAGAATAGATGTTCCTTCTCCTAGGCTGAGGTATCTGAGAAGGGCCAGGTTTACTGGTACCTTTGTGTTAAAGTTTGTTTATTAGGATAAAACCCCTTGAGATGTACCATCTCGTTTTCGAGGGAGTCCCAACATGTAACACAATAACTACATTACAGGGATGTGACAGAAAAATAAAATAGTAAATTGATAAAGATAGAATAGTAATAAAATAAAAATACAATTATCAATAAGACAAAGTACATCCAACAAGCAGAAATAAAATCACAAAAAAAAACAAAAAAACACTTACAATAAATTCATCAAAACATTACAACCAGTAGGTGGCCAATAATTCACAGGTGTTGTCAGACCTGGGTAAAATGGAGGACTCAGATGCAGTCAGTGAACGGTGTTGACAGGCTCTTATTTTGATGGTTTTTTAAATTCTCGTCAGAATGGGTGACAACAGAATAAGCTGTGAAAATTTAGACTCGTATGAACATAGGAGGACAAAACGCAAGAAATTAAAAGAACAGAAAATCGCTCCCGAAGGAGGGGAAAACCCACAAGGACTACACTAGCCTCAAGAATAAATACACTACGAAAATTAGGGCTGTAATCAATGCAAGGTCTTAAGGACCCGTCTTTTTTTTTCACTAAGAAAAACCCCGCCCCTGCTGGAGATGATGATGGACGAATCAAGCCTGCTTCTAGTGACGCCGAGATGTAGTCGTTCATGGCGGCCCTCTCTGGGCCAGAGACAGAGTATAGGCGCCCCTTGGGGATAGTGGCACCGGGGAGCAGATCTATGGCACAGTCGTATGATCGATGGGGAGGAAGTGACAGGGCCTTTGTCTTGCTGAAGACTTGCTGAAGATTGTGATAACAGGAGGGAACAGAATTCAGGTCTTGAAATTCTGGGTCTGTGACAGGATTGGCAGAAAAGAGGTTAATCTCCTTAACATTTCCCCCCTGGTTAGCAGAAAAATTACAGTTCTTGGTGCATTCTTTTCCCCATTCTCTGGTCTTTCCTGTTTTCCAGTCAACACATGGGTTATGCAGACACAGCCATGGATGTCCCAAGATCAGAGGATGAAAGGATGACGTGACTAGATAAGGGTGAATGTGTTCCTGGTGACAGTCGATGATCATTTGAACGGGTTCACTGATGTGTGTGATGATGAAGAGATCCTTACCATTCAGTGACCTGGCCCTAATGGGTTTAGCTAACTGTTCTGATTTAAGCCCTAGTTTCCTAGCCAAACCCCAGTCCATCAGACTCTCGTCTGCCCCTGAGTCAATTAGCGCCTCTAGATCTGTGGCCGTGTGATGGATTACTGTGATTTTGGTGAGAGTGCGTGACATCGGGCTTACAGCCGGAACGTAACTCACCGCCTGGGATCCTTTGGCTGGACATGAAAAGACAAGATGTCCGATCTCTCCACAGTAAAAACATCTCCCCTCCATCTGACGTTTTCGTCGCTCCTCCGCGGTCAGCTGGGCTCTCCCCAGCTGCATGGGCTCCTCCTCGCGATCGGTGCGTAGATGAGGTAGCGGCTCCGGCGGTGAAAGGTGGGCGGTCGGCCAGCTGGATGCAGAAGGTCGGGTGGGTCTCCCTGCAGCAGCTGGTCCTCCGCCTCGTTGTCGTTTGATTTGAACAAGCCGAGAACGAGCCCCTTCAGGAACACGTCATAGAGCGCCATGGCGTTCCATCCGCTTTCCGCTGCTAGAGTGCGGAAGCGGATGACATAGTCGCACACAGAGCCGCTGCCCTGCTTCAAACTGCTCAGCTCCTGTGCCTTTTCTCTGCTGGAGGACACCGGATCAAAAGTTTTGGTTAAGGCAGCTTGAAAGTCTGTGAGAGAGTCGCAGAGTTGCGAGCCCCGCCCCCATTCGGCGGATGCCCATCCCTTGGCTCTATCAGTAAGATGTGAAATCATAAATGCAATCTTCGACCGGTCAGTAGGAAATGCATGAGGCATCAGTTCAAAGTGAATTGAGCAGTCGATTAAAAATGTTTTGCACAAACCGGGGGCTCCAGTGTAAGGAGCAGGAGGGGTCAACTTGCATCCGGCTCTGGGTGGAGGCGGAGTCAGGGCAGGAGCAGCGGTCATTGTGGTGTGCTGGGCCACCAAAACTGGTCGAGCAATCTGCCCGAGCAGATCTTGCAGCTGGGAGGAGAGGTGGCCCATGCTCGCTGCCATCGCCGTCTGACACTCCTCCTGTCGGACAAGACGTGACTCCTGGGCGCGCAGGCGTGTCAGTCGTTCTGCCTCTGCCTCTGTCCATTACTGGCCAGAGTATACTGTCAGACCTGGGTAAAATGGAGGACTCAGATGCAGTCAGTGAACGGTGTTGACAGGCTTTTATTTTGATGGGTTTTTTAATTCTCGTCAGAATGGGTGACAACAGAATAAGCTGTGAAAATCTAGACTCGTATGAACATACGAGGACAAAACGCAAGAAATCAAAGAACACACAAGTACTACACTAGCCTTAAGAATAAATACACTACGAATATTTACATGAAACCAAGGCCACTCTAAAGAGGGAAAATCAAAAGGCTGAAAAACTTAACTGAACTACACTGAGCTGCAAAACTACAACAGAAAACGCTCCAGAGGAGGAAACAAAAAGGATCAGCAAACAATTCTAACTTCAAGGCTAACCAAAAAACTATTACAAAATAAGGTCACTCTTCTTCAGAGGAATTGAAAAAAAACATGAAAATACAAACTTGACAGGACACGAGGTTCTTGACTGTGGCAATGAAAAGGCTGGAGGTACACGACACGAAGACGAAATACTCTGGCAACAAGGACCGGGGAAGACAAAGACTATATACACATGAGGAGCGATGACACAGGTGGAAACAATCAGGGATCAGGGGAGACGCCTGACCAGTGACACAGGAGGAAGGGCAAGTGACCTGAAACGAGAGGAGAGTTACTTTTAAAAAAAAAACATGAAATTCACAAGACAGAAAACCCAAGACAGGACAGCCCTCACTGCGGTGTGACAGGTGTGAGTGGATCACCAGATACAATCAAGTATAAACAGTACGTATAGACAGTGACAGCTTCATTGATAACAGGAGCAGTCCATCTTAAAGTGAGAAGACAGGGCATGTTTAAACATACCAAGTATTGAAATGGATCTGATTTCAACAGGTAAATTATTCCAATCTGCAGGGGCTTTAAACTTAAAGGGATAGTTCGGATTTTTGGAAGTGGGGTCATATAAAGTACATATCTATAGTCGGTCTGTTTCCTACCATAATCACCGATCAGCGCAGCCTCAGTTTGGAGGAGCAGAGACCCGCTCCAGCACTAGTGTAACTGGGCAACAGCTGATCTGCGAATGGCGGAATACAGTGCGAGGCTCAGCTGTTGGACGAGAGGTTTACTTTCGATAAAAACAAAACTTAACTCTCCGTATCCCTCAACATTAGCGCTCATGCGTTGGGATATGGGGGTTCTGCAGTTGAGAAAATGTAGTGCCAAAAGAAAGTGCGGTCTGACGGCGATGTGAAGCGGTGTGAATTTTACCTATACAACGTACACTTGAACTGTTATAGATTTTTTTTTTACTGAGCCTTTTTTTAGGTGGTTTATTTGACTTTTTCTCTGGACCCCGTTCACTGCAGTACAAAGCTGAGCGTCTGGCTGGAGCGGCTCTCTGCTCCTCTAAACTGAGGCTGCGCTGATCGGTGATTACGGTAGGAAACAGACCGACTATAGATATGTACTTTATATGACCCCACTTCAAAAAACCCAAACTATCCCTTTAAAAGCTCTTTTGCCAATTGTTTTCTTAGCACGAGGGACATAGAAATAGAGCTGAGCAGAGTGCCGAACTTTGTAATTTGAACTAAAAGGTACAAGATGCTGTTGTAAATAAGGAGGATAGTTGAAATAGATACATTTAAATATAAGTTGTAGCAGACTTCAACTTATTCAGTTTAAGGTCATTCACCGGCTGCATTTCTCCAAGACCAGGCTAAACAGGATCTTTCCCTCAGTCTCGGCTACCTGTGATAAATGCAAATCATATGACGGGACTCTGGGTCACCTTTTCTGTTCTTGTCCTAAGCTTAGGATTTTTTGGCATGACATTTTCCACTTGTACAGTGTCATATACGACAAACAGTTGACCCCTGACAATCTCCTGATAATATTGGGCTGTTCTAAATTTTCTCTCACTCTTCCCTCATCACTACAACAAGCCCTCATGTTTGGTATGGTTGTAGCAAAACGAGTTATCCTTAGAGACTGGAAATCAGCTTCTCCTCCTTGTTTTAAAAAATGGTTGAATGATATGGTTTCCTGTATTTACCTTGAAGAAATTCGATATACTTTGTCAGATACTCACCACAAGTTCCTCGAAGTCTGGGGACCATTTATTGAATACATTCGAAGTGATAAGCTTGATCCCCTGGACTAGTTTCGCGGGACTATACTATTCTGTCTTATTTTGTTCTGTACCTGCATTGTGCTCTGTACATCCAAGCCTCTCCTTGAACTCCCTGGATCCTGGCTCTTTGGACGTTGTCTTGGACCTTAAAATTTACCTCTGTACTCTTGATTCAGTACGCGGACTGACGTGTATGACTGTACTTATTTTCCTTTAATGCTTATAATACTGTGGGCTGGCAGTTTGTCTTGTTTTGTTTTGTCTTGTCTTGTTGTCCTCTGTATTTTATTGCTCTGTCTCTGTGCGTCTTCTGTGTGGTTTAAACTTAAAAAACTTTATAAATAAAGTGTTAAAAAAAAAATATAAGTTGTAGCCAGTGAGTGTGTCTTCTTACGTTTAAAGATGGCCATTTAAGTCTCTCATACATTGTACAGTGATGAGTGAAAAAAGGACAACCAAGGACAAACCTGCAGAGTCTATTATATGCTGTGTTAAGTGGAACAAGGTAGGATTTAAATGCATTTTGATAGACAACATCACAATAGTCAAGAATGGAAGTATAAGTTGAGATGCAAGTTTTTTACGAACGCTGCGTGTCAAGTAGTGAGCGACCGATTATCGGCCACCGATATACTGGGGCCCGATAGAACGGCCCAATTTCTATCGGGGGTTCTATCGTATCGGTGAAATGTTGCACCGATAGAAAAAAAAGTGTGACAATGACAAAAGCACACGCTGGTGTACTGATTTATTTTGTCCAGTGGGGCGCGCTGAGCTCAGCCAAAGACTTTGGCTCAGCTCACATTTCAGTGAAGTCCCTCCCCCACTATACACCACGAAACCTCTCGACCACCTGACCAGTCAGCCGATCAACCAGAAGGCTTTTCCTCCTTTTCCACAAGCCACGGTAAGTTAGTTCATGAAATAAGTAACTGTAAACATGAAAACATCATGGAACAATAATTATAGGCCACATTTCATTGCCCCTTTCAAAAGTGTCCCCGGTCAAGATCTCCTGTGTAATTAATAACTGCGAGGCAACTTTCCCATATCATTGCAGATGTTCAGTAGTAGCATTAGCCTACATGAGTGACGATAGCATAACGAAGGGCACAGTACATGTTTGAGCAGCAAAACAGTAAAAACAGCCCAACACATGACATGCCATTGCTGTATAATTGTGGACTGTATTGTCCTGTGTTCATTTACCCATGTTTGTGAGACAACGCGGAACGCTCCCCACTACACGCTTGCTATAGTAACTTTTGATTGATTGAATACATTATTAAAAGTTTGCAAAAAAGCACCAAAGGGTACAGTTTAATACAAATACAATGCTAAAAGGATTGAACCAAGAAAGCACTAGTCTCCCCGACACGACGCGGGATCATTTTTATTTTATCGTCGTCATTTTGGCTTGGTTTGATTGTGTGTGTCCACAGCTGGGTTGGTCTTGGGTAAAGACATTGGTTTAAGAAAGCATCTGTCTGTACTACTGTCACTGTCACTGTACTATAGCATAATTATATCGGTGCAAAATCTATGCACAATCCAAGGCCTGTTTTCATTCCAGCTCAAAAACTCACTATATCGGTTGCATAATGGCTATTGGTGATTGCACCCCCTCTAATATCGGCTATCGTTATCGGGCCAAAAAATCCCTATTGGTCGGACACTAGTGTAAAGCAATTTCGGGATCGATGTAGAACATTTATTCCAAAGTTGACTTTACGTAACACATGATCAATGTGCGAATTGAATGAGAGTTCAGAATCAAGCCATACACCAAGATATTTAATCTTATCAACTTTATGCAGAGCAGTGGATTGGATTTGAGTTTCTGTCTGGTACCAAAGATCATAATATTGGATTTTGTTTTGTTGAGCAATAGTTTATTACATGAAAGCAAATCTTGTAAGATGTTTAAATCAGACTGGAGAGAAGCTTGAATTTGTGGTAGATCAGGTTTGGATGTATATATGACAGTGTCATCGGCATAAAGTTGAACACAACAATTATTGAAAATTGATGGTAAATCATTCACATAAATAGAGAAGAGAAGTGGTCCCAATGTAGAACCCTGGGGTACACCTCTTTGTTGAACCAACAAATCGGATTTATTCCCTTGTAGGACCACACATTGTTTTCTATTATGCAAGTAAGAATTGAACCCCAGAACTGCATTATTAGAAAGGCCGATAAGCATGAAGCTTATCTAAAAGCAGATAACGATCAACAAAATCAAAAGCTTTAGTTAAATCAATAAAGATGGCACCTGTGGGATCACCATTATCAGCAGCACAGAACACATCATTGGTGAATTTAAGTAGGGCAGTAGTTGTGGAGTGGCTGGACCTGAAGCCAAATTGAAATGGTGATAGGATATTGTTGATACTGAGATAGTGTGAAAGTTGATTATAAATTAATTTTTCGAAGACTTAAGCAATAGAACATATAATAGATATAGGCCTATAATTGTCCAAATCAAGTACATCGCCTCCTTTAAGGAGTGGAGTGATGCGTGCAAATTCCAGATGGCAGGTAACTCACATGTGGACAAAGAGAGATTGAACAGTGCAAGTGGATACGTAAGGATATGAGACGCTAGTTTAATAAACCTGTTTTCTATTCCATCAAGTCCTGCACCTCTGTTCACATTTAGTTTGTTAATGGCAATATGAACTTCAGTTGGTAAAATTTTCGTATAAACAAAAGAACTGCAGTAAGGTGAGGTATTACTAAAGAAGCCAGTAGTCAAGTGAGAGTCAGGTAGTAAGGTAGCACAGACGGAAGAGAAATGCTGATTAAATACTTGGGCAATAGCTAAGGAGTCTTGCAGTATTGTATTGGCAACTCTTATTTGATTAATAGAATGTTTATCCTCTGTATTAATAATTGTTTTGATTTTCTTCCAGAATTGCTTTAGGTTCTTACAATCACTAGTGAGACATTCTTTATAATAGTTAGATTTTGCATTACGGGTTTTTGTCTTGCTCAAATTTCTCAACTGCCTGTATACTTCCCAATCAACATTATCCCTTATCTGACGGAATGCTGCCATGCTTTGTCCGTCTGCTTAAACAAGCAAATAAGTTCGGGGCTGATCCAAGGGAGATGTTTACCCTTGACCTTCACAGTTTTCCAAGGAGCATGTTTGTCAACAACATCAATGAACTCAGAATACAGACAATCCCAGGCATCTTGTACATCAGGTATTAATTGGTATCTGTCCCAGTTGATAGAAATCAGATCATTAATAAATACATCTAAATTCCATCCATCCATCCATTGTCAACCGCTTATCCAAAATCGGGTCGCGGGACTTCCCAGACTTCCCTTTCCCCGGCCACATCGGCTAACTCTGACTGGGGAATCCCCAGGCGCTCCCAGGCCAGAGAAGAGATATAATCCCTCCACCTGGTCCTGGGTCTTCCCCTAGGTCTCCTCCCAGTTGGACGTGCCAGAAACACCTCCCTAGGAAGGCGCCCTGGTGGCTGCTCTACTCGGAGTCTCTACTCGGAGTCCCTCCCGGATGGCTGAGCTTCTTACCCTATCTCTGAGGGAGACCCCAGCCACCCTGTGAAGAAAACCCATTTTGGCCACTAGTACCCGCGATCTCATTCTTTCGGTCATGACCCATCGCTCATGACCATAGGTGAGGGTAGGGATGAAGATTGACCGGTAGATCGAGAGCTTTGCCTTCCGGCTTAGCTCCCTTTTCGTCACAACCGTGCGGTGAAGCGCATGCAACAATGGAGATTGTACTCCCAGGCCCCCTCCAAGACCCCTGCCAGAGTAAAGAGCTGGTCCGTTGTTCCACGACCAGGACGGAATCCGCATCGTTCCTCTTCAATCTGAGGTTCGACAATCGGCCGGACCCTCTTTTCCAGCACCTTGGAGTAGACTTTCCCAGGCAGGCTGAGTAGTGTGATACCTCTGTAATTGGTACACACCCTCTGGTCCCCCTTCTTAAACAGAGTGACCACCACATCTGTTTGCCACTCCTTCGGCACCGACCCTGACCCCCACGCAATGTTGAAGAGGCGTGTCAACCAAGACAGTCCCTCAACACCAAGAGCCTTCAGCATTTCTGGTGGTATCTCATCGATCCCTGGGGCTTTGCCACTGTGGAGTTGTTTGACTACCACAGTGACTTCACCCAGGGAAATCGGCCTTCGGGCCCGTCGGTACCCCCGTCGGTACCCCCATCGGTACCCCCGTCGGTACCCCCGTTGGTACCCCTGTCGGTACCCCCGGGACAACATGTCCCTGAAGGACTCCTTCTTCAGTCGGACGGCTTCCCTGACCACCGGTGTCCACCACGGTGTCCGAGGCACCTAAGACCCTATGGCCACAGGACACAGCTGCAGCTTCAACAATGGAAGTTTTGAACATCGTCCATTCAGGTTCAATATCCCCAGCCTCCACAGGGATGCTAGAGAAGCTCCTTCGGAAGGTGGGAGTTGAAGACTTCTCTGACAGGGGCCTCCCCCAGACGTTCCCAGCTTACCCGCACTACTCGCTTGGGCTTACCAGGTCTGTCCAGGGATTTCCCCTGCCACTGGACCCAACTCACCACCAGGTGGTGATCAGTTGACAGCTCTGCCCCTCTCTTCACCCGAGTGTCCAAAACACACGGTCGAAGATCAGATGATACGACCTAGGGTGCTCTGGTTCCACGTACACTTATGAGCATCCTTGTGTTCGAACATGGTGTTCATTATAGACAGACCGTGACTAGCACAGAAGTCTAATAATAGAACACCACTCGGGTTCAGATCGGGGAGGCCGTTCCTCCCAATCACGCCCCTCCAGGTATCTCCGTCAATGCCGACGTGTGCGTTAAAGTCCCCCAGTAAGACCACGGAGTCCCCCTCTGGGGCCCCTTGCAGGGCCCCAGCCAGGACCTCCAAGCAGGCCGCATACTCCGAACTGCTGTTCGGTGCATATGCACAGACAACAGTCAGAGTTTTCCCCCCAGCCCTTAGGTGTAGGGAGGCGACCCTCTCGTCCACCGGGGTAAACTCCAACACGGCGGTGCTCAGCCAGGGACTTGTGAGTATCACACCTGTCCGGCGCCTCACACCTTTGGCAACTCCAGAGAAGAATAGTGTCCAGCCCCTATCCAGGAGTATCCAGGAGGCCCCACCAGATCCAACCGGTAATGCTCAACCTCCCGCACCAGCTCCGGCTCCTTCCCCCCAAGAGAGGTGACATTCCACGTCCCCAGAGTCAGCCTCTGCAGCCCAGGTCTGGGTTGCTGAGGCCCGTCACCACCACTGCCACCCATATGGCAGCGCACCCGACACCAGCGGTTTCTCCTGCGGATGGTGGGTCCACGGGATGGGGGAGGGAGAAGTGCCACGTTGCTCTTTCGGGCTGCGCCCGGCCGGGCCCCGCGGCAGACCCGGCCACCAGGCGCTCGCTCACGTGCCCTCCGTCCAGGCCTGGCTCCAGACGTGGGCCCCGGGCTTCCTCCAGGCAGGGTCTCTCACTTATCTAACCAGTTTTTGTTGAAATCACTCAGTAAAATTATTTCATTTATACAGGAAATGGAATTAATGGTGGAGATCAGGCAATTATAGGACTCTGCAGGCGAAGAGGGAGGCCTATATATGCTACCAATAGTTAAACATTTATTTACATGAAAAATTACCTTGACAAAAACACATTCAAAATGTAGAGGCTCAATTGCGGGTATGACTAATTCAGATACGAGAACATAGCAAACATATATCACCACACCCCACCTCTGGAGCACCTATCAGATCTATATAGAACATAATTTGGTAGATTTATTTCATTATCTGAGATATTACTGTTGAGCCATGACTCAGAGAGTGTAATGATGTTGTAGCACAACCCATGCACGAAGTAAGTCAATTTTAGGCACAAGACTCCTAATATTCAAATGAATTATTTTTAATCCTTTAACATCATCCATTGAAGGAGCAAGAAATTACCGATGTTACTGTCACTAATCAAACATAGGAATGAAAGTAGTTGGATCCAAAAATGAAATACAGGGTTGTAAAGATTCCACGATCCATTAGTTACGATAGAACAGACACACAAAACAAATAAACACAAAAAGAATAAACACAAAACAACCACACCCTTCAAGAACAACCCAGCAGCTCCAGACACCATATTCCAGAGCATTCCCGTGAGTAAACCAAAAATGCGTCGGTAAAGACCATCCATTCAACTCAAGGCTCAATCTGCATTAAGAAGGAGAAAGAAGAATAAAGCGTAGCTTAAAAAGAAAAGAAAAATAAAGAATAAAAAAAAAGGTCAGCTACTTCACAAGCAGCATTTGACACTAGCCGCTAGGGGCAGTAGTAATACCGTACGCTACAAGGCTCGAAACATACCAAAGACGAAGAGGAAGTGACAAGGAAAGAAAAGGAGAAGAAGAAGAAAGAGCCAGTTTATTGGACTGTCATACTGTTGGCAAGTATGCTACTTGCTACGCTTAGCTGCAGTCTCAGTCATCAACCTCACCTCAGTGGGCGACAGTAGACATTATCCCGGAGAAGGTGAAGGGGACATGAAGGCAGCTTCAGCTTCTTTGTGGCAGCTGAAGCGCTGCTGTTTGCCATCCACAACAACACACGACATAGAAGGATAACGGAGAAAGTACTTCATGTTGAGTTCACGGAGCTTGCGTTTGACAGGGTCATAGCTCCGGCGCCTCCTCGTCAGGTCAGTACTAAAGTCTGGGTAGATAGAGATGCTTGACCCGTTGAACTCCAGCTTCATTTTCGCCCTGGCAAGGCGAAGGATTTTCACCTTATCCTGGAAGTTAAGAAGTTTGATCATAAGAGACCTGGGACTGGTTCTGTCGTTTTGCCGGACAGTCGGAGAGCGGTGGGCCTTCTCAATGACCGGCGGAGTGGGGAAGTTGTCTCACCCCAGAACCTGTTGGATCAGCCGGGACATAAAGCCGATGATATCACTTCCTTCAGCGGACTCTTGAACTCCAATGAAGCGGAGATTAGATCGTTGGCTTCGGTTCTCCAAGTCATCGACTTTGTCCATCAGGTAAGCGTTGTCCTTCTCTAGCTGTTGAATCCGAGAGCCAGACTCCTGCACATTGTCCTCATTAGCCCCAACACACTGTTCGAGCAAATTAACTTGTTCTCCCAAAGTAGATAAGGAAATCTGAATGCTGCTCAGACTACTTTGAATGGGATCCACTTTTGCATCAAAATGCGTTAGCATGTCAGACTTGATTTCTTGAATGGCTTCCCACAAAGTTTGGAGTGAGATGTGCCGTTCATCCATTTTGACAAGGATGCAAAGGGAATCCACAAATCTCAGAGCCGTGTAGAATGACTTAGTCAATGCTTAGATTAATAGATTAGGGATCAGGATAAAGGAGAACTTACAGAGCTAATATCAGAGCGACATGCAGACTTGAGCTTGAGACGCGTTCACTCACGCTGCGGCCATCTTGATTTCCTTTGCACCTGGGAGGATCACAGTTGGATCACAGCTGACTGCTTGTTCTGCCAACTTGGGGAACTGGGGAGGCCTAGTGCCATGATCTTGATACACATCCGATGCAAACAGTGGGGTCATCTTTTGACATGATGACTTGATGACTTTGACTGGTGACATATCTATGATGGAATTGATAACATGATGCAACTGGACAGTTTAAGGCTGCATTTAATACCAAGATTAAAAACAGCCTATTCAGTAAGTAAAGGCTTCCTCAAATGGGGGTTATAGCATCAATAATAGTGTGTGTGTGTGTGTATCTTAAATGTCCAAACAAAAAGTATAATGTATAAAGTAAATGAATAAATTAAGGTATTAATGACGCATTAGAGTTATAATATCAAATCAGCCTGAACAATCAAAGAAAGGTCATAAACAGTCTTATAGTGTCTAGAGGTTTATTTTTCATGGTCTGAAGTTTGAGGCCACTTTAGTCGTTCTACGTTTCATTTAAAATCTAGGGATTGGCAGTACTGTTTTTTTACAAAGCTTTAAAAGCTGCCGGGATGTTTTTGTTCGTTCACTTGCCTGTTTGTCAAATTTAAAATGTCATTAAGCACCAAGATAAATAAATAAATGAAATGGATGTTTTTACTTTTTATCACTTTGATTTGTTCCCTTGGAGAAATGTAATATATATGTATATAGATACTCAACGTCTTCATCACTTTTATAGTAAAAGGTAGAAAATTCTGTAGAAAAGAAACAAAAGCGGCAACACCAACAAATGTCCTGACTGTTGTGTATCGCACACACACACACACACACACACACACTTTGAAACCTCCTGTCTGTCCAGAAGAACAAACAATAACTGATATTTCAACAGCAGCTGTAAACATGTATTTTATTTAACCCTCAGATTACACACACACACACACACACACACAATCCATATATCTGTTTCTCTCAAACACACACACACACACCGTATATTCAATACCTGGATATTTAGGGCCCGAGCAGGTCTCAACCTGCGAGGTCCCTATTGTTTTTCAAATGATTATCATTATTCATCTTCTCCAGTTTTAACTGCTGTTTTGGAAGCCTGAACATACCCCAAAACTCACCAAACTTGGAATATAAGTCACACCTGGCAAAATTTTTTATAATCTGTTGTCGTTGTGAATTTCCACCACTAGGTGGCGCTGTTATTAACTATTATAAAGTGCGTTTTGGCTAATAACTCCCATATACTTTGTCGCATATTCAAAAACCTCATATCCACACGTTCAGTGAATTGTGCTGAATCTCGTGGTATATGCCACGCCCATTTCCGCCACCCGTTTTTTTTCGCTACATCGCAAAATGTCGAAAACCTACTTTTTCAAACTCCTCCCAGGCGATTCAACCAATTAGCACGAAACTTGTCACAAAGTGGCTGTGTCCGAAATCACTCACTACTCCCTATATAGTGCACTATATAGTGACTACGCCATTTTGTAGTGCTGTCCGAATGTCTAGTGGGGAATATTATACCCTATATAGTTCAAAGTATTCCACAATGCATCGCGAAAAGTAGTGTACAGCCGATGGTCACTTACCAAGCAATATTTACCATAACGCATTACGCTGCGGACGAACGCATGGAATTTTCAATTCACGTTTCAACTGCGCGACAGTAGTGACATCATTAACGGCGCCGTTAATGGAACATTGGTTATACTTAGTTATAGGTGTGCCGAGCTGTCAGTGCTACATTGCATTTTGTGTTATCAAAAAACACAAAAATGTTGCTTCTTTCAGTAGTTCATTATCTTTTATTTTACAGGAGTTTGGCCAAGAACACTCAAAATTATTGAGCAGTTCCTCAAGTTCCTCCTTTACTGCGTCACCCATGCAACAGACATCCACTCCTGTGAATGCAAGTCCTGCAAAGTACACAACCCCTGAAAAGGTTGTGAAGTTATCCTTTCCAGAATATGTACTGCACACCGACACAGAACTTGAGCAAGTCCGACATCAGTGCTTTGAGTTGTCGAAGAGAGGCGAACAGCGCAACTGCCAGATGTCAAAGGAGCTCAGATGCCGGCTCATTCGAAACACCATGACCAGTATGATTGCAATCCTGAGGGCAAAGGGGGATGGAGAATCACACAGATACCCATCAAAGCCAGAAATTACAGCAATGGCAAAGAGAATAGTACTGTACTACCCCATGCTGCAGGACCAAGGCCTCCATACATGGGTAAGTGAAATACATCCAGTTGATGACTGTTTCATGTTGGACATTTTTAGTAGTAATTTGAAAAATTTATGAAATGTCTTGTGCAGGTCACTGTGTACACACAGCTATACAAAAGATTGCAAAATGTGAGATCCCCCCAAAAAAGAGCTCCAGAAGGGAGACATTCAAAGAGGTGAGTTGTAACTAATGATTATTATCAAAGATTCATCTGTTAATCATTTTCAAGATTAACTGATCAGTTGTCTCGTCAATATAAAGTCCAAGGTGATGTCCTCAAAAGTCTTGTTTGGTCCACAACTTAAAGATATTAATTTCACTGTCATAGAGGACTAAAGAAGCTAGAAAATATTCACATTTGAGAAGCTTAAAACATATTTGGACATTGAAAAAAAAACAAAGGGAAAAAAAAAGAAAAATGACTCAAAATTATCAATCGTGTCAATGTCCTGGGTGATTTGTCTCTACTGTTTCCTTACTTTGCGTTTTTAATGAGTGCTCTTATTTTAGGGTTTGACTACAAAGTAATTGCTTTGGATGTGTATGGGGGATATTGCTTTTTATTACAAAGCACTTTGTGTTACATTTCGTTTGTATGACGAGTGCTATACAAATAAAGTCAGATCGATTGATTTAGTAGCTGACAACTAATTGATTAACTGACTAATCTTTGCAGCTCTACAAAGAGGCGCTGTCTTGAGCAGCCAACAGACACCGATGAAATGGATTCCAGTGACTCGACAATCATTCTGGATCTGTCCACAGAAGGAATTGGCAGCCCAGGCTCAGACAGTAAAGACAGTGAGTTAGAAGGTGAGTTTCAACATTGCATTTACATATTTGCCCTTGTGAGGTCTTTTAGATAAACCACTTTATTGGTCAAGATGACAGTCCTGACATGACAGAAGTAAAAGGCTTTAAAATGGAGATCAGAGGATAGATATTTAGACTACATCCGTACTGTTTTCTTATCAATGTATTAACATTATTGTAGAAATTAAGTTTAAACAGAAATCTGGTATCAATAAAAAGCTGGTATTTTATCATTTTCAACAGCTGGCCATAGTAGTAAGTTTTTAGTATCAGTCTACTGTGCAACATTACTTTCTATAACCTCTCCAGCATATCAAATAGTGTTATGTATTTAAAACCCATATGTCTCATGAGTGGCATTTATGCTCTTTTTAATTGGTTCCAAAATAGCTAAATGATCCTTAAAGTACATTATCCTATTAGAAATATGTTTGTGTTATGTGTTGAAGGAAAAAGAAGATCCCAAAGCCTACCTGAAGAAGCACTCTCTGTTCTGTCCAGTCCTGATGGTGAGTTTGTCCAACTGCCTCATGACTGCGTGTGCTCATCTTTGAGCACACTTTGGGTGTACGTGTGTGCCTAAATGCAATTGTATCTGATTGCATGACCATATGAGTTTCAGCAAATAGTTCTCATGCATTTATTATAAAAAAAATGATTGGATTTTTTTAAAATGGCATTTAAATGGTTAAAATTCCTAAAATGAATAGGTATTTGGTAGTTTAATCCAATATTAATGTATGATTTTTAAGGCAGTTTTTTGACATTTCTTTTTTCATGCAACAACATGAGATGAACTTTTTTTAAACTGAGGCATATTAATGATGTATTTTTGTGTCTTACAGCTAACAAGTCTGCAGATGTTGACAGTCCAGACACCTATAGTCCAGCAACCTTGGCCAAGCACTACAAGACTCTACAAACTTTGTATAAAAGAAAAAATCCAACCCACCAGGATGTCGCTCATCTTTTGGATTTGGAATTTGTTGCCAGAAGAGCATTCATTGATTCAAATACCGTTCGTGAGGAGGACAGACACGAGAGGGTTCTAGAAGCATATCCTTGTTTCAAGGATGTTGGACATGTAAGTCATTATTGACTGTGCATGATTATAACCATGGTATCACACACAGTGTTTAAAATATCAATTTCCACTTAAAGGATACATTCAAATGTCTGTATTGGTATATTTGATATTTCATAGGTGATGGAGGAGCTTCAACGCATTTTGGACAAGGATAATACCAACTTCATTGATGAACTGAAGGGAAGATGGCATGACTTCTGCCAGAAGGTGCAGTTTTTTGGTGTATGGAAAAAGACTCTAAAACCCCCAATCGGAATGGACAAAGGTAGGGAATGCTGTTTTGGTGTTAATAGTGAATAGGGTTTAGGGTAGACATTTATTTATTATTTTATCCCATTATTTGTTGTTGTTTTGTTTTTGTTTTGTTTTAAACATTGTATCTGTTGTATACCTTTTGATCAGATTTGACTTTGTGCACTTTGTCCAAGTGTTTCAATAATGAATATTTTCCTGTACAGCTGAACAGGCTCTTGAGGTCCTACGTGTTCTGCCATCACTGTTCCCCTCCACATCTGCTCCTCCAAAGAGGGTACGAGATGCGAATGAGGCTCTGGTGCATGTCCTCGAGGTGAGCTGTGTAAAATGGTGCAGGATCATATTGATTGCAGTAACGGGGAAAAAAATATAACTGAAGGTGCTGGCTCTGACAACTATCAATGTATTTCCTATTCACATACTGTATGTTCTAAGCCTTCAAAGACACCTAAAACATATGTTTTTAGAAAGAGGATTTTTTACTAGGTAGATGTCTTGACTATGTCCCAGTATGTACAAAAGTAGGAGCATTACACGGTACCAGTTTTTATCATCCTAATGATAACCAAGCAAGGCTAGCCTAGCCTTGGTTTTCAGTTCTTTTGGAAGGCTAGACATGTGTCAACAGTAAATGCATTGAGGATAGTTAAAAACAATACTTTCAGATGGAGTACTGTAACTTTTTTCAGAATTTTGCTTTGTAAAGTTATGTGTTTGTAAACAACCTTCTACTCTAGGTTCCAAATGACCAAAATGCATTATCCTGACAGAAGGATGTCTGTGTTATGTGTTACAGGAAACAGAAGACCCCAATTCCTACTTGAAGAAACGCCCTCTCTCCTGCCCAGTCCTTATTGTCAGTCCGTCCAACTGCCTCCTAGCGGTAGGAGATGTGCCAATAACCACCTTTCCAAAAGACAAGCTTACTGAGAGTGCTTTATACCTTATGGCCTACTATTATACCCTACACCTGACTTATCCAAAGTGTGTAGCCACTCTGCTTTCAGTCACACAGACGGAGGTCCTCTTAGACAAAATCCATGAGAGAGATCTCACATCATCTTACAAGAAGAGCATGGCTGAGTGGAAAGCTTTTATTGGCCAATAAAACCAGTGGTGAGATCTGGTGACGGATAGCACTTCCTCTCTCCCTCCAAGGGTACCATAGTCCATGTTCATTGCTATTGATTCTGGGTTGGAATTTGCTTAAGTTAGCCTAGTGTTAATTTGGTGCACGACAATATTAGCCAAAATGCCGATATCCTGTGATGTTTACATTGTGTGTGTTGTTTATGTTTATTATAAGTTTATTTTAACTTTTCGGTTAATATTGAGTTTAAACAACTATTGTCTGTTCAGTCACTAATTTAGGCACATCTACTGTGAAAGAGTAAAATGACTAAGCAGTTAGGTTGGGATGAAAGTGAACATAGTGGTATCGGTTATTGTCCAGTTGAGTTGTAAAATATTAACATATTGGATATCGGCAGAAAGTCCAGTATGGTGCATCCTAATGATGATGTTAAAATGGTTAATGGTATATTGAGGGACTAGTTGTTCATGTAAGCCCAGTACCTTTAATTTGAATATTACAATATTAAGCTTTTGTATTAAGAATGAATGTCACAGGTGAAGCAGTTTTAGTGTGCCTAGTGTGTCTATAGGCTTTGAGTGTGCCTGTGCAAAGCACAGATTTTGTACAAGTATTGAGGGACACATTGGTCAGATGTTTGGACCTGACCTGAACTCACTCACATGTTAGGCATGATCTGCTATGTTTTCATATTGCAGTTCCGTAAATACTGTGAGCCAAAATGTTAAGAAAAATGAAGCCGTTTCCCTTTTGTGCATTCCTCAGGGGCTTTTTGCTGTTTAAATAAAAATAAAAAAGTTGGTGAAATGCAAGACTAGTTTTCATTTGTTCTGTCTTATAAGAAGTAGTTCATGTCTTGAATCTAGTAGGTGAATGTTTTGAATCTAGAACAGTATTACTTTTGTAAAGCTTACAATGAGGTAAATACACTTGAGATGATGACAGGATGGTAAATTACAGCTTATTATGGCAAAAGAACACTGCCTAATACGAGTCAGGAATGCCAACTTCAAGACATTTTGTCTCAAAATGCCATTTTTTAATCTTATTTCAAGTAGGTGGTGGACTTAAATCTAGAACAGTGTAAAAATTATAGAACTAAAAATTAGTAAAATGCACTTGAAACAAATAGGATGACAAAAAAAAGCTACTTCTGAGCATCACAAGCTTATTATGAGACGCAAAATGTCACAATACTAGTAAAATATAGCTAAAAATGAGTTTTCCCAGCTAATTTCAAGATCACTCTTCTCTTGTAAGGCTTAAATATAATGTCTTATTTCAAGAAATCTTGCCAAGAGAATTTTCACTTGTTCCATTGGCAGATTTTTTTGCTTATTACAAGCAAAAATATCTTGTATTAATTTTCTTTTGCTTATTTTTAGAGTGACCTTTTTTCCAGTGCATCCCTGGTTCTTTGCACAGGATCATAGCACTCTGTGTGGGCTACAGACCTCGAGATTCCCCCCTCCCCATCCCTGGTTCTTTGCCAGGGATGAGAGTTCTTTGTGTGGGCGACAGACCTCCAGATTCCCCCTCCCCATCCCTGGGTCTTTGCACAGGATCAGAGCACTTTGTGTGGGCTACAGACCTCCAGATTCCCCCCTTTCCATCCCTGGTTCTTTGCCACACTGCAAATGATTTGGTTCTTACCAAGAAAAAAAAACTTAGATTTAGAAGTCTTAGATAATTTTGTTTTAAGAGTTAATTTCTTATTCTTAAGGTTCAACTTTACACTATAATTTTATATCAAGCAAACCTTATCTTTTTTTTTTTCTCAAATAGGCAGAAAATCTTAAAATTAGGTAAATAACTACAGATTCCCCCCTCTCCATCCCTGGTTCTTTGCACAGGATCAGAGCACTCTGTGTGGGCTACAGACCTCCAGATTCCCCCCTCCCCATCCCTGGTTCTTTGCACAGGATCAGAGCACTCTGTGTGGACTACAGACCTCCAGATTCTCCCCTCTCCATCCCTGGTTCTTTGCCCAGGATCAGAGTACTCTGTGTGGGCTACAGACATACATTGCTGGTAAGAAACCAGCAATGTATGGGGTGTTTTATCCAAGAGATCCACTAGATGGCATTGTTGTCTTTCAAATCACATGTATCATGTATCCCAAGCTTGACAATGATACATGGCCACAAATACAATTTTGAAAGAAGGCAACCGAAGCATTATTTTATGCTCATTTATGTGCAGATGTACATGGCATTTGCAGGTAGTTTTCTCCAAATTGCACAGTACAACATGGCATAATTGATGGGTGATGTTTAGCACCACATAATGGATAAGTCAGTGGCAGTTAGCCACAGCACACAATGTTCAAATAAGCCAATTTGCTAAGAATGCCACTTGCGTGTTGTGTCTGCCCTGTGAATGTGGCAGGCAACAACATGTGTGTAGTTGTGATTTTGCCTGGCTTTTCCGCAATGAATGCAGTGGCTTCACCTGCAATTTGAGACAACTGAGTGATTTCTTTGGTTAATAACACATACCACAGCTACTGTAGGACGCTCGCCAAACCTGCTCACTTGACCGCTGTCCCTCTCCAGAGGGAAGAATCTCATCTCTGCATAAATACTGATTTGGCCATTTTGCTTTTGGCCGCCATTTTGAAATATTTCCAATCCTCGCACTGTCATGACATTCTCCTACAGATTTAACACAAAAGACTTCACAGTCACTCACTATCATCCACAGACCTTAAAGATGAAAACCTGTTCAAAGCTTTCGCCTATGTCATACCTACTGGCCATGGTGGGGCGGTCGAATTAAATTCTTCGCCATGAAGCACCAAGTCCTCGTAACTTCAATATACAATTCCCCTTCTATACCAAATCTCTAACGAATGAAGAGGGAGTCACCCTGAATATATCTGTGCATCAAAACTGTTTCATAATCATAGCGCCACCCACAGGAAGTCAGACAAGCATCATCCAATTGACATGACGTTTACTGCTTGTTTTCTTGCCAGCATGACAAGCAAAGTAACAGGTGAGCGCGCAATCCAACGGCGTTGCAGCCTGACACATCTGCTGGCCGCGGTGGTGCAGTCCATTTAAATCCTTCGCCATGATGCATCAAGTCCTCGTAACTTCTCCATACAATGTCCTATCTGTGACAGATATCTCAGGAATGTAGAGGGAATCGCCCTGCATATATCTGTGCATCAAAACTGTGTCGTATCCATAGCGCCACCCACTGGACACAGGAAGTCAGACAAAAATCGTCTGAATGACATGACGTTTACTGCTCGATTTCTCCCCGTCGTGACATGCAAGTAACAGGTGAGTGCGCAGTCCAAGGCGCGTGGACTGCGAGGGCCCGTTCATCACTGCTTGCAGTTTTAATTCTGTTTATATTTCATATTTTGTTCATGTTTCATATGTTCTATTTTGCTTTTTGTTGTCTAAATTTCCAAAGTTGTTACAGTTTGCACAATAAGAGTTCACATTGATGAATAAGATGTTGATTTAAAAACATTTCACACACACTGGGCCCTGGTAGTCACCCTGCTCCATAATATAACTGGCAAAAATACAAGAATTTCATGCATTGGCCTACAATGGGAAAATGGTTGAATCTGGTGAAATACAGCAAAAATGTCAAATATCACTACTTTTTTTCAAAATGGCATGCTGACATTACAGAATGCATGGTTTTATACTGTAATGGCAGTGAGATTAAAAAATGTGGTTTTAATGGAAGTCAATGGGGCATTTTTGGCCACCAAGGTGGCCAGAGGGAGGATCTGTTACTACATTAAAAATACTAATGCAATCAAATCAATTTTGTTGCTGATCTTTGATATATCCAAGACTCTAATCGCCACCAAAGCCCCATCAGCCTACTACTTATTATATGGAAAATAATAAATTTTTTGTGGGTTTTGTATAGATAATTAATAATTCAATCAATTAAATTGGCATTTAAAGGGTTAACATCTGGAAGATTATTGAATATTTGATCATCTTGATCAGGGAACAAGTTGATTAAGGGATTCAAGCAAAAAAAAAGCAGAAAAAAATATTGATGTATGCAGATTTTATGGCAGGGTTTTTTGTGCGTGTACATTTTTGCCATGGAGGTGGTTAGAGGGAGTATTTGTTACTACATAAAAAATACTGATGCAATCAAGTCAATTTTGTTGCTAATCTTTGACAAATCCAACACTCTAATCACCACCAAAGCCCCATAAGCCTACTACTTATATGGAATTTTTTTTTTTTTTCTTTTTTTTTTTTTCAATAGATAAGTGATAATTCAAATAATTAAACTGTCATTTAAAGGGTTGACATCCTGAAAATTATTGAATATTTGGTCATTTTGATCAGGGAACAAGTTGATTAAGGGATTAAAGCGAGAGAAAAAAAAGCAGAAAAAAATACTGATGTATGAGGGTTCAAGGGTTAATAGATGTGTTGTGTCCATACGCAGTGCATGGCGCAGTACTGACTGTCTTTATTGATTGTTTTTACAGCTGCTGGAAACGAGGCAGAGTGTGCTGCTGAGGATGAGGTGGACCTTTTGAAGTGCACCGCCATAGACCTGATGTCTGATGAGGGAGAGGGCAGGGTGTCTGGATGGGGCTAGGAGCTCACCGAGCTGTGTGCCACGCTGCAGTCGAGATTAGAGGCGATTCCGAAGTACAGGGCAACGCACCACAGACGTCTGCAAAATGGACCGAACTCAGACAGAATCCTGCCAGTTACCTACAGCTCCGAGGTGGCAAACAGACACTTCAAGGTGCTGCAGGATTTTGGGCTTCTCATGAGCTTCCCATTTATTGTGTGGGCAGATTATGCATTGTACATAGTTGTGTGTTTGCGCTAATAAAGCGCTTTCTTTGAATAAACAGCATGTTCCTGGCACATTTTCCTCTCCTCAATAAATTAATTCATGTCTTTGTTGATATCATAAAATATATATATATATATATATATATATATATATATATATATATATATATATATAATTTTATAATGACCCAGGGTGACCAATAGTGACAGATCTGCCAACCAATCACAAGTGATTTTTCTTGTTTAAAAGTAGTGGTTTCATTCAATACTGAGTTGCCAGGCGTGGTTTTGCTGCTATTCATATGCTAATTTGAGTCATTCGCACCTCCGCAAGCTCCACATACGTCATGGTGAACGCGTCAATATGGCTACGTTCACACTGCAGTTACAAGTGACCTGAATCCGATTTTTTCGCTCATATGTGACCCATATCTGATTTGCTTTTGACAGTGTGAACAGCACAAGTCGCATTGAATCTGACATTTTCTAATCAGATTCAGGCCACATTTAAATGCGATACTGAATCGGATACGTATCAGATTTTTTTGAATGCGACCGCAATCTGAACAGCCAGGTCGCATTTAATGCGACTTTGACGTCATTCTGACCCGCGCTGCACTGTTTTGTAAATGAATGACAAATAAAGTTGACTTCTAGTGATGGGAACGGCAGTTCTTTTTACTGTACTGAATCTCTAGAATCAGTTCATTAAAATGATTCGTTCAAAAGATTCGTTCACCGAGTCGTCCAGTGCTCTCCAACTCCCTGAACTGATAAACTGCCAAACGATCCGTCATTCAGTTCGTGATTCAGCCCTGAGGTTCACGTTCACTTACTGAGGGACGGTGCGTTCATGGACTATAGTACACAATCATTTGCGGGAGACGCAGCGCTGCTTTGAGTGGTATACATGCACTAAAATTATTACATGGTGAAAGTGTCCTCTGTGCACAGTAAAATCACTTAACTTGATGCTACACAGTTGTTAGCAACACAGCGCTAATTTTAGCAGTACGGTTACTGAAGGTGAATCTCTCCTCTCCTACTCCTCTGCCCTTAGTAAATGAGTGAGTGACACAGCGCCTCTTTCAGCACAGTAGGTGAACGAGATTCACGTCCTCAGCGACGCGAATCATGAGTGAATCAGTCGTTCGCAAACGACCTGCTGAGAATGTGAATCACGTTCGCGAACGAGATTCCCGTCCTGCTGAGAATCACGTTTGAGTAAGTGAGTGACGTGAACGTGAGTGACTTTTACTGTTTTACTGTGTAAAAGCACTTAACATGATGCTACACTGATGTTAGCAACACAGCGCTAGTTTTAGCAGTATGATTACTGAAGGTGAATCTCTCCTCTCCCACTCCTCTGCCCTGAGTGAGTGAGTGATACAGCGCCACTTTCAGCACAGTAGGTGAACGAGATTCTCGTCCTCAGCGACGCAAATCATGAGTGAATCAGTCGTTCGCGAACGACCTGCTGAGGACGTAAATCACGTTCACGCAGCGCCATCACTGAATCAGCGTGAACGTCCTGCTGAGAATCACGTTTGGCAGTTCCACTCCCGGCCGGCATGCTCGCTGCTGAGCTCAACTGAACTGAGAAAGGAACGAATCAGGTCCTGAAGTGATTCCGTTCACTTCGTTCACTCAAAAGATTCGTTCTTTCGAACGACACGTTCACGACCGACACAACACTAGTCACTTCAGGAGCGTGAGCTGTTCACACATCCGTAGACAGGCTGCATTTAAAGAGGTAATGTGAACAGCCAAACAAAAAATCGGATTTGAGCAATGAATCGGAATTGTGCATTAAGACCTGCAGTGTGAACGTAGCCAAACGTGACGTTCACAGGCTGTAAATTGTTGTCAACTGCCAAAAATTGTACCATTCACATTCTCAGCAGGTCGTTCGCGAACGACTGATTTACTCATGATTCGCGTCGCTGAGGACGTGAATCTCGTTCACCTACTGTGCTGAAAGAGGCGCTGTGTCACTCACTCACTTACTAAGGGCAGAGGAGTAGGAGAGGAGAGATTCACCTTCAGTAACCGTACTGCTAAAATTAGCGCTGTGTTGCTAACAACTGTGTAGCATCAAGTTAAGTGATTTTACTGTGCACAGAGGACACTTTCACCGTGTAATAATTTTAGTGCATGTATACCACTCAAAGCAGCGCTGCGTCTCCCGCGAATGATTGTGTACTATAGTCCATGAATGCACCATCCCTCAGTAAGTGAACGTGAACCTCAGGGCTGAATCATGAACTGAATGACGGATCGTTGGGCAGTTTATCAGTTCAGGGAGTTGGAGAGCACTGAACGATTCGGTGAACGAATCTTTTGAACAAATCATTTTAATGAACTGATTCTAGAGATTCAGTACAGTAAAAAGAACTGCCGTTCAAATCACTATGTGAAACCAGTAAACTACCCTCTCTCGCTCTCTCTCTCTCTCTCTCACACACACACACACACACACACACACTCAGATACACAACAGTCAGGACATTTGTTGGTGTTGCCGCTCCTGTTTCTTTTCTACAGAAGTTTCTACCTTTTACTATAAAAGTGATGAAGAAGTTGAGTATCTATATACATATATATTACATTTCTCCAAGGGAACAAATCAAAGTGATAAAAAGTAAAAACATCCGTTTCATTTATTTATTTATTTTGGTGCTTAATGACATTTTAAATTTGACAAACAGGCAAGTGAACGAATAAAAACATCCCAGCAGCTTTTAAAGCTTTGTAAAAAGACAGTACAGATTTTAAATGAAATGTAGAATGACTAAAATGGCTTCAAACTTCAGACCATGAAAAATAAACCTCTAGACACTATGACTGTTTATGACCTTTCTTTGATTGTTCAGGCTGATTTGATATTATAACTCTAATGCGTCATTAATACCTTAATTTGTTTATTTACTTTATACATTATACTTTTTGTTTGTACATTTAAGATACAAAGTATAGTCAAATAAAATGGTGAGAAGACTATGGATGATTTGCAGCACAAAATACTTAGGACTCCCCAGGGAGTAGGCTGTGGAGAGAGGCAGGCAGCAGCACCTGCCGCCCCTCTGCTTCACTTCCGGGCAGCAGAGCGCC
Source organism: Diplodus sargus (assembly GCA_903131615.1). Classification (NCBI taxonomy): domain Eukaryota; kingdom Metazoa; phylum Chordata; class Actinopteri; order Spariformes; family Sparidae; genus Diplodus; species Diplodus sargus. The sequence goes on along the minus strand of CAEMYA010000406.1, from coordinate 157,559 downwards.
CACAACAAAAGGAGACGCTACTGCCGCTGTTCCATGTGACAACAAAGGGGTGCGTCAAGCTGGGCAGGAGCAGCCGAAACCTCAAAGCAAGTTGCTCGATTTGGTTTTCAAAATAAAAGGTTTAGGTTTGACGCTCAGATGGAGGCCTTATACTATTGCCTTTTTTGATTTAAATTGAAGACATGTTCTAATGAGGAAGACTGGTGATGTCTGCATTTACACCACTGGCTGATGGGAAAACCTGATGGTAAGCTATTACTTACTGGGGTGTTGATTATTGACGGTAAAAACTATAAAGTGAATGTTTCCAAAGTATGCTTACTATCTATGCTATTTCACATTGGATAAAAAACAACGAATATTAAACTAGTTATACACTCTTTTAAACTGCACTAGACCACTTGAGACACTAGGGAGGAAACTGATATGAAATGATAGACACACAGCATTATTAATAGCTGTCATCAGAGATAGATCAGAAACCAGATGGCTCATGGTCATGAGTCATTTCGTATGACCATAACTGATGTAAACGTTGGAACGATTTTTCAGACAGAGAAAATAAACGTGGAAAATAACTGTTCAGTCCGTCTCCGTCTCTGCCGCAGCAACAAGCGCTTGACATCTGGAGACAGCAGATTAAGCTTGCAAGTGGCAAAATAAGACCCAAACTTTAAACTTCTGACTGTATCGTGATGGTAGCCTATAGCACGTATATAAACAAGTCGTAGCTCTCACTGATATGTTATTGTTAAATGAAATTGAAATGAAATGCTGAAACTAATGGTTACGGTCTTTCTGCCATTTGGTTTTGAAAATGGCCGCTTGCTGCGGCTGGAAACAGGGCCTACAAGACCGGTTTTGTTGCAGGCAAGAAACCAAACAAGCTCTAAGAGTCAAGAGTTGACTGGCAATTCTCTGTGGGCTTGTAATTACCATTAAGAGTCATATCACATTAAACGTGGTGATTTAGTTTAGTTTAAACTTTTAAATGTCAAACAAATGTAGCTTTATAAATGGTATGTGGTATGCGTTGTCTAAATCACGCGGAGACGTTTATTTTGTAATACATATAACGGATATGTATTTGCTGTATTTTCGCAAATTTGACACTGGTGAAAGGAGACTAGAAGGTGATGAAAGAAAGCGGGGATCCGGATGACAGGAAGACATTAGAGACAGAGAGGGAGAGAGAGAGAGAATCTGGCCCGTCCTTGAATCCGGCTTGCCCTAAATCTAGCAGCGTAGAGGAGGAGCAGAGAGGACAGGACGAGAATAGGGGGAAGAGAGCGAAGGAGTGGAGGGGGTAACAAGGCTGTGTGAGGAGAGACGCTTCCTCCGTCTGAATCACGGCGTTGGTTTCACCGACGTAGCGAGCAGCATCACCTCTCCCTCTCTGCATCATCGAGGCTCCGCATCGCCGCTGCCCTGGGAGAAGACTCTGCGTTTGAGCAAGGTAAACAAATCCCTGCTCTTACCACTACCCCCACCCCCCCCGTCTCTCTGTGCACGTTAAAACTGAGAATGTATCGTTAACGGCGGATGTGGTTTTTCGGGATGTTGTTGAAAGCTGGTCTCAGCTGTTTTCTCGGGCTAATCATGTATTCTAACAGTGCAGTGTGAATGAGTATCCCGCATATGTATTTTGACGCAATAGCACAAGTGTTCCTCGGACATAGCCTGAGCAGAATACTAACAGCTAACGTGTTTTACTACCATGTAAGGAGGTTAATGTCTCGTCAAACTTCACCTTCAATCAACACCTCACACCATGACGGAGGACCTTTGCTTCAGCTTCAAGCTGCATGCTGGGAGCATTTGAGGATACGGTCGTGTAGTCAGTCTGGCAGAGGAGGATTTGTAGCATGTGGACTCCGTAGGTGGCTCACTTTTATCATTATGGTTTGGTGCTGAGCCTCATTAAGAGAACTGAACCAGGTTCAGCAACGTATTCCAAAACGGAGCACTGAGCGTTTGTGTAAAGGTTCAGGACAGGTGGACCCAGCAAAATGAGTTGAGTTGAACATGGAGCCGTTTGTGTTAAAGGATCTCAGGTCATCATGGCTTCTTGTTCAGTGATCATGTGTCGAAACTGATGCTATATATATATGAGAGAGATAGAGAAACTACACCTTACTTCTCTAACCTACATGATAGTTATTCAAGGATTGATTTTTTTTTTCCTTTATCAAAGGAAAGTTTCCCCTAGGCCCTGGTCGTAACAGCAACAATGGCTCAAATTATGGGATTGCAAAATTGAATCTGTGACAATCAGTGTTCATGTCCTTGTTATCCTTTACTAGACACTAAGTGTCATCATCATTCTATACTGCATCAATATTATCAGATTAAGTAAAGGTAGATTAACCTAGAAAAAACACAAAAGGGTATTTACTGTAAATCACAACGTGAAGTAACACCTTTGATTCTATTGGAAGGATGTTAAGCAGCAGTTCAGGTAAGGAAGATAAAAAATATCCTCCACGACTAAAAAACAGACAGAACTTGAGAAGAGATTAAAGCTTTTGGAGAACACAAAATTACTTCAGATAAAAATACCCCTGTGGAACAGAAAGAAACTAGACAGAGACTAGATGAACTTCTAATATACAAGGCAGAAGGAGCTATATGCTTCTCAAGCCAGAAATATAATAACAGAGCAAGTTGTTTATTAGCATTTCAGTTAAGGAAGGCTCAATCAAACAGAGTGGTTGCAAAGGTTAAACATTCAGAATCCAAAATATTTATTTACCATCACTGGCATAGGAAGAGAAGCTGGATATATGACAAAACCAATAACACAATAGAATGTTTTGAAAACCATAAAATCTTTCTAAAGTAATAAATCACAAGCAGTAGCCTTATAAAGTAGACTTTGAGAATTGTGTAAATTTTTTGGAGAATAAATTACTCCAATACTAGTGAATGTCTAATTGTGCATCAGAAGGAGATCATCCCCAAACATGTTCTGAAGCCATTATTACTGTGCGACATAACGAAGGGAAAGATCCAACTAAATGTAAAATCTGGAATATGGAATGAACTAAGAATTTCAAACTCAGTTTGAAGAGGTAATGTTATGGGCTACCAGCTTGACATGATGGTACAAAGTCAATGAAAAGTGAAGAACGCCAACAGACTGAAAAAGTCCACAGAAGTCTGGACAAGCATAAGTGCAGCTTTAGCAACAGACTCATTCAACCCTGCTGCCTAAAGGAACAGCACAGAAATCATTTGCTTCCAGGTGTAAATGTGATCAGGGGATTCCTGAAAAAGAGAGCATTGCTCTCAGTGAACCAACCCTGAATAAATAAAGCTTTTACATAAAAAAGTCTTCTTAGTAGGCAGTTAACACCTGATCTCATCAGCGTCTGATGACCCTTTAGTCTCACACATTTGTGTTTTTTTCTGTCATTTGGTGTTTTCACTGGCAGGAGGATGCACAGTATTTAGAAAACTTTAAAACGTACATGTTGTTGCCTTTGACAAGTGCTAGTGGTGTCTTTACTGTTCAAACTGTTGAAGGCTGCTATAAAGGTTAGACTCAAAGATAAACAATTTATTGAAGTTTTCATATTATTAATTTTATAGTGATTTGTATCTACAGTTTATAACCTCCTCATGTGAAATCATTCATAAACTGATTCAGTCATATTCGCATTCCCTTTTACACCCACTCTATGTACATGCAGTTAACCTGAGTTGAATTATTTATAGTTTGGATTTCTGCAGGATGTTGAGTTTCAGAAATGAAAGGTGATGGGCACTAGAGGTCGACCGATAGTGGATTATTAAAGGCTGGTATGATAATGATAGTTGGGAGAAGGAAAAATCAGACAGCTGATTAATCGGATTATATTAAATATGTATAATAAAAATGGTGATTATTTTTTGTTGGTGAAAGCTGGACCGGTACAACATAGTCATATTCATATTTGTATGTTTTTATTTCTTTTGTTAAATGTAACACTGAACGGTCTTTGGTATTAACTTGATCAGAACTGTTGAACTGAACATTAAGGTCTCTCTGTCCCTCTCTTTCTCCCCTCTAGTCCCTCCCACCCTCTCCCTGTTAAGTTCCTGTGAAGCTCGGGCTTTGTAACGTTAGTAAAATATAGTAACTTTCGTTTAGTTAAAGAACACCCACTTTAGTTTGAGATGAAAAGCTAGCAGTGGCTGTCTGTTTGATATCAAGACACAAGATCTGTGTGATTTAGTGGATTACATCGTTGGAATCAGTTCTCTTGACATGGACGATGCGCTGTTCTGTGGATCACTTCCGTTGAACGTCCTGTTACATTGTTGAATGCCACCCTTACTAACCGTTGATGTTTGTGCATATACCTGGGGTAAGGAGGATTCCTAAGTGTGCGATTTCATTTGATGAATGGATGGATAGTTACGTGACTGGTTTATTTGGAAGAGAGAATGCCACATTAGTAAGTACAGTATTCAGTAACATAACGTAAACACAGTGGTTTCTTTTTCTGCCTGCCTGGCAGCCTTCACAACCCAGTCCCTATCATAGACAAGGTGATGGTGTTGCGTTACATATTTGAGACTATATAAACTGAAAACGGGTCAGATGAGAGAGGTCCATCTATGCAAGACTAGATGACTTGAACACCACACTTCACAGCCCCCAGTAAAATCAGCTGTTCCAGAGTTTAATGTTACCCCGGGACCGCAAAGATTTAAGGTCAGCCAATATGTCATAACTACGGTGGCCGGGAGGTGCAAGCCAAAATTACAAAATGTGAAACACTTTTACGAAGCGTGAGACAAATTTACATTTTGGAAAACATTTTTACATATCATAAAACAAATTTACATTTCAGAAAACAAATTTACATTTCAGAAAACAAATGTACAAACACCGAGACAAATTTACAAGTGCTGAAACACTTTTACAAATCCCAAAACAAATTTACAAATAACATCAACCAGAAAGGGAATGTACCAACTCCGGGGTTGAACCGGAAGTGATAACCCGGCAGCGGCCAATTCGAGTTGTTGTTGTTGTTGTTGATGGAGTTCATGGTGAGTTCAACATGGACAGCCATCGAGTGAGG